>JAQSUU010000687.1:3000000-3386737 GCA_038087645.1 Saccharum hybrid cultivar R570 | reverse complement strand
GATTCCTATTCCATATTGGTCTAGACGCGAGCTATTATAACTCGTATGAGCACGGGTTTTATATATATATAAGTCCGAACAAAAGAAACTCTCCATTGTTCGGTAGTTAGAGGAAGACAGACCCAAAAACAAATGGATGGACGAAAAAAAGAGCCTGAAATTTTGCCTCTTTAGTATTAGGTATAGATAGACGTAGACTTGTACTGCAACGCAACAATTGATTGTTGATATTTGGTTCCTGTTAAGTTTCAGACTTTTGTGGGCCCTGCACAAAAAACCTTATCCTATATGTTACTGTTGGAAAAACTCGACAATATTCAGTTGATTTTCATCCCAGATAGCAGAGGTTCATAAGAATGGCTGATAATTAAATGAAAGGCATACCTGCCTTTGGAAGAAATTATTTTGTCTTTTGGTTTGTTTGGATGGTGACATAACTTTTATACCTGGACACCTGTAGGAAAAAACGGTAGCTGCAATCACTCATATGCGCAAAGTTCACTGGTTTGAGAAATTCAATTGGTTCATCAGCAGTGAAAACTACTTGGTTATCAGTGGTCGAGATGCTCAACAAAACGAGTTGATTGTGAAGCGCTATATGTCCAAAGGAGATCTGTAAGTACCCTTATTCCTGTTTAGAATGCTTCCAGTTTATTTTCAATCTTAATATATGAAGGTACATATGACTCTTTTAACTTTGACCATTCATTAGAAAAATTATTTGGATTGATCATATAGAGTAGTATCGCTGGATTTGATGTAAAGTCTTCTTTTCATATTAACAATGATGTTAATGCATTTGTTTTTCACAATCTGTCATATTTTACAATTGATCATCGAAAAAATATAACATCTACTGTAATGCCTCATAAGTTTTGTAACTTGTATTGCTGTGATATGTTCATTCTGTTCCATGAATTTGTCATAGAAGCAACTGGTTGATTTTGAATCTTGAATAGGTATGTGCATGCGGAGTTACATGGAGCTTCCAGTACTATAATCAAGAATCACAAACCTGACACTCCTATTCCACCGTTAACATTAAACCAAGCAGGATGCTTCACTGTGAGTTAAAGTTTATTTCTAAACATTTAGGACAATACCTTTAAAAAGTCAGTGCTCATATGAGCATGGCCTTCTTGCTTCAGGTTTGCTACAGCAAAGCATGGGATTCAAAAATTGTTACAAGTGCTTGGTGGGTTTATCCCCATCAAGTTAGCAAGACAGCTCCTACTGGCGAGTACCTTACTGTTGGTAGTTTTATGATCCGTGGCAAGAAAAATTTTCTTCCACCTCACCCCCTTGTTATGGGCTTTGGTATACTCTTCCGTTTGGATGAGAGCTCCTTGGCATCTCATCTGAATGAAAGGAGGGTTAGGGGTGAAGACGAGGCCCTCCAAGAAATGGAAGCAGAGTCTCGCAAGAAGCAAAGTGACCCTGAATCTGATGAAGAAATTGGTAGTGATGAAGATGCAAACAAGGAAACTCATGAAGATGAGTCAAGCGGGCAAACTACAAACATTCAACAAAATAATGATAAGCTTCCTGATCTGTCTAGCAATATTGGTACTGTTGCCAACTCACCTGAACTTCTTCCTGAAATCCAAGCTGAGGAAACCTTGGACAATGGAAATTCCATTTCTAAGGAAGAAACAATTGAAGCTTCTGTTTCATCTCAACTTGATGATCTGCTAGATAAGACTCTTCGCCTTGGCCCTTCAAAGGTGTCAGGTAAAAGCTCTTTGCTCACCAGCATCCCTTCAAGTTTAGCAGAAGATGAGGACGATCTTGAAGTGAAAAGGCCAACTATAAGAGACAAACCATACATATCGAAAGCAGAGAGAAGAAAATTGAAGAAGGGCCAAGTTAATGGTGAAACTGCCACTGATTCTCAAAATGGTACAGCTGTAGAAACACCAGGTACTTCAAAGCAAGAAAAGGGAAAGGCAGACACAAAGGCTACTGATTCAAAAGCAAGTCAGCCAAGTACTTCACAGCAAGAAAAAGGAAAGGCAAACACAAAGGCTACTGGTTCTAAATTAAGCCAGCCAGGTAATTCACAGCAAGAAAAGGGCAAGGGAAGCACTCAGGCTGCTAATGCTAAAGTAAGCCGTGGACAGAAAGGGAAGCTTAAGAAGATTAAAGAGAAATATGCAGAGCAGGATGAAGAAGAAAGGGAGATCCGTATGGCATTGCTTGCGGTAATAACATCATTTATCTTCTTTCCTATTTTATTGTCCTTTCCCTTTCGTACTGCAAGTTTTAACATTTTCCCTCGTACCTGCCTTGCTAGTCATCTGGGAAAGCATTGCGGAAGGACAAACCTTCACAAGATGGAGAAGAAACCTCTGTTAAAGAATCAAAACCATCAGCTGGTACTTTGACATTTTCCTCTCATTTGCAGGCTTTTATTTGTGATATGTGGTACCTCCTTGCGTGGATAGCGATTACCGTTTTTTGTTCTTCCTATTCTATACAATAGCAATTTTGCCAGAATGTTCTGTTGATCAGTGTTTTGATAGTTGACTTACTTTATTTGAAATAGTATAATGTTAGTTTGCTGAATAATGTCCTCCCATGCTGAACTGGAAAATGAAAGTTTTAGTGTGGAGTACATTTTTTTCATGTTTGACAGTTCAAAACATTTACACCCTGTACTCTTCCAGGTGAAGATGACTCGTCAAAAATATGTTATAAATGCAAAAAGGCTGGACATCTTTCTCGCGATTGCCCAGAAGGCACATCTGAGGTGGACCGAAATGATGGCAGCATTAGTAGAAGCAGAGACATTATGGGTACCAATACTGCTCCTGCTGGTGGAAACAGTCCCATGGACGAAGAAGATGTTCAAGAAATTGGTGATGAAGAGAAAGAAAAGTTGATTGATTTGGACTACTTAACTGGAAACCCACTACCAAGTGATATTTTGCTATATGCTGTACCTGTGTGTGCCCCTTACAACGCATTGCAGACATACAAATATCGTGTAAAGATTACCCCAGGCACTGCAAAGAAAGGGAAAGGTATGTTTCTTTTATCATTTCAGGACAATCAACCGACAAAAAAACTTTATTAGCTTCACCCTTTATTTTTCATTTTCCCCCTGGTATATCAGTTGTCCTGATGCTCAAGTATGTTGGTTTCAGCTGCCAAAACTGCTATGAGCTTGTTCCTGCACACACCTGATGCCACCAACCGTGAGAAGGAGCTCATGAAAGCATGCACAGACCCTGAGCTGGTGGCTGCAATCGTCGGGAATGCCAAGATCACCGCGCCTGGCCTCACTCAACTGAAGCAGAAACAGAAGCAGAAGGGGAAGAAGTCTGCAAAACAGAACTAGTGTGAAATTGGTGGGCCCGAAGAACTGAAGTTTTGACCCATCCCTGATTCGCGGGAAGTGAAGCTTTGTCTTTGCAGAAAGTATGTAGATGTTGCTCGAGGCACATTTTTTATGCTTGTAAAGTGTAAACATCCCTTTGGCGTCATACTGGTGAGGCCAGGATGCAATGCAACGGAGGCAGCGGCAGGCACGTAGGACCCAAGTTGCACGTCTATGATACAATGGCAATATTAAACTTCTTATATAGACACCTTATAAAAGAACCATAGATTTCATATGCAACTGATTGTTTCTATATTTTATCTGTGTTTCGCACATACATTTCATTTGGAACTGGCTACTCCCACTAGACATGAATGGAAACAGATTAAGACTCAGCAACATTTGCAAACAAGGTACATTGAATATGAACATCTCGGCCGATACAAAAGGTTATGAACAAAGGTATCGCATCAGCTATACAAAAAAAAAACATTTGCTCTACAATTGATACACCATTGCAATATTTAGCTACGCCGTCTTGATGACCCTGAAGGAGTCCATGACTCTTCTGATGTCTTCCTCTTCCTGCATGAACACCTGCTCCGGCGTCTGCAGCCGGAGCTCGTAGAGCCGCTTGTTCTCGACGCCGAGCACCGACAGGTATCGGCGGTCCCACTCCAGGCTCTGCACCCTGTCCTGCGGCATCACCGCCAGCTCGTTGTTGCTCGCATAGGATTTTATGTTTACCTGCAGTTAAAGCAGGAGCACACACATCGAATTCAGATTCTGACTCATACTAGCCTATAAGCCATATGTTCACTCTGAAGCTCCTTTCACTGAATTTCAGAAGAAATTTGCAGCAGCTCTGTGTGTTTCATCTCACCTCAACTTCGTAGTAGAGCTTGCCATCGTCAGCGACCTTGGACACCGCTGACAGGACGTTGGACTCACGCCGAACACCCAGCCTGGTGGACATGAACTCTGTCAGGTACTGCTTGAGAACCTTCTCTGCAGCCTTCTCCGGAGGGCCGAGATCCTCGACGCTCGTGTACTTGGACGACGAAGGCGACGATATCTCGACCGACATGTTCTCGTCGAGGACAAAGGGATCTCTGAAGAATATGTCCGCGCCAGCTCCCTTGACCTGGATCCAGCTCTTCGGGTACAAGAAGGTGTAGCCATCAAATATGTCGATGTACTCCCTGAATGCGCCACCGGTTGTCTCTGCTAAGGTGATCTGTCTTGGACCCAAGAGCAGGATCGACGAAGTGGAGAGCATTGTCGACAGCACATTCCTCCTGGGAACTGCAGAAATCTTAGTTGCTGCAGTTTGTGAAAATAGATATTTTGTAAACAGGTACTCCCTCCATTCCAAGTTATAAGATGTTTTAGCTTTTCTCGAACTAAGATGTTTTAGCTTTTCTAGATACATGACTTTTGCTATCAATTAGATATACACTATGTCTAGATACACTAATGCAACAAACAGACAATAGTGTCTACATTTCTTCAAATAGTGCAGTAACTCCCAATATTGCTGCAAATAAGGCACATGGGCATTCTGACTTCTAAATGAAACAAAGCACATAGTGACAAGAAGCCAAGGCCATATGTGATCACTATCAACATGGAAAGCTTGAAATGGCTACATAGTTATATGCACTACACGTGGCAGCAGCATGGTAGAAGTCCTTAGACGAAACCTGTATACTGAGAAACACAGGACACTGAAAATAACACGAGAAGGCCAAAGAAAGTGACTAACAAGGACTTGAAAAAACCCACATCTTGAAATGCACTGATGTAAAATGTCATGACTTGGAGATGTTCCATCACTCAATGGATGTGGAAATCCAACGTGAATCCCACGCTTACAGAAGAAATATCCTTTCAGTTGGATGCAATCACCACTTTTTCTAATTGCATCAACATTTCAAAACAGAATATAGACTGGATCCCATCAATCCTTTCAGTTATCTCGTCTGGACCATAGTGTAGACTGGATCTTAGTATGTAACAATTCAAAAAAAAAATTCTAAGATTTTGAAGTTACCAACATTAAAACTGTTCTCATCAATCCTTGTCTGGAGACTCTGGATTGTAGTGTAGACTGAACTTAGCATGCAACAATTCAAAACAAGTTCCAAATAGCTAACCTAACCAAAACTGTTAGCTAACTAAATCCAACTGTTTGACTAGTTCAATTGGATTGTACAGAATATTCAACACTAGGATAAACAGGACAAAACAGAAATTGTGACAGCACACCAGTTACTCTTGGATCCTAAGATATTTTGCAGTGTACTTCAAACTTGTAGGCTCCTTTGACAAACACAGCGATGTCATGATGATATGCGGCACACTATCAAGTATCAAACTAATGTACTATTTCCATATTTTACTAGTTGCATGACCCGGGGCAAGTCACAACTAATAATAGCCATGCTAAAACTATCCTTAGTCCACAACACAATGTAATTCAGTGTCGATCGATTGCAGCAATTCTCCAATGAAATGCGAGAGAGCTGTCATTCCCAACTCGAACACATCTATGTGAAGTTTTGTTATGAAAAAAAGTGGGCATCAAACTGGAACAGATGCAATGAACTGTCGACATTTCTTCAGTGATCACAATAACTCTAAGACTGCTGGAAAATAAGGCACATGCATGCTCTGAATGGGCCTATCACAGTCGCAGGTAACAAGAAGTCAGCTGGGAAATATGGAATCAGCATCAACAAGCAAGACTTGAAGTGGATACAACGTCAATTGGCACCATAGGAAGCAGCAACGTGGTAAATGTTGTTAGTCGTGACCTCTAGTTAGTTACTGGGTAGCACTGAAAATAACAAGAGAAGGACAAAAGGAAATCTGCACATGGAATGTTCCATAATGTTTTTGGAAATCTGATGTATGTGGATCCCACGCCTGAAGAAGAACCATACTGACTACAAGTCCAGCCGGTCAAGTGAGAGGTTGCTGTTCAGACTTTGTGAGCGCATCTTTTTTCTGTTAATATTCCACTCATCCAAGCACACGCTGACTAATAAATGAGTGAAGGTGAGGTACGCTAAACCGAGTGGTCGGCCTCAGCTCTACAAAGAGTGGCACCCGAAATTCTTGGAGGCTCGCTCACAGGACAAAGGACGACGCGCTGGAGGACGGCGGAACCAGAATGGCCAAGCAAAATCAAACTAGGAAGTTCGCCTAGAATCGTCCACACATCGGTACCTACCAACGACGAAACAGTCCGGCGGTCTATTTCTTGCATTGCTAACTCGAGACGCGCTGACAGATTCAACAAGCCATAGTTAGGGAGAAGAAGTGCACGCACGCGTACCGGCCGCCGGGAGACCGCCGCGTGGGACGGTGACCCGAGGGAGCGCGCACGAGCGTGGGCGGACCGCCCCACACGGGACCGCCGTCGGCAACCTCAGCTCCCCAGCCGCCCTTGCTCCTACCGCCATAGCCATGGCGCCTGCCTGTATCTGAAGCTCGATGGCGTGCGGCCGGCCGTCCTGACTGAGGTGGTGTTTGGATAATGGGAGGATACGGAAGCTGGGAAAGGGAAACGAAGGGCCATAGCTGTGGATATGCTTTCCCACGTTTGGTTTACACATATCGGACAGGGAAATGAAGAGGGATAAGGAACGGGAAAGGTTACACTAGCAATTAATCTATGGCTGTGTTTAGTTCCATTGAAAAGTGCACTATGCAAAAAAAAATTCTCAATCATATCAAACTTATGATACATGCATGGAGTATTAAATGTGGATAAAATAAAAAACTAATTATACAATTTGGTTGTACTTTGCGAGACGAGCGTTTTAAGCCTAATTAGTCAACGGTTGAACAATTATTACCAAATACAAATGAAATGCTACAGTGTCGCTACAGTAAATTTTGACACTCTAAGTTTAGGAACTAAACACAGCCTATGATCAAATTAATGGAATATTTACGATGCAGTAACCTAGAAGTTCAATTCTGTTATGCTACAGCAGTACAGCTAGCTAATCATGCATCGCAGCATTTTCATGTCGCATGAGGCACGAAGTAATTAAAAAAAAGACAAGAAGAAGAGAAAGACAACTACTGTTGTTTTCTTTGACAAGCAGGACACAATGAAAAAAAAAATTATAATAACAGTTTGTTGCAATAATAAATAATCACGTTTTCTAATTGCATGAATATTTTGGTGTTACCACTACTAAAACTGTTCCTATCAATCCTGTCAGTTATCTTGTCTGGACTGTAGAGTGTAGACCGGGTCTTGGCATGCAACAATTCAAAACAATTTCCAAGCTTTTGAAGTTACCGACAATTTTAATAAAATTGCTCCCATCAATCCTATCAGTTCCCTGTCTGGACTGTATACTCCGTTTTGTCAAAACAAGTTCCAAATGGATCTAACGTCTAACCTATCAAAAACTGTTATTTGCTAACTATATTCAACTGTTTGACTGGAGTATACAGAATATTCAGCACTAGGATAAATATGACAGAACGGAAATTGTGACAGCACAGCTAATTACTCTTGGAGCCTAGCTAGCTCTTGTGCCATGTACTTCAAACTTGTAGGCTCCTTGTTTGACAAACGCAACGATGGATGTCATTGTAACACCCTAAAATTTGATTATTTGGAAATAGAGCTAAAATAATTTAATTATGAATGTTTTGTGCTCATGAAATATAGTAAAACAAAATTTTCATTGAATTAAAATTCATCTTAGGATGTAGCAACATTGTTGTGTATACATGCTGATGCATTTGTGTTTTTTGTATTGCTTGGTTTTGACCAAAGATCAAAATGAATTCAAGTTGTTCTTTCAAAATGCGTTTAGGTCGATTTTCCTTCTCCGATATACATATATCATTTTTCTACAATCAAATTCCTTGTTTCGCATCCGTCAATCAACCTCTACAAACTTCTCAGGAATTTTTCTGGCTTTTTATGTAGCTTGTTTCCACTTATCTATTAGCATAATCTAATTTTTAGATGCTCCAAATTATCTTATCATGAGCTCCAGGGTTCCTCCTGTTGCATAATATCTCTGGAAAATTTCCCCCGAATTTTCGGAGCTTTCGGGGTTTTTTTTTTGCGGCTTAAATAATAATTCTGGACTTTTCTAGAATTATTTTATCCACGAAATTAATTAATTCCAAAAATAATAAATCTCTCATTTTCCCCAACGCTCAAAGCCCATGTGCAATAATCCTAATAAATCTCAAAGGCCCATACATTTATTTACTAATGAGTTTTAATAATTAATTATGCCTATTAGTAAAGATGGAGGGTGCAACATCAATTAGTACCGTATCGCTAGTTGACGTGAGGGTAGGGAGTTTTCCTCCCTATATATACGTACCTACCTCTTGGGTAAAAGCACACCAAAACTACCGTAAGAGGAGTCCCTAGTTTGGGAAATCTCTCGTGTAGTAAATTAGATTATTCTCCTCTGCTTGAGATGTTGCCGCTGGCCAACCCCTTCCTCGTTTGTGGATTCATCGCCATGGTTGTTCGCTCATAGTCGAAGATCTAAGCAGCCTTTGTTACCGTCGGCCACAGCTCCGGCCAACTGCATGGCCGAACTGGCTCCGCGTTTTGCTGCCTGGATGCGGGCCGACCTTGTGCAGCTTTCATCACCGTCAGCCTACAGTAACCGAGCGGCTGCTGCCTCTTCCGGTCTGAGGACGTGCGTTCTTTATCCAAGGTAAAGGTGACTAATGTAATTATTTAATTACTTCTTGTCCCTTGCCGCTATGGTACTTTCCTAGATAAAATAGATATTCTTATCTTAATCTAGTATCGTTAATTTTGCGTCGATTCGCCTACGGTGCGGTAGTTTCCTTTTATGTTTTCTAACAATAGTCTAAGATATAGCAGGGACTTATAATATGCTTCATGTTTTCAAAATTTTAATTTAAATATTAATTTGATTATTGAAGGTTATGTAAATACCTTTCTAAATTAAAAATAACATAGGATTTAACATTCTTCTTTTCATATACTAATGTTAATTTGATTACTACTAACATGAACGTGATCTTAAATTATAAATTGCTTAAGGTTAAACATGTTTCAAATGTTAAAACGAAATTAGATGCTCTCACATGAAACTTTCTTTTTGCAAGATTAACTTTAATTCGCCTAAACTAAATAATAACATTTTATAAATAAAATATGACTGGTCTAACCTAGATTTTAAAATTAGAATATATTTTGTCTAATCTGAATTACTATGCTTCACCTGATTGCTGTAATTAAAATAAATAAGGCTTGGTTTTCTTTTTCTCTAATCTCTAATAAAGTAAATGTTTCGGTAGACGTTTCTTGTTCGCCGTAGCTCCGATTAGCGTGTTTTTCGCGTCTGTGTGTTCGTAGCAATGCGTAGAACATCTTTAAAAACTTTTCACATATTGTTTCATATGTTTGGTGTACTGTTCTAATTATTATTCATTGTTTGCTTCGTGTATGATTGCTCGATGTGTGTGTGGTGATTTATTGATCAAGTCCAGTCGGTGAGATTTACGTGGAGATTCAAGAAGCTATTAATTGAAGATTTAGATCAGAGAAGGATTTTGATTTAAGGCAAGTATAGCATGGGACCATCTTTGTTTCCTATTCACCTTTAATATACTTAATTCATGTGCATGTGTCTACCTTGTTACCACTAAGGATATCCTAGTTTTTGTATCTTGTACCTTGACACCCATGGGACATTGCATTGGGTAGTATTATGCTAGCGCTCAAGATAAATAACCATGATCTGTAACTTGACTAATGATATATGCAATAAATGTTTAAAAGATGCTTTATAGAAACATGGCTCAAGAGGGCTAGAGCATATTTGGTTGTTTTTATGGTGCTCTAGTTTCTCTCCATAAGGACTTATCTGTAAGCGAAAATCCGGGACTTACAGTACAACTGTGAGGGCTAAAATGGCTCTGGCTTTAGCTCAGTATGAGGACCTTTTCTAGCTTGTTAGAGGTTATCCTTGTGGCGCAAATGGGGTAGAGCAGACTATGGATCCCTGCGTGGTGTATCACACAGACTGACTTTAAAAACCTAGCGGCCCTAACTTGTTAGACGAACCTTTGAAATGCTTCATAGTGTTTCCATGCCTGCTCACCTTGTAAGTGTTTTGAGAGTCACGATCCCGGGCATATGGGTAAACATGACTCGCAGTGAAAGTGTACAACCTCTGCAGAGTGTAAAACTGTTATAACAGCCGTGCTCACGGTCACGAGTGGCCTTGGACCCTTACAGAATAAATGATGAACACTGATGATAATGATAACATTGATGATATTGATGTTCACTAATGATTATTGTTTCTTGCTATACATTATTCTCGTATACATGATCATGAGGTTATTTGGGCTTATGGTAAACTTGTTGCTACTCAATTGCTAAAAGATGACTTAATAAAAGCTATCGCAGGAAACCCGTGTCAAACCTTTTGAACCTCATGAACCCTATGATATATTTGCTGAGTTCGACATGGACTCACTCTTGCTATTTCCCACATCTCAGGAAGGGTACCAGATTTCTAGATTCTAGAATTTGTTAGGCTTGTGATCAACCAGTCAGTTTGATCCTGGAGTGAGGTCTACACCCGGTGTTCGGAGTTGTCTTTCCGCTGTGTTATTCTCTAAGGTATATTTTATACTATTGAGTTATGTTTATTAAGCATTTGTCTCTTGGTATTACATTTATCTGCGGCTATATGTGAGATTTGACTCCTTTATTTCACATATAGTGTATATCTGGTTTTGTCCTTAAAACCGGGTGTGACAGTCATGGTGATATGCGGCGCACTAGCAACCTATTGCAGTCTTTTCACTTTTGATTAATTGCATGACCCAGCCTCAGCCGCAACGATCGATGTCATGGTATGTAAAATGTCATGGTATGTAAAAAATGGTAGGATAATGTAAAATCAAACATGGTGGAAAATTTCAACAAAAAAATGTCTAGGAGTGGTTCATTTTTAACAAGCTGCCTCTAGAAATGCATATCCAGAGGGCAGTTACTTTAAGCAAATTGTCCCTGGAAATACATATTCAGAAGCAGTTGCAAAGGCCATATCTTTACAATCGTTGGTGCAGTGTCAGTCTCAAAAACATCCCATGGAAACTGTTTTTTTATTTTTTTTTATTTTTTTTTTTGAACCGGAGTGCAGTGTCCCATTCCCACAACTGTGCACGGAAATACGGTGGGGGAGATGTTTCGAACCCGGGTTGGCAGCGCAGGTCTCCTGCTGCTTTACCAAAGCTATCCCTAAAAGAAATCGTTTCTGCAGCAGTGGTTAAAAAACTGCTGCATGACTGCAGATTGTTACTTGGAATAGTGACAAATCATGTACTTCATTTTCTTGCAATCACCACGTTTTCATCATGTCTCCATTTGAAGCTACATATGTTAAATCCGAACAAATAAAATGTTTACTTGGAATAGGAGCGTAGACTGAAGCTTAGTATGCAACAATTCACAGGAAGTTCCAAACAAACAGACCTTACCTCGAAAAAAGATGTTTGAGTATTTGAACAGGATTATAGAATGTGTAATACTAGGATTGTGACAGCACAGCTAGTACAACTTTTGGAGCCTTGCTCATATACAACTTGCAATTAATGTAGGGTACCATCAGCGTTTTGTACTTCCGTTTTGACCAAGGGTGTGTTCACTTTCCATGCAAACCCAAAATATTTCATCTTTCACTCATCACGTCGAATCTTTAGACGCAAGCATGAAGCATTAAATGTAGGTAAAAAAGATAATTAATTGCATAGTTTGGCCCTGTTCATCTGGCTTATATCCGTCTTATTCAGCTTGTTTTTTCATCCGGAACAGTACTTTTCTCTCACAAAAAATCAGCCAACAGTGTTTTTCAGCCGACTTATAATTCCAGCCGAACGAGGCCTTTGTCTGTAAATGTCGAGACGAATCTTTTGAGTCTAATTAGTCTATGGTTGGACAAATTTTGCCAAATAACAACGAAAGGTGCTACAGTAACTTTTTACCCACTTTTCACCAACTGAACACACCCTAAGTATCCTTATCAATCCACAACCAACACCATATTAGTCATTTTCAATTGCAGTAAGTTCCAACCAAAAAATGAGTGAGTTGTGGCCATTCCCAGCTGGAACATGTGCAGATTTTTTTTAAGGAAAAGTATCTGGTGTGTGATTCCCAACCGGAACACATCCATGTGGATATTTCTTTAGGGAAAAACGGCCAACAAATTGGTAGAAACTGACAACGGTGTCTAAATTTCACTGACAAGTGCAATAACTGCCAATATTGCAGAAAACTAAGGGCCTGTTTGGTTTTAATGTGTTAAAATTTAACTCTTATCACATCAATGTTCCCTCAAATGCATGGAGTACTAAATGTAGACTAATTGCATGCATGTCGGCACAGATTAGGAGTAATTTACGAGACGAATCTATTAAGGCTAATTAGTCCAAAATTATAAACTTTTTGTCAAATAAGACGAAAATGCTACCGTGTTTGTTAAACTTTAACTCCTCAAACCAAATACCCGTAAGGCACATGCACGTGCTAAACAAGACAGGGCACATAGTGAAAATAAGCCAGCTAGGTCGTGATCACTATCAACACGGGAGGCTCGAAAAGTTGAAATGGTACACAATTATGCACCATACGCGGCACCCCGCAGCACACACTGGAAATAACAAGAGAAGGTCAAATAAAGTGATTTGCCTCATCACTCATCAGCGCTAGCTAGCCCCGTCCTACCACCAAATAAGAGGGAAATAAGAGGGATTTAAAAGATAATTCATATCCTCTATTTGATGGTGGATATTTGAGTGAGAAATTATCTAACAAGTCATGATGAATGCATTTATGTTCTACCTTAAACACAATTTGTACTCAACTTCTATAACTTTCCCTGGGAAGTGATTGGTGTAAGTTGGCTCTCTAAACTCTCATTTCCTATCCCACCTTAACTCCCACTCCTACGAAACCAACAAAAGATTTCTAAACTATTCATACCTCTGAACTCCCATTCCCTCGTTCTAATACCCCAAATATAAATGAGCCGTCTTCTGAGTGTAGAATGAATCTTACAAACTCCACCCCCAAAACGGATGTAATTCTTAAAACAAATATTTTTAAGCTTGACCAAATCTATATAAAAAATACTAACATTTATGATACTGAATAAGTATTATTAGATTAATTATAAAACATATTTTATAGTATATCTATTTGGAGTCATATATATTAATATTTTTTTCTATAAATTTAATCAAGATTAAAGAGGTTCGACTCAATCAAAACCTGGAATTTCATCCTTTTTGATACAGAGATAGTATGCAACAAGTCAAAACAAATTCCAAGTAGATCTAACCAAACCAAAACCGTCAGCTAACTAAATTCAACTGTTTGAACATTTCAACCGGGTTATACAACACTAGGAGCAACAGGACAAAGAACAGAAATTGTGACAGCACAGCTGGTTACTCTTGGAGCCTAGCTCTCGTGCAGTGTACTTCAAACTTGTAGGCTCCTTCTTTGACAAACACAGCAATGTGATGATGTTACCTGAGCTGGCACAGTATCAACCTACTGCAATATCTCTAGTTTTGACTAGCTACCTTGTTGTGTGACCCGGGGCAAATCATCACATCACAGCTAATCTTAACTGTGCTAATGCCTAATGCTGTCATTAGCCGCAGTCGGCCACAAAGCAACACGGCGTCAGTCATTGTCTGTTCTGTTGCAGCAACTTTTCCCCAAGTTGGACACACATCCATGTGGAAATTTCGTTAGGAAAAAAAGAAGAAGAATCGGGCATCGAAATTGAACCGAAGAAAAGAACTGAAAAAAGTCTCCACATTTCACCGATCTACACGCACTTCAACTCCAAGATTGCTGCTGAGAAATGAGGCAAGGTGACAAGCAGTCAGCTGGTGAGATCAATATATAAATTAACAAGAGAATGGCAAAAAAGTGTTGACTAAGCAAGGACCGTATATATATATATATATATATATATATATATATATATATATATATATATATATATATATATATATATATATATATATATATATATATATATATATATATATATATATATATATATATATATATATCACTATCAAATCTGCGCTGCGCGTCTTGAAGACGAACCACAGCATGCTTCCTGATAGAAATTAAGCCTAGCTCGAGCGAGAGCTCATCGATCACATGTTTGAGTGGTTGGGCGGGCCCATCAATACCATGCCTCCTGTCCCCATTTATGTTATGAGCTTTATTTTCTTTTAGTTATTGCTCTAGTAAAAAAATGTCTCCACCACCAAATGTTTTGGAGGCCCTGACACGTAATTTATGGAGTGTAAAAGTAATCCTAAGATGAAGCAAAAACTTGCAGGTGTTAAGGAGACCAAAAAACACATGGATTTTAACTTTTTAGTCGATCAATCTGTTCCAAGTTACACCTCACTTTAGCTTTCTAAGTTAAACTAGTCTGATTTGATCAAATTTGTAGAGAAATAGCCAACATGTAAGATATGCAATTTGTATAATTAAATTCTCTATGAAATGTGTGTATCTTGATAGTTACCATAATTTGGAATGAATGGGCACGTCATATATGTACCCATAATTCCATAAACATAAATCTTGGAACAAATCCAAAGCACCAAAGTATTTATAGAGACGGCTAGCCCATCCACCTCTACTTTTCCGTCTCAATCTGTAGAAGCAGAAATCCAGTCGTCTCTACAAATTGGATTTCTAAGGACGGCTGCGAACAGTGTCACACCCGGTTTTCTAAAGAACAAAACCAGGCTAATCATATGTGTGCCCAGGAAGTCCACACATATGCCAGAATGAAAAAGTGTCAGAAACAATGTTATTATATAACGTATACATAGCTATATTAACACTTACATCAGAGTATCGCGGAACGGTGACTAAACTTCGGGCTCCATTCTTCTCAGGGACGGCTGACTGGGGGTAACATATGCCTAGCACTTCTACTAGTCTTCTGGAAACTCCACTACACCTTTGTCCTTCTTCCGAGTAGCATCTTACTACACACTGGAGTGTTGGGGAAATAGCAAGAATGAGTCCATGTCGAACTCAACAAGTATAGCACAGGGTTCATGAGGCTCAAAAAGGCTAGACACTGTTTAACTGCGTTTAGCTTTTAATCATCATATAATTAGCAATTGAGTAGCATCAAGGTAATCCAAATCCCATTAATGAATCAATGATCAATTGTAATAAGGATAATGAATAGCATTAACATGAGCATAATAATAACAACAGTAATTAAGCATGATATAACAATGGTGATCAACTATTCTGTAAGAATCCCCAAGACCGCTCGTATCCGTGAGCACGGCTAGTATACCAGTTTTTAACTCTGCGCAGAGGTGTACACTTTCACTGTGAGTCATGATTTCCAAATGCATGGGTTTGCAAGGCCCAAAACATCAGAGACCATATAAAGCCATTCAAAAGTTCGTCTAACAAGTTAGGGCCATTAGATTCACTCGGCAGGCAGATGTAGAACCCCCCTTCCCTATGGCACAACAACCGCAGCCTATACACACTAGGTCAGGGGCTCGCACTACACCCAACGTGGCAAGCCATTCTTACGCCATTTAAGGTAACCTCTAACAAGCTAGAAAAGGTCTCTTGAACAACTAAAGCCAGAGCCATATAGCCCTCACAGCTGTACTGTCAATCCCGGTTATCACTTATAGGTAAGTCCTTACGGAGAGTAACTAGAGCATCAAAATAACCCACATGCTCTAGCCCCCTTTCAACAGTAATAAAATCATCTTAATTGGTTGATTGCATAATCCATTAGTCAAATTACAAGATCATTGTTCATAATTAAGCGCTAGCAGTAGCTACCCAAATGCATAACCCATAGGTGACAAGGAAACAAGATATCAATAGCTAAGTTATAATCTCTATGGTTGTCAAGGAAGACACATGCATATGTATGATAATTTCAGTGAATAGGTAACAAGGATGGTCCCATGTTATACTTGCCTTGATCAAAGCTTTCCAAGTGATACTGCTGACTTGGCTCAAAGTAATACTCCGAATCGTCCAGATACTGCTCACCTTCTATACTCGATCATCAATCAACAACACACATGCATCCAATCAAACAAACACGAAGCAAACAAAGAGATACAATTAGAACAGTACACCAACAATAACAAAACAGTAATAGAAGTTTATAAAACTCTTCTACACATTACTACGATCACACAGACGTAAAGATCACGAAATTCGGATTTAAAACGTGAAAGTTATGAACTTTCTAAGATTTCCTATAGATAAATAATTATTTTAATATAAACTTGAAAATTAAACTTTCCAAACCTACTGTACAACTATACTAACATGTAGAGCTCGCAAATACGAACCTAACGCAATTTGAACGGGTCAAATCGGAGTTAAAACGAAGTTTTTATGACCAAAACAGTTCTAGTGGCAAAACTGTAATTTTCTGAAAATGTATTTTTGACTTAACCAGAAAAGAATACGCTTTCAAAACGCGAAAACGTATTTCCAGCTTTACGCTTTGGATGGCGGGTTGATTACTAAAAAGTTCAGGGTCTCTTTAGAAAGATTACCCCGCGAAGGGGTATCTTCTAATCCGAGCCCTCGATCTCAAATCCAACGGCTCATGCTTGTCACCGATGAGACCGGTGATGCTGCCACCGCCCCGCCCCATCTCCACG
This sequence comes from Saccharum hybrid cultivar R570, assembly GCA_038087645.1. Lineage (NCBI taxonomy): Eukaryota > Viridiplantae > Streptophyta > Magnoliopsida > Poales > Poaceae > Saccharum > Saccharum hybrid cultivar. Next base: position 3,369,666 of record JAQSUU010000687.1, on the reverse strand, counting down.
GCGGCGCCATGGCCGGCGGCTTGCCGGTCATGCAAACTCGCTCAAAACCTCACCAAAAGACACGCGGAACGCATCAACCGATCGAGAAGCTTGTGGAGATCTCACCTAGGGTTTCAATGCAGTCAAAAACGGAAAGAGAGTGACGGGCAGCTCCAGTAGGCGGACGGCACAGCCCCTACACACGGTAATGAGACAACAATGCCTCCTCTTCAAAATTGATAGCAAAATTGGGTTCACAAAAACGAGCTAAAATCATTAAAGCAACTTACAGCTGCTAAGATTCAAGGTAGCCGACGAATTTCCCCCTCCCCACCGCGGCTTCAAAATCTTACGGCGGCGGTTAACACCTCCATGGTAGAGCTAGGGCTGATTTTGATCCAAAAACACTCGGTCTAGGCTCGGTTCCACCTTAAATAAGGGTCGGCTGGATCAATTTGGTAACAACCTCCTCTGGCTTGCGGATTCAACCTCGACTCGAAGGTAGAGTCCTCCTCGGTTACGAGCAGGACGACGGTAACAACCGACAAGCGGGGCCCAACAATCAGCGTCACAAGGAGAGGAAAGGTGCGGCTTATTCACGAAGCTGGGCCGCTCGTCCGCTGGGCCGCTCGCCCGCTGTTGTCGGGCGCGGGGAAGTCAGGCCTCGGCCCCATCGACCATCAGGCCGCCAGGTAAGGAAGGTAAATTGTTTTATTTTTTTTCTTCTTTCTTTTCTTTATATACTTGTTTTCAAACTATTCCAAATAAAATTCTTCAAACCAATTCAAAATAAAACAAATATATCCACACCACAAAATAAAATAAATGCAACAGCATGAATGCAACACCAAATAATTTTAAAATTTTAATTCCCTTTCTCTAGATTATTTAAAATTTATTACTCCTAAAATTTGGGTGTTACAAATTCTACCCCCCTTAAAAGAATCTCGTCCTCGAGATTGAACTGCTTACTCAAACAACTGCGGATATGATTTCCTCAATTCATCATCTCTTTCCCAAGTTGCCTCTGCCTCTGAATATCGATTCCACTGTACTTTGCACATCTTAATAATCCGACTTCGAGTAACTCTCTCAGCAGTCTCTAGAATCTTGATCGGAAACTCTTCATATGTAAGATCCTCCTTAACAGTCAACTCTTCTAAAGGTATCTGCTCCTCAGGCACCCGTAAACACTTCTTAAGTTGTGAAACATGGAACACATCATGTACTCCAGATAAATTTTTAGGCAACTCTAATTGATAAGCAACTTCTCCACGTCTAGTAATAACTTTAAATGGTCCAACATACCTTGGTGCTAGTTTACCTTTCATGTTAAACCTCTTCACACTTCTCATAGGTGACACCTTCAAACAGACATAATCACCTACCTAAAAACTAAATCTCTTCTCCTATTATTAGCATAACTCTTCTGACGAGACTGCGCCACCCTCAAATTCTCACGAATCACCCGCACTTGATCTTCTGCGTTTCTAAGAACATCTGTACCAAACACTTGAGATTCACCTGTCTGATCCCAAAACAATGGAGTTCTACACTTACGTCCATACAAAGCTTCAAACGGTGCCATCTTAAGACTCTGTTGATAACTGTTATTGTAAGAGAATTCTGCATAAGGCAAACTCTTATCCCAACTAGTTCCATATTGCAATGCACAAGCTCTCAACATATCCTCTAATACCTAGTTGGTCCTTTCAGTCTGTCCATCTGTCTGTGGAGGATATGCTGTACTAAAATTCAATTTTGTTCCCAATGATTCATGTACAGCTTTCCAAAAGTGTGACGTAAACTGCGAACCTCGATCAGACACAATCTTCTTTGGTTGCAACAATCCAGCAGGTCTCTGATGCTCTGCTTTCACCCTCTGACAAGTGTCACACAATGCCACATACTCAGCCACATCTCGCTTTAATCCAACCCACCAATATTTCTGTTTAAGATCCAAATACATCTTAGTACTACCAGGATGAATAGAATAAGCTGACTCATGAGCTTCGCTAAGAATTGCCTGTCGAACAGCTTGATTCTCAGATACACACAGCCTCTTTCCAAACCACAAAATCCCATTATCATCCATTCGAAAACCTTGGTGACTTACCAATCACTATATCTTCTGCTATCTTCTTCAGTTTCTCATCCTTCAACTGACCCTTGTAAATTTCTTACTCTAAAGTAGGCTCTATCACTAATTCCATTGTATTAGTAACAATTCCTAAATTCAAATATTCAAATTCAGCACATAACTCACTAGTCATAGATAACGACCGTATCTCATTGGCATAACTTTTCCTACTAAGAGCATCAGCTACTTTATTAGCCTTACCAGGATGATAGTGTATCTCAATATCATAATCCTTAATCAACTCTAACCATCTGCGTTGCCTCAAATTCAGATCTGACTGAGTGAAAATATACTTCAAACTCTTATGATCAGTGTATATATCACTCTTATGTCCAATCAAATAATGTCTCCAAATCTTTAAAGCATGCACTACAGCTGCTAACTCCAAATCATGTGTAGGATAATTCAACTCATGCTTTCTCAACTGCCTAGATGCATAAGCCACAACTCTGCCTTATTGAATAAGAACACATCCCAAACCTTGACGAGAAGCATCACAATAAATAGAAAACTTCTTACTCAAATCTGGCAAAACCAAAACAGGCGCTGTAGTCCACCTCTTCTTTAATTCCTCAAAACTAGCTTGACATTTATCTGACCACACAAACTTGGCATTCTTCTTTAACAGAGATGTCATAGGTTTAGCAAGTTTAGAAAACCCTTCAATGAACCGTCTGTAATATCCAACTAATCCTAAGAAACTACGAATCTCGCTAACATCAATAGGTGGTTTCCAATTCAATAGATAAGCAAAATCTGATTTCTCTGTGCAAATTCCAATTTCAGTAAGTCAGTAAAACTGTCATATCTCGAGCTACAGACGTCCAATTCAGATGATCTTTACATGGTTGGAAAGCTTACAAAATTATCTACAACTTTTATTCACAACACTTTTTCTTAATCTGTCAAATAATTGGCCAAAAACTGAACTTAACCGAAACTGTTTCAGAATTCCAGACTGTGCAGTAACTCCAACTTGAAATAGATATATCTCTTAGCTCATAATAGATATTAAAGTGATTCTTGCGGGGTTGGAAAGATATAGAAGTCTAATTATTCCCAGTAAAATTTCTTAAATTTCCCATGAACGGATTTTAAATTATTTCTAAAACATCCCAGACTGATCTAAAAATCAGCAAAGGACAGAACTAAGTTAACCTCATATTCAACTAATATATTTTGATCAAACTTAATTATTCTTAACCATGGAACTTGTAGGCATGTCTACAAAACTCCAGCACACATTACAAAGATCCAAATCACACATTATCACATTAACAATCCATCAATCACACAATTGTTCACACCACAAACTGACTCTCAAAACAATCCAACTCAAAATTGACTCGCAACTACTATCGTTCTTATTACATAGGAATTTTTCCTATTTCCTAGTTAAGCTTCTAATAAATCTTGGGACGACCTAACTCCGCCCTTAATTGGTCAATCTCCTTATAAGCTTGCTCCTTAAGTTCTTTTTCCTTCAGCAACTCTTATGCAATGATGATACCACAAACTCATAACCAACTTTATAAATGTCTCCTTTAGACCCTTATGATTCTTATAGATGTTCTAACAGGTTACCAACCCTAAGAAAAGATTCTTGCGCTCGATAGTGACTTTACAACCATGTAGCTAGCTGATGCTTCCAGGTGATGAAACAGAACCTATAAACTTTCATCTTGTATCGTCTTTTAGTTCGGCAAACCCCTTAAGAAGAGATCAATTGGAGAACACCAATGGATAGATTGCATTTTGTTTCTGAGTGATAACTACCATCATGTCCTTCTATCATCTCAAAGAGACTCATGAGCATATCCAAGAACAAGTAACTTGTACTTCCTCGCGAGCAGAAAAATAGCAGTGCAGAAATACAGTTATATCTTGAGTTCTACGAATCCGATGATATTGTAGCTTATACCGTTGGAAAGCTTATCAAATTTACTACAACTTCCTTATAGAATTCTTCTCCAGATTCTGCAGTTAAGGTAGTCGAAAACTGTGCACAATAGAAACTATTCCAGATTGCTGACAGCACAGATGCGTCGCCTTGTGATTTTCATAACTCCCAAACCATAATAGATATCAGGGTGGTTCTTACGGTCAGAGAAAGATATTGAAGTCTACTATTGTCCAGAATTTATCCATGATTTTTGGGCATCCAAAAATATAGGTATAAACTAAGAAAGACAGACTGTTCTAAAAAAAACAGGATAAGGTAGAAACGAGATTCAAGGACACTAGAGAGATAGATAACACTAATCTTCAAGTCTTCACGCTTCTTTGATTTATGTTGATGAGATATAAGACATGAATCGAGGATAGCCAAAAGATGACAAGAAAGATAAAGTTTGATCTTTAGTTCTTCATGCCTCCTCATGCCTCGTCGCTTGAGATATTCAGGACTTGCTGTTGTTGAGAGCAGATGCTACCCCACTTAACAAAGATCTTATTCCACCTGGCGATGTCATTGAAGGCAACACTTTCTCTAAAGCTTGCTGCTAATGATAAGTCCTTCATGTGTTGATCATCCATTAAGATGAGATTAATAAGGTAGCATGACAACCAAGGGTAGACAAGAACGGTGTAAGAGAAAATGGCATGAATTAGGATCGATTGAAAGATAAGTAAGATACAAGATGTCACTACCCCACTTAACATAGATCGAGCTACTTCTCAAGACTTATACCTTCCGGGCCTACCTTTGAAACACGAGAACAAGAACAACACACAAGCAACACATCAAGCAAAACAAGCACACATCACATCATCGGTACTACACGTGCTTCTTCAATAATAGTGGTCATCCTAAGAGAAAAGTATGGATGATGAAATGCCATCGAATCTTTGAACCAGGTAAGATCAGAAAACTTTTAGTAAAAACAATATAAAACAAAATCCAAGGGAGTAAGAAATATTAGCTCAAAAGAAAGCTATCAAGGAGAGGATATAACAGGACAAGGAAGAGAAAATAGTCAAAATCAATGAGTCAAGGGATGACAAAATAGTTTTATAGTAAAATAAGTTTTAGAATATGTCCAGTGCTACTTGGCATACGTCCTACAGTCAACACCGCTCCGATACCACTCTGTCACACCCGGTTTTCTAAAGAACAAAACCAGGCTAATCATATGTGTGCCCAGGAAGTCCACACATATGCCAGAATGAAAAAGTGTCAGAAACAATGTTATTATATAACGTATACATAGCTATATTAACACTTACATCAGAGTATCGCGGAACGGTGACTAAACTTCGGGCTCCATTCTTCTCAGGGACGGCTGACTGGGGGTAACATATGCCTAGCACTTCTACTAGTCTTCTGGAAACTCCACTACACCTTTGTCCTTCTTCCGAGTAGCATCTTACTACACACTGGAGTGTTGGAGAAATAGAAAGAATGAGTCCATGTCGAACTCAACAAGTATAGCACAGGGTTCATGAGGCTCAAAAAGGCTAGACACTGTTTAACTGCGTTTAGCTTTTAATCATCATATAATTAGCAATTGAGTAGCATCAAGGTAATCCAAATCCCATTAATGAATCAATGATCAATTGTAATAAGGATAATGAATAGCATTAACATGAGCATAATAATAACAACAGTAATTAAGCATGATATAACAATGGTGATCAACTATTCTGTAAGAATCCCCAAGGCCGCTCGTATCCGTGAGCACGGCTAGTATACCAGTTTTTAACTCTGCGCAGAGGTGTACACTTTCACTGTGAGTCATGATTTCCAAATGCATGGGTTTGCAAGGCCCAAAACATCAGAGACCATATAAAGCCATTCAAAAGTTCGTCTAACAAGTTAGGGCCATTAGATTCACTCGGTAGGCAGATGTAGAACCCCCCTTCCCTGTGGCACAACAACCGCAGCCTATACACACTAGGCCAGGGGCTCGCACTACACCCAACGTGGCAAGCCATTCTTACGCCATTTAAGGTAACCTCTAACAAGCTAGAAAAGGTCTCTTGAACAACTAAAGCCAGAGCCATATAGCCCTCACAGCTGTACTGTCAATCCCGGTTATCACTTATAGGTAAGTCCTTACGGAGAGTAACTAGAGCATCAAAATAACCCACATGCTCTAGCCCCCTTTCAACAGTAATAAAATCATCTTAATTGGTTGATTGCATAATCCATTAGTCAAATTACAAGATCATTGTTCATAATTAAGCGCTAGCAGTAGCTACCCAAATGCATAACCCATAGGTGACAAGGAAACAAGATATCAATAGCTAAGTTATAATCTCTATGGTTGTCAAGGAAGACACATGCATATGTATGATAATTTCAGTGAATAGGTAACAAGGATGGTCCCATGTTATACTTGCCTTGATCAAAGCTTTCCAAGTGATACTGCTGACTTGGCTCAAAGTAATACTCCGAATCGTCCAGATACTGCTCACCTTCTATACTCGATCATCAATCAACAACACACATGCATCCAATCAAACAAACACGAAGCAAACAAAGAGATACAATTAGAACAGTACACCAACAATAACAAAACAGTAATAGAAGTTTATAAAACTCTTCTACACATTACTACGATCACACAGACGTAAAGATCACGAAATTCGGATTTAAAACGTGAAAGTTATGAACTTTCTAAGATTTCCTATAGATAAATAATTATTTTAATATAAACTTGAAAATTAAACTTTCCAAACCTACTGTACAACTATACTAACATGTAGAGCTCGCAAATACGAACCTAACGCAATTTGAACGGGTCAAATCGGAGTTAAAACGAAGTTTTTATGACCAAAACAGTTCTAGTGGCAAAACTGTAATTTCCTGAAAACGTATTTTTGACTTAACCAGAAAAGAATATGCTTTCAAAACGCGAAAACGTATTTCCAGCTTTACGCTTTGGATGGCGGGTTGATTACTAAAAAGTTCAGGGTCTCTTTAGAAAGATTACCCCGCGAAGGGGTATCTTCTAATCCGAGCCCTCGATCTCAAATCCAACGGCTCATGCTTGTCACCGATGAGACCGGTGATGCTGCCACCGCCCCGCCCCATCTCCACGGCGGCGCCATGGCCGGCGGCTTGCCGGTCATGCAAACTCGCTCAAAACCTCACCAAAAGACACGCGGAACGCATCAACCGATCGAGAAGCTTGTGGAGATCTCACCTAGGGTTTCAATGCAGTCAAAAACGGAAAGAGAGTGACGGGCAGCTCCAGTAGGCGGACGGCACAGCCCCTACACACGGTAATGAGACAACAATGCCTCCTCTTCAAAATTGATAGCAAAATTGGGTTCACAAAAACGAGCTAAAATCATTAAAGCAACTTACAGCTGCTAAGATTCAAGGTAGCCGACGAATTTCCCCCTCCCCACCGCGGCTTCAAAATCTTACGGCGGCGGTTAACACCTCCATGGTAGAGCTAGGGCTGATTTTGATCCAAAAACACTCGGTCTAGGCTCGGTTCCACCTTAAATAAGGGTCGGCTGGATCAATTTGGTAACAACCTCCTCTGGCTTGCGGATTCAACCTCGACTCGAAGGTAGAGTCCTCCTCGGTTACGAGCAGGACGACGGTAACAACCGACAAGCGGGGCCCAACAATCAGCGTCACAAGGAGAGGAAAGGTGCGGCTTATTCACGAAGCTGGGCCGCTCGTCCGCTGGGCCGCTCGCCCGCTGTTGTCGGGCGCGGGGAAGTCAGGCCTCGGCCCCATCGACCATCGGGCCGCCAGGTAAGGAAGGTAAATTGTTTTATTTTTTTTTTCTTCTTTCTTTTCTTTATATACTTGTTTTCAAACTATTCCAAATAAAATTCTTCAAACCAATTCAAAATAAAACAAATATATCCACACCACAAAATAAAATAAATGCAACAGCATGAATACAACACCAAATAATTTTAAAATTTTAATTCCCTTTCTCTAGATTATTTAAAATTTATTACTCCTAAAATTTGGGTGTTACAAACAGGAGCCGCCTCTAGAAATCTATCTTGTAGAGGCAGCTCAAAATATAGCTGCTTCTACAAATTATTGTCTAGAAATCATAAATTTGGCTAAAAAGTAGAAAAAAATTAATCCAAGGAGACCCCACCAGGGAGCTACATGCAATTTTTCATGTGAAAAAACACAATCATTGTTGTGTCCATAAGACATATTCACTCCCCTCGTATTCTCTTTTTGAATTTTAGAATGAGTATTTGGTACCCTAAATGAATTCAAATAAAAAAAGTTCAACTACAAAGTTGTAGATATCATCGAGACCTACAACTTTAGTTATGATAGTTTCTCCATCCCATGTCGTTTGAAAATTTTGAATTTCAAATGTGAGAAATTCTAACATAATTTTCCTTGGCTAAATGATTTCAAATGAAAAAGTTGTCAACTGCAAATTGTAGATATAGTCTAGACCTACAACTTTGGTTTTAGTAGTTTCTTTGAAAAATTTAAATTTACTATGTTGCACCTATTTTTAGAGACTGCTCTAGATTAGCCACATCTAAAAATCCATTTGTAGAGACGGCTAAATCTAGAGCCGCATATAAAGATAGGGGTATTTGTAGAAGCAGCTGAAAATAACAGCCGCCTCTACAAATGTATTTCTGGCCTCTACAAATGTATTTCTGGAGATGGTTCATTTCAAGAGCAATATGTATAGGTGGCTGTAGATTTAGCCATCTCTATTAAAAAAGGAGGCGTCTTTAGAAATCATATCTGTTGTTGGTAGCTAGGCCTGGACGAAAAACTTGAGCCGAGCCACTAACGAGCCGATTGAGCTATAACGAGCCGAGCTGGCTCGATATCCAGCCCTAGCTTGCTTGCTTGCTTTGCGTTTCCATGCCAACGTGTGCTTGCAAAGCCTCTGCTCTGGTGATGGGGAAATGCCGGCCGTGATAGGTGGCCGGATTGTTGTCTTTATCTTGTGATATACATATAATATGTTGTTATATCATGTACACATGTTGCAATTTTCTGCTTCCTATACTTGGCTACTTCTAGATCGAGCTTTGCTTTGTCAAACTTTGGTTCGAACTTTTCTTTTCGAAATAAATCATTCACTAGATATCTATCAATCATGATCCATATAGAAATAGAAAGAGATACAGAGAGAGAATTCGAAGAAGGTTTTGCCTCGTATGCGGGGTGGCACATTACCTACCAATCTAATCCAGTGTGCTGGTTGTGCTCGAAGTAGACAGGAGCAGACGATTAATTTGGAGAGTCAATTCACTTTGTTCGCTTGAACTACTTTTCAGCCAACTTTTCAGCCAACGAACAGTATTTTATTCTTACAACAAATCAGCATAAACATTAGCATAAGCGAACAGGGAATGTTTGGGTACCACGCATGTGTAAGGAATGGCTTTTTTATGTCAGTTAAGGTGTACATCAAAATCATGACGCGAAGACATGTGAAGAAGACTAATTCCACGGTTATATATAGGACACTAGGATAGGGTTTTGGACATTTGGTTAGGACACCGTTATTAGCTACAGTCTTAGTGGGGCCTAAATTAATTCCTGTATATATTTGATGTAAATATTAGCTTGTAGGAAATTAACGAGAGAGAAAATATGGTTTCATTTATTTATGTGCAAATTTGGTGCATGCCAAGGAAAAACCTACAAATTCACAAAAAAGAATACAGCGGTATCTTTGTATTACTAGTATATAACAAATTCCATTGCTTAATTCAGCTTTTGTTTCCTCTCCCCCTCCAACTATCCTATATATTTTCCCATTTAACCCAATATACAAAATATAGACTGGTTTAAACTCCCACGATTATTTAAGAGATTATATTACTCATCAACCCCCTAACGAAATTTCCATTTTCTTCTCATTGCACAACTTGTATTTTACATTCAAATCATGACAACAGATAATTGGGGGGGGGGGGGGGGGGTTCCATACCTTCGGCAAGTGGCGACTGTGAAAGGGCAAGTGGCGACTGTGAGAGGGCTGCGTGGCGGTGGCAAGAAGCTTGCAGCGGGATGCGCGGCGTCGGTGCTGAGAAGGGCTGCAGTGGGATCATTGACGACGTTGATGCCTGTAGGCGCCACTCCCTCGCAGGAGGCGTTCGTCATGTTCCTTGTCGGTTTGCTCCTTCTTCATATATCAGCTTGCTACATCTCCTGCACTGGGATGGTTCTCTATGGGTCATGCGACGATGACATCGATGGATGTCGCAAACCTTCTTAACAGTGTCATGTTGGGACATGGTTGCTAGTGTTTTGCTCGCTAGTGGTTCGCTGGCACATGGGTGACCGGCCTGTATCCCACGGCGGCAGTCGACATTGTGTCTTCTCTCATATCCATATCCGCTAGTTGGGCAGGAGGACCGAGTGTTCTTGGGTGCTAGATGGAGGGGACATCTTAGATGAAAAAGGTTGAGAGGTGCTTGCCGAAGCTCCTCTTTGTTGAGAGTGGAGCAAGATGCATGCTATCTACACTAGATGAATGTAGCCGCTTGAAGACATGTGAGGTTTAGAGTTGCTCTTACACAACATCAAAACCGGTTGAAAGCAAGGACAACGGAGAACAAGTTTTGAAGCTTAGTCTGTTTAGCTTTTTTCTTATTCCTTAAACTCTCTTTCTTGTTGTTTTATGCTCCTTAGTTTTGAGGCTTTGAGCCTAAGAGCATGTGTAACTTTTGGTTGTATATATCCCATGTGGATATAGAGGCTGAATTTTATTCCTTTATCTAAAAAAGTACCTTCGACAAGTCAACTCCCTCCCCTGCTAGTCATTGAGTTGCTGCACCTATCTTGCGGAGATATGTTACGTTCTTCATCATTGAGCATGTAGTGAGAGACCACGAAGTTTGGACGAAGAAGAGTCACGAAGGTACACCACGAGATGTGACCTAAAGGTTACCCCAAAGGTTAACCGTGTGATGTCTATGCATGCCATCGGAAGTGAACCGTAAAATAACAACCATAACTTTCACACCAAAACTCAACTTGTGGAGGTCATGATGAAGATGATCTTGAGTCGAGGACGACTCTATTTTAAGAAGGGATGGATGATGAGGACATCATTCCTTTGGATATAAATGTCATTCTCCAATGACTATGCAAGAACCGATTACTAGATTTCAAGTGTGATAATTAAATTTACAGGTGAGCTCATTCCTAAGCAATTCTTTTTGTATTATAAGAATAGATTACTACCTAATGATATTATTATTATTATAAATATTGTAAAGGATAATGAAGGACTTGGAGAAAGGCTTGGAGGAGGAGAGGACTAGCACGGGTGTCAAGTCACGACGGAGGCCCTAGTCCAACCAGAGTTAGAGTCCACCTCAAACTCTAGGAGTAGCCTCTAAAAAGCGTCCCCCAGGATGTATACAGACTCTAATTCGACGTTCTATATATCCATGGAAATCTAAGGATATAAGTTTTGCAATGAAACTAGAATCAAGTCGAAAATCCTTTTGAGTCGTCAACGGGAATCATTAAAACTAGTCGACATCAAGATTTTGACAGGGTGTTGTGTCATAGTATTTTGGGCCACTAGCACTATATTATGTTGGAGCCTATTAGGGGCGGGTCTAGGGGTTATGTGCACTCCTCAGACCTTATAACTCATGGTTGCTACTTCCCTTAGGATTTGGGTTTTGTTGAGTTCTAGTTTTCCACGTGAAACGGGCATTCTTCATAGAACTTGTTACAGTGAGTTCGACTGCTGTGAATCAGGCCCCCTGCTGTTGTTCTTTTTTTACTGTGTCGATTAGTCCTTTCGATTCAATAACTTGAACCGTTCAGCTTGATATACTTTATCTCTATTTGCAATATCAGATTGTGTCTCCTTCTTGCTTGTGTTCTCAATTCGCTTGTAGGAAAAGCCTTATTAACAAGGTCAATCATGTTGTGCATGGTTGATAACCAACTGAGCAGAGCGATTGCAGTCGTTTGAATCATACTTGATTAGAAGCCTCAACTAATCCCACCACTAAACAAAACAACTCCCCTGCACACAAGTATATCCCTATAAACAACGGGATACTGCACACAAGTATATCCCTGTAAACAACGGGATACCCTCAATGCATCTACCATCATCAAACTACCAAAGCTATCAAACCCATCAGCAAAACTACTCGAAATACTATGAAACAACCCAACAACAATACAACAACGCAAACCCATATAGACTACACCAGCAATCCTACACAATAACCCACCCTCAAACAAACAACTAGAAACAAACCATCACTAGCTCTGCCTCTACCTCCTCAACAACCCTAAACCCAAATCAAGAGTAAACCCACCACACAAATAACTACAGTCAACAACACAACATCCACCTTCCGGATAATCCTAGCCATCTCCATCAGTTACAATGAGGGCCACTGAAATAAAAGATAGAAAAGAGCACCAGCGAAGAGTGCACCATGTAGCAACAACAATTTGCACTGCCATACTCATCGGCCTCATTGTTTAGAACATATTGCTTTCGGCATACCACCGAAGGTTTGAGTAACATTGGAAGTACCTTCTCAAGATCGAGTGACAACCAACATTCTAGGATCTAAGTAGGGAAGAAAGTTCCAAGCTATGTGGATGAATGGATGATATAGTGGTGCACAACAAGCTATCAAAGGATCACATAAATTACCTCGAAGAAACCTTCTCAAATCAAACCTTTGCATCACCGGCCTAAAATTGAACCAAGAGAAGTGTGTCTTTGATGTTATACATGGCATGGCTCGGGATCGATAACCGACAAACTTTTGGACTCCTCTGAAGGTTTCAAAGGTGGCTTGTTATCCTAACTTTTAGCATGAAACTGTTTAGAAAAATAGTATGTGCAATTAGTTTCATGGCGACTGTGAGCATATGCATATGAAACTACTTTAGCTGTTGAGAGATAAAAACACATAAAGATAGAAAAATCTCAAAGTACTTTTCTACTTATCACCCTCACAAAATTTGAACCTTACTAATACTATTGTTGGACCATAAATGTATAACCTGCTTGTGAGTCCAACAGTCCAACACTACTGTAGTCACGCTCGCGTGCTGCCAAACAGCAGGTCCGCAGCAGACTGAATTTCCCAGAGATCGGTTTTCACTGAAAACTGACAAACGACGATATGCATTGTACTAGAAAGTTACTGAAAGCTCAGTTTCCTTAAAAAAAGTTACTGAAAGCTAAGCAGTGAATTGTTATTCGGCAAAAACGTGCTATATACAGTACATAGGTCCGGTCCAACTCTCGACTTGACGTGTGTAGTCGTTTTCCATCCAGGTCATTACTGTGTGTTGGATTGGAGCATGCATATGGTTGGACAACGATCAGCATCACAAGACCCCTCTCGCGTTGAAAGACTACTACCAACATTTTTTCTAGTTAAATTCCACAAAACGACACACTAATTGCACACCATTTCCAATATCTCGAGTATTCCCATACTTATTTAAATGAATATAAAAAATGTGAGACGATAGCTATCTCCATCGGTTCGTTAGATTCTTTGTCCGTCAAGGAAATGTCGTTAGACGATAGATGCTTAACAATTCGCCTAGTATATACACAATAGTACAAATTAATAGAGGTGTGTTTATTTGTTTGTTTGAAACTAATGTTTTAAAATGCGTGTGAATATTTCCACAAAAGAAGTGAGTTTTTTTTTCCTCAAGACTTTCTCACATTTCCTTTTTCTTCGCAGGGGCTTGGGTTCAAATCTACTGGTACTTACCTCGGTTTCGACAATTTTTCTCACTTACTTTAACTAAATTATTTATTGTACAAATAATAAGATGTGTTTAAGAAAAATGTTATTATTTCTAATGTTGAGCTCCTATAAGATAATCGCACTACTAGAATATATAATGATTAACAGAGATGGTCAAATAGTATTTTCAGAGGCGAGCATCTTGTCAGCCTCTGCTCAAAGGTCATTATGTATCAGCTACAACAGAAGCGATGCTAAATGACCACCTCTAAAAATTGGTTAAAAATAAAAAAAAAAGGTCCATGAACCTGACACCGAGCCCATTGTGGAGCCCACCACCGAGCTCGCTAGTTCACCTGTCATCAAACCCGCTGTCTGCTACCTGTCGCCTACTCGTGGCTCCTCCACTGATGTTGGCGCCCTCTTCCGCCATGGACACCCACCAATCGCTCAAATCTCAGCCGCCTGTGCTAGGTCTATGGAGACCTTCACTGCTCTCCCTAGATCTGGGCTGATTACGCCAAATTAACCCACCGTCATGATGATCTGCAATAGGGAAGAGGGCGAGGGAGATTAAAGAGAAGGAGAGAAGAATAGGAACTCACCTTGGTGGTCGTGTCTATGCCCGAGAAACATTGTCACATACTTTCCAGGGTGCACCACCGCCTTGAGGCTCCTCGCCCCATCTTGCTACCTCCTCACATCGCCATGATGCTGCCTCATACCTCCTGGCCTCGGTCTGCCGCCTCCTCACAGAACCGCAGGCGTGGAGCCTCCTCACCCCGCCAGGCACTATCGTGCATGCTCGGGCGTCAATACGCTCGCCGCACAAGATCCTTCCTGCCACCAACTATGTGGTAGAGGGAGGGGGTGGTGAGGGCGATGGAGGGGCGAGTGAGTGAGAGAAAGGGATGGTGAAGAGGGAGGGAGGCCGCCAATGAGAGATAGATAGTGGAAGAAAGAGCGTGTGGGATGGGTGGGTACGAGAATGAGCTAGGGTTCCCTCTTTCTCATATAGCGTGGGTTGATATTGGTTGAGATGGGTCGGAGAGCATTTTTGGAGGTGGGACTCTTAAGAGGTCCACCTCTATTTAATTGATTTCAGGAGACGGTTTTTTTAGTGTCTCCGAAAATAACGGGTTGCCTGGCTTTGAAAATTGCTATTAGAGATAGGGAGATTTTTGTGTCCACATCTGTTAATAAAATCAATTTTGTAGTAGTGTCGACTACCCTAAACAACAAATCCCATATAAAGAAACTAAAATTTGCTTTAATACTCTAGTCGTTTGAGCAATTGCTTATTATATGAAGCATAATCTAAAGTAACCCCAAAATTTAGATTTAAAGTGCCCACCTAAAATTATTATAGTAACCATTTTAAATGTGCATCTAAGTTACCAGTTGCTCCATTATTAAAAAAACACTACAATATCTCTCAAGTCCAGAACTAAATAACCTGCCAAATATCTGTTGTTATAAGAAATGTTTAAATCACCATAAGTTATGTCTATATATATGTTTCTAAATTAGTATCTATATTAATACTGTTAGTATATAAAAGATCGATTAAAGTAGAGATACATGATGTAGTGTAGTACCATCATGCAAATCAAGTAATACACATGCATGCATAAGCGATAGATTTGATATATGTGTTATATATGTTTGGGCAATCATGAAAAATATATGTTCCCACACATACACTGACACTAATGAAGTACTTAAAATTGATTAAATATCATGATAAATAATTTATATAAACTGTCAATTTAGATAAATTTATATATTTTAAGTGAAACTTTGTCATGACATATCGATGGCGTTTGGTTCGTTGGCGGGTAACGTAAATGGTAAAAAACGGGTCACGCGGGGAATGCGCAGGGGATCTTGATTCGTGATTTGTTTGGTTGCATGACTAGTAAGGGAAACAAATTATGGCATCAGCGAGGGGCGGTATCGACCGTGAATGGTCCGTCATTTGATTGCGGGTACCTCATAACGGACTTATATGAAGAAGCAGTTGTATTGCTATCCAATCCCCGCCCCTCTGTAATCTGATTACATTACGTTGCGCTGAACCAAACGCCATCTATATGTGTATGGGTGCCTCTTATAGAAAAATGATTGTTATGTCAAAAGAAATTCGAGGGGATGCAAACCTTGATTGATCAGTGGACGGTGGTGGGGTGAAGCAATCTCACGTGCCTTCCCATAACCCAAAAGTTGATAGCGTCATGCCTTGTGACGTGACATGCAAATTGCATCTAAGATCTTTTATATTACAGGCAATCCAACGTAACATAGCTAGACATTAAATATCTCACTGAGCGAGAGAGGAAAGAAAAAAGCTAAATGACCATAGAACTACTTCAGTGTGACACAAGCTAGATTAGAGTGCGTGGTGTACGTAGCTTAATTAATAAGATTAGATCGATGTGTGCTACAAAATTGTATAATTAAGAAGCCTAATTATACATATTTCCAACGGTAGACATTTTTGTAGCTAGGAAATATACATATTATGCGCAAGAGAAATAAAGGAAAAAAAAGAACTGCATTTTTGTAATCTAGCCACACAATTGCACGTGCTACTCAGGCCCTTCGTTCATTCATGTACGGCCACGTGTACGTCAATCATTTGCTTTTCCGGTAGCTGTGGTTGCAACCCAGCTGTTGTCGATGCACACAAGTAGTGGCGGTTACACTACTTACTACGTACTATTTGTCGACACCTAGCCTTGCTAGCTTTCCTATTTGCATTGCATTGTGCCATCATCATCACGCTAGTACTTATCATCACCACCATCATCATATATAAAAAGTTGAGTGTTTTGCTGTCCCAACTAATGACCCCTAAGTTGGCCACGTCTATGCTTGTCCATACTTAGCATCTCTAAAACCTAGCTTTCGTTTGCGTCGTGGCTGTGTCCATTGGACCTCCTCTCACACACTAACTGGGAATGGGCCGGGAGGCTGCTATAGCTCATGAAGCATCGATGCGTCACCGTTTTTGACATGTCCATCTCAACCATCGGAGGAGTCGTTGCTTTTGCAGCCATCGCCGAGAGAGAAATAATAGAGTAGTGTTATTGCATTGGCATTGTTCACGTGGTGTCGACACGTGAGCACGCAGCTGGAAGCTTGGAACGACTAGCATTTATACATGCATCAGCTAGGTGATGCGAGATGGAAGACGAAACAAATGCATCATCGGTATGTACAACGGATGGGTTGATAGAACTCTGCTGGCCATCCGCTTCAAGGGAGCTGACATACACCACATGTCGCCGGTTAGCCCACCTTCATCCGTTGTTATCCCGTCAGAACTAGCCGATTAAACACGAGCAGATAGGATCCGATTTCGTTTCGCCGGGTTCCTAGGCCTCCACCGTCCGATGAGTCGATTTTGTACTAATTGAACAATATAGTTCTTTCGGTTGAGTATATCCTTCATAGATATAGAGGCCGGATTAATGAAATCTATTATCTAAAAATAATAATAAAGACTCATATAATAGGGCATGGAAATTTGCATTGGCAACTTAATTATATATATACTAGTACAAGAGGATGCAACTATGAATGGGACTTGTGAGTCAAATTAGCATAACTTTAATTTGACCAAGTTTACAGTGAACAGTTTTAACATCTATGTCTCCAGCTAAATTTATTTACTATAAATATATTTCATAATGAATTTAATGGTAATTATCTTGTACTATAAATGTTAGCTCTTTTTACTTAACTTTGATCGACCTCGAAAAGTGAGAATTGCATCTTTTTTTTGATGGAGGGGAGTATTTCCCAACATGAGTTGCTAAAACAAAGGATCCAATATTACCTTTTATGTAACCTTCATGAGGAGCTATTGATATCTATATCTTGCATTGTCAATCACTATTACCTTTTTATGTAATTGATGGTCAAAATTTAAGACTTGAAGGTGGCCATATTTTTAAAGTGAATCTAGTGACATCGCTCAACAGCATGCTTCCGCCGTTCTTCCTCTAGTTCCATCGCACTTCGCCGCCTTCATGTTGAATTTTTTTTTGTCCTTGCTCAGTTAGCTTCCCTAATGTAAATTGGAAATGATGTAAATTGGAAATGCTTAACTCACTAGTACAGAAAACATTTTTAGAGACGGCCCAAAGTGATCTTCAAAGACGTTTTTAAAACCGCTGCTATGCCAGTGATCGTAAAAATAAGTGATTTTCAGATGCAATTTTAAAACCGCCTCTAAAAATCGATTTTCAGAGGCGGTTGACTTAAGACAACCACCCTTAAAAATCGATTTTCAGAGACGGTTGACTTAAGTCAACCATCCCCAAAAATAATTTTCAAAATTAAAAAAATCATTTAGAGTCTAATAAAAATAAGAAGAAAATATTTCTTATGTAGCCCAAAGGGCTGAGGACCGGCCACAGCTCACAAGATTTATTTTTTACTTATTTTGAATAAGTGTCGACACCTAGGATTCGAACCCACAACTTCTCTGTCGTGCAATCCCTCCCCTACCAACGCACCACACAGTCATTTATGTCTTGTTCTACGATGTTGTCTGTCTATTTGTACTAATATGTACGAATATTGTAATTAATATTTTAACTTATAAACAATCTTAAACAAGAAAACTTTCAACTACAAAGTTTTAGATGTCGTCGAGCACTACAACTTTGATATAGAATATTTCTCCATCCAAGGTCATTTGAAAAATCCAAAAATATGAAATTCAAAATCTAAGACTTAATTTATATATTTGGAAACCTAAACGATCTCAAACAAAAATTTTATCAACTACAAAGTTTTGGATCTCGTCGTGCTCTATAATTTTTATATAAATTTTGTCTTCATCCAACTTCATTTAAAAAAGATATGAATTTATTTGTGTTGTAGCTATTTTTAAGGATAGTTGACTTAGTCAACCACCCTTAAAATGAATTTTTAGAGGCGGTTGACTTAATAAAATCACCTCTAAAAATCACTCATTGTCAGAGATGATTGACATAAGCAACCGTTCTTGAAAATAGCATTTTTAGAGGTGGATTTCTTAATGGAACCGCCTTTAAAAATTGATTTCTAGCAACGGTTGTATAGCTACAGTGCCTCGCGAATGTTAGTGACGGCGTGCTAAGACAATCGCTTCTGTTAGAAAAGGAAGACGCCTCTAAAAATCGTTCATGTACTAGTGACTCACAAATTCCTAATTATGGCATGATCAGAATAAAACGGCCATTGTGGGGATCCTCCTCCCCGCCTCCCTAGCATATATCTTATATACAAAAAAAAGCGGAAAAACAGCCATTGTGAGCTTGGACTCATTTGTTGACGAAATAGGGTGTTCAAGTTGGCTTCTTGCCTGGTTCTTTGGTTGGAAATAAATTTAATAATAAAATTAATAAATTGAGGAGAGAATTGCTTTGATAGAAGGACTAGTTAAGAGTTAAGACCAATAATATATGAGTTGTTTGAGTTGGACTAGAGTTAAGGCAACCTTCCCCTCTTTCACCTTTTGAACACATACTAAATTCCCTCACATGCTTTTTTATCTCTCTCTCTCTCTCTCTCCTCACATCCTAGGCTATAAAAGGACTTGGCAATTGCCATCCCTCTCCCACTAATTGATCATCTCCTCTAGATCCTCTCCTCCTCCTCTCTCTCTTCCCAGCCAACACTAGGTCGATTAAGCGAGCTAGAGTCATCATCATACCGATACCGGCCTCAACTCCCCTATCTCTTTCTCTCAGCTCAGCCCGGCCTCACAACCAATTCCAATTTTAGTCTATCGACAACGTACAGCAAACAACTAGCATGGCCGCAACGCAGCAGAGCAGGAGCAGGAGCAGCGCCGCCGCCGCCAAGGCTGCTGCTTGCTCCGAGGTCGTCGACGAGGAGCACGGCCGCCGCCGCCAGGGAGGAGGAGCGCAGGAGGAGGCCGAGAATAAGCCTGAGCTCCGGCGTGGCCCGTGGACCGTGGACGAGGACCTCACCCTCGTCAACTACATCGCCGACAACGGCGAGGGCCGCTGGAACAACCTCGCCCGCGCCGCCGGTAATTATCGAGCACGCTGGCCAGCCAACATGCATCACCTCTCTAGCTATCTCTCGATACGACGGACGATTGGATCGACCGATGACTGATCAATTGTCCATGCATGCAGGTCTGAAGCGGACGGGCAAGAGCTGCCGGCTGCGGTGGCTGAACTACCTCCGGCCCGACGTGAAGCGCGGCAACTTCAGCGCCGATGAGCAGCTGCTCATCCTCGACCTCCACACCCGCTGGGGTAACCGGTAATTAATTACGATATTAGTCAACTTCCGATCGATCCTTTGTCATCATTAGCTATACTAGCTATAGCATCACGTCAGTCGTATACTGATGTTCCGGCCCGCGACGACGACAACGCCGGGCGACGTACGGCCGACCATGGCCATGGCCACGCCGGCGACGTCTTGCCACGTGCCTACACCGTATACGTGCCACTTGCCAGTCATAGAGCTGCGCTAGCTAGGCGCCGGAGTTTTTAGACTAGAAATCGTGTGGACGCACGGTAGCTGCTAGTAGCATGTTGTTGAACGCCAGCTTGGCCTCCTTTAGTTTACTAAATTCATCCCCAAATTCTACTATGCAAAAGAAGATTCCCTATCACATGAAAATACCGACATATATATGGAGTACTAAATGTAGATAAAATAAAAAAAAACTAATTGCACAGTTTTGTTGTACTTTGCGACACGAACATTTTAAACCTAATTAATCAATGTTTGAATAATTTTTACCAAATAAAAATAAAATTACTATAATAATTCGGAGATTCAGCATGCCCCTATTCGAGCAACTAAACACAGCCTTGCTCGATCGGCAGCAGTACTAGTGAGGGCGGCGCAAGGCCGACCACATGTCCACGTACATGTACCTGTCACCGACCGTATTTGTACGTTCGTGCGTGCACGGTACCGCTACACTACCCCGTAGACATATGGAGTCGGCACGTACATGAACAGTGCGGTCGATGGCATGACACGACGCACACGGCACACATATAGTTCAGATCGTACAAGTCTTCTCGATCAAAAGTGGATACATGATACATGTTATCGAGCAGAATCGATTGATCGATCACAGCACACATTTCACTTTCACTCCGGCCAGCTAGCACTGTTCACGAAAGCTGCACGAGTTTCAAAGCTGCACGCCAATACTTTCTTTTCTCTTTTTTTTTAGACTTTTCTACTTTCTCTCTCTCTAGAGTCTAGTCTAGACTTGCTTCTCTGTTCTCTCTCCAGAAAAGTTCTTTCAGTTCCATCCCTCGCATTCCCTCTAATTGCATTTGCATTTCCATCCTCCTGTGATTTTTTAAATTTCTTTTCTCCCCCATGGCCATGCCATGCCATGCCAGGTGGTCAAAGATAGCGCAGCACCTGCCGGGTCGGACGGACAACGAGATCAAGAACTACTGGAGGACGCGGGTGCAGAAGCACGCCAAGCAGCTCAACTGCGACGCCAACAGCAAGCGCTTCAAGGACGCCATGCGCTACCTCTGGATGCCGCACCTCGTCGACATCGACATCGCCGCCGCTGCGGCCGACGACCACCACCACCTAAGCCTCCTCCACCACCAGCAACAGCAAGTTGCGGTCGCCGGTGCTGGCAACGGCGACCTTGCTGCTGCTGGCTACGCCGCCACCAACGACGTCCAACTGCACGCGCTGTCGTCCGGCATGGCGGCGATGACGACGACGACGTCGTCGTCCGACTCGCTCGCGTCGGAGTCGTACGAGGACGGCGGGGGCCTGTTCGCGAACGTGCGCACCGGCGAGATGTTGATGAGCGGCGGAGATTGGGCGGCGCAGGAGGCCAACAACCAGGGGCTGTGGCCGTCATCTGATCATGATCAGTCGGTGCAGGTGCAGGCTGCTGCCGGTGGCGGCCACTTTCAGCACCCGGAGCTGAGTGGATGGGTGCAAGGCTTCTCCGAGAGCATTACCGATAACTTTTGGGCCTTGGAGGAAATTTGGAAGATGCAATGAGCAATTTTACGTTTTTACACATCCAAAGACTGAAATATACATACGAGTATGCATGTAGTGATGTTGACATTAGATATAACTCAAGAAAGAGAAATCGTATATAATACTCTCTCTCTATATATATAGTTAGTATATTCTAACTACAAAGATACTATACGATATACGGAAGTTGTATACCCCGGCCTTTTATGTTTTTTTGGTCGGTTTTTTTTTTTTTTTTTTTGCCTCTTAAGGTCCATTCTATTATAGAGGTTGGAAAAGGACGGTATTGTTTATGCAAGTTGAACCAATATTGTGTATGTGTGCAATGTTAGTATGTAGCGGTGGTTGAACCGGGGAGGCCCATTTGTTACTGTTTATTAGCCTCCTCTTCTAGTGACAAAAAGGGCAAGTATATATATAGAGAGATTTTATATATTGGTATTCAGACTTTTGGGCAATTATTTGCGCGTACAAATTGAAATGTCTCCTCTTTCTGTTCTTGTAAAGTTTAAACTATTTCTCTCTCCACTGATGATGTGTACGTAATCCATTTACTTAGAAGAGAGGTAACTTTTTTTGGTTAACAAAGCTTGCAAAATCTATACTGAAGTACTACTCCTATATACTATTCTATATGAAGAGGCCTATGTATAATTAGTCCCATCAATGTCCCCTAGTTTCATTTTTCTTGATACTCAATATTATGTCTACAAATCACAGGAGATAATACAAGAGATGTGTGCACCATTATTGCAGTGGAGATAGACTACTATGCTAGCTAGCTCAATATAATATCCTCAACAACAAAAAAGTCATATATGTCATATATGAGTAGATAGGATAACTGACTACACTCATATTTGCCTTGCTCACAATGTGCAAGACGAAAGCAATAGAAGCTCGCTAGGAATAGAAAGATAAGCCAAAGCGAAGACTCGATCACTTTCGTACGTCTTTGCATATATGCATCAAACTAACCAAGTAGTGTCTATCACAAATCACAAACACTGCATCTATCTATCTATGCATGCATGACTTGCACTGTACCTAGCTAGCTCCAATATCTAGCACATAGATTCTCTCTCACCCCCCCCCCCCCCCCCAACCCCAATGCAAAACCATTATTTGTTCAACCTCCACTGAAACCCTTTAGCTTCGTCGCACGTGTGAGAATCCACAGCCGTAGCTTTGCATGGTCTATAAAGCTTTTTCGGTTTGTGGAGGGCATTCAGCACATGTGTGCTAGCTAGCTGCAACCCAAGAGCTGATAGAATTGCTTCTGGACTTGATCACGCATCAGTAATGGCATCAGGCCGGCCGGCGGCCACTACTCTTTCCTGAGCAGATTTGGGAGGAATAAAGCTTGCTTTCTGGTTGCCTGAAAAGCTTGAGCACCCAAAACAAACCCCTAGATTTGGAGCTTTGCATATGCACTTGCTTGACCTTGGTCGACAAGCAATTGAAGGTAGAGTGTTAGGCATTTGCATTGCTTAGGCCTAGGGCTGGATATCGAGCCAACCGTAGTTTTTTTCGAGCTTTTTTAGAAATTGGTATAATCTTATTCATCATTATTTCCTGCATTGTTTAAGACCCAACTTCACGACGAGCCTAACGAGCCGAGCCTAACGAGCCGAGCCGAAGTTGAAAGTCGTTCCAAATCAAGTTATTTTCATTTTAAAAGATAAATGAGTCCAATCGGAGCACTTTTGTACCGAGCCACCGAGCCAGCTTAACGAGCTTTTTGTCCAGCCCTACTTAGGCCAGGATGTCACGCACCTGTCCCCTTCTCAACCCCGCTACTAGCTCTATGGCATGGCGGCATCACCTTTTCTCATCTGTCTTGGATACATGCAAAAGCTAGCTTTGCACGCATTTGCACTTAAGGAAGAAGAGAACAATTTTTGTCATACAAATTAAACGCGATATATATCAACACACGGTGAGAGATGCACTGAAGGTTCGCCATTAACTGGCGTGTGATGAATAAACATGGTTCTCTGAGTCACCTTATTAGAATTAGGCTGAAATATATACAACATGATCAGCCGTAGATTTTTAGAAAGAAATCATATTGTTTTTTCAGAATTACCTAAAAAAGTTGTAAGCCGCGCTCCACTCCTAACAACGACCGATCTTCTTCCTTAATTTCTTCTCTATAAATCATGGATGTAGGTGGTGTACGTTAACCCAATAGCAATATGAACGGTTCTCGAAATAGTATTGGCATGCTGACAACAAAAAATGTGTTTAATTGTTTTATTAAAGGCATGCAAATTTTTGGCGGGACACTAAACTTCGCTAGTATATATGCTATTTTCACATGGCACTTCTTGTTATTGAATAGGCACCATTATAAAAAAAAATTGTAGTTATGTCTTATGTTATATCATGTCGTGTCACCATTGTAACACCCCGGGTGTTATAGTTGCTAATTAATCTGCCATGTCATCATATTGCATCGCAAAGCATCCATGATTAGGTCAACCCTGTTATGCATTAACTAAAATGAGTTTTCCTTTCTAGGTTGGGTGAGCTTCTCAGTGGTGTGATCCGAATCGAAAACCCTAATTTCGAATGTCACCGCAAATACTTAGTCCATGCCCTGCGTAATTTGAGGTGTATGACTGTGTTACACACTAGTGTCAAGTGTAGGGTATGAACTCAAGTACAACATGTAAAATGAAGCTCCAAGTTTGAGTTTTAATTGGAATCCAAAAACTTGTCGCGAGTTTTCCGGTTCGAATTTGAATTCAAATTTGGGAAAATATTAAAAGATTTTCAAAAGCTAAATTGGTCAACCAAGAGTGGCATTTGGTCAACCATGTCATGCTTGTCTAAATGATGCCCTTGGATGATGGTTTGATCATTAAATAATCACCAATTAAGGTAGCAACAAATTTCAATTAAAAATTCCTCTGAAAACCCTAAAATCCAAAACCCTGTTTTACCCCTTTTCAAATAATTCAAAATCTAAGCAAAATTTGGGAAAAAGTTTAAAACCAAGTTTGTAGAACTTTTCAAGGGCTACAACTTTGGTGTTTTGAGTTTTCAAAGTTTTAGTGTAAAATATGGAGCAATTTTGAAAAGAAGCAAATTTCAGATTTAACCCCTTTTTATCCCCAAACTCAAATTTCAAAATGAAGGCAGATTTTGAAAATGGTTTGTATAACAAAGTTGTAGGTCTTGGCTAGATGTACAACTTTGGTGTTTGGAGTTTTTTAACTTTCAATACAAAATCCAAAGTAATTTCTAAATTACCAAATTTCCAAAAAGTGTCCCCTTTTGAATTTAAACTCAAATTTCAAAATCCAATTCGAATTTGAAAAAGTGTTCAATACAAAACTTGTAGAGCTTGAAATTCTGAAGATTTCATATCTTGGGAATTTTTCAAGTTCATATTCAAAATCAAAAGTAATTTGGCAAAAACAGTTTGAATTTGAAAATGGGGGGAGCTACAGTGCTCGGCGAATCACCGTCCGGCAACACACGGCATGGGCGCCGGCGAGTCGCCGGGCGGCGTCCAGGACCTTCTCGCGCACGCCAGTACTGCCAGCGCGACGTCTCGCATCTTCCAGTGACCATCACCGTGACCGTCGCCCTATATATAGCCCGAGGTCACCGTGGCGTTTTTTGTTTTTTCTCTGTTTTGCCGCCGCCGCTAGCTCCGCCGCTCGCTGCTGCCGTCGTTAAGCCGCCACCAGCCACGCAAACCATATCATCATGTTCGCCTCGCCCTTGCGCACCTCTTGGTCCAACTGCTCTAGCCATTTTTCTGCCCAAATCACCGCACCACCGCTTCCTTCTCCAACACCGGCGACTGAGCATCACCGAGCCGCCTCACATGGCCAGCCCTCTCCACCGCCTCCCAGCGCCTCCTAGTGGCTTCGTTGTAATCACTATGAGCTCCTGTTGCTTATCGTGCTTTCAATTTAGACTCTACTGTCGTGGATCACCGGGACACCGTGAGCCGCGAGCACCGTGCCACCATGGCCGGTGAGGTGTTACTTCTAGGGTGTTTATGGTCGTGTGAGTGGTCCGGTGAGGTTCGCGGTGAGGAGTAGATCGTGTTAGACCAGTTGGTTGGGCGACCGATGCCGTGATTACCAGTCGACCACCGTGCGGGCATGGCCGAGTCGCGGGAGAGAGCGAGGGAGACGGAGGAAGGCGATAACAGGTGGGGACCGCGTGTTAGCGAGAGAGAGAGAGAGGGAGAGCGCGCGCGCGAGCAGGCCGCGCGGCGCGCGAGCGAACGTGGGCACGGGCGCGTTGCAGTTGGGCTGTTCAGCTAGGCCGAGCCGGAGGGAGAAAGGATAAGGCGGCCCGAGTTGAGTTTTTGTTTTTCTTTTTCAAAAATGTGAATAGTATTAGTATTTGTTTATTTCATTTAAAATTCTGTAGAGCTCCAAAATTTGTGAAAATTTTTGTGTAAGCTTTTCCGGATGTAAACTACTTAGGAAAAATATTAAATGCTAAATTGGATTACTTTTTGCAAGTTAATTAATTAGTTCAATTAAATATTAAATGCAACTTCCATGAATTTTAGTAATTAAATTATTAATCCAAAAATCATGAAATTTATTTTAACACTGTTCTAGGCCTTGGTTAACCCATAGAAAAAGTTTAAGCTCAATTAGATGAAGTTTGATCTAATATTAATTAGGCCCTAATTAATTAAATGTTTAAGTAATTGTTAAATTGTTAACTTTAGGTGTTGTGTGCCTTTTTGATTGAGTGATGACCTTGGGTCACTAATTCTTGGTGATCTTTGGTACCTTAATTTCATGATTGAGCTTGTTAGGAGCATGTTTGGTAAGAAACGTTAGTATCGCGTAAGTTATCGCTTTTAGTTAGTAGGTTTTACTGTTTTGCGACTGTACCGCGAAGGAAAGTTGTACTCAAGTCATAAACCGTGGCATTTTATCATCAAGCATCATGTTTATCATCAAGCATCATGTTGAAGCATGTTCTATACTCATGTAGTTCCCGCTTTCGAAGAAGACGAAGTTGGCGAGCAAGTCTTCGGAGAAGAGTTGTCGTCGGTGGGTTCTGGACTGGAAGTCAGAGTCTTTGAGCCCGAGTCAGTCGTCGCGTCAGAGCAAGGCAAGCCCTGGTGCATTTAAACCTTTCCTTGAGTTTTACAAATCATTAACACTGGTACTATGGTTTATTGCATTAAGTAATTAGGAGTTGAGTGATGACCCAATTGCTGCATTATCATCCTTGATTATTGCGATATCACTCTTGATACCTGTTTTACTGAAAATGCGTAGTATGCTTCGCTATGCTTATGAGTTAAGCTTTTAAATGAAATGTTTACATAGCCATGACGGCATACTTGATGAATATTGAAATATGAGAATGAATTCGAAGATCGGGCGGGTGGTTTGGCCACTGCTAACTTGCATTGGGAATGGAGTCTCAATGTAATGTTTTCGCCTTGTCAGTTAAGGACCGTCCGTTGCAGTCTTGTTTGTGTTTCGAGACTTTGCAACTAGCCTCATGCCTTGGGTAAGCCCAAAATGTTAGTGATTCCATTTCGAGAACGTCTAACCTCGCACTGGGAGTGGAGAGATGGCGAGAGTAGTGTGTACCCTCGTGGCCATGGGCTGGATTGGAGGAGTACTGTGCTCTCAGGTAGCGATGGACACGTTCTGGTTTTAGGAGATCTAAATGAGGGTTAGCATATGCAAGATTTGGTTCTACATATGTCGTGAGGTTAGGGATCCCTAGCTGGGTATAATCGGTTTGAATCGTCGTTGCTCCTCGGTTATGGAGACTCGATCACCTGTCCTGCATCGTAGTTAAGAACTGAAATTAAAAGAAAGAATGAGAAAGGTTTTGATGAGAATTACTTTGATCTAGATTAGGATCACTTAGAATTAGTTAATGAACCATCAATGGTAAAAGTAAAATATTGAAGGTAAGGATTTACTTTAGTAAGCTTTTCTGCAAAAGAAATTTTGATCCTTGAATACTCGTACCTTGATTCCCTAAAGCTAGCATGCCCTTGGAGTCTTTTCGTTAGTCGGGTAAGTCTTGTTAAGTACTTTTGTACTCAGGGTTTGTTGAACCCCTTGTTGCAGGTGCGGTTCATGAACAAGTCTGCTTTGAGCCTTGTTGCATGACCATTGTGGCTGAAGAAAGTGACGACGAGTAGACTGTGTGGCCTCTAGACAAGGCACTTCATTTGTGTGATTGTAATAAAGTTACTACTGATACTTCTCTACTACTGGTTTATAATAATGCTACATAAGGTTTGAAGTTTAGAAACTATGGTTTGTAAACTTAAGTTATTGTAAGACTTCCGCTAATTTACTCTGATGGTATTTTGAATAAACTGTTATAATATTGCAATACTCCGGTGATTGGATCCTGTTCGGAGGAAAGCAGGCCTTTTAAGTTATGAGGAACATAAATACGACTGTCAGAGGTCATTATGACGATAACAGGTACATGTGGGCTATCATAATTAGGAGGTTCTGTGACAGCTGGTACTAGAGCATAATTACTGAAGTTATTGTAGTATTACTTTGCAAAACTTCAAATTATTTTGGATCGAGCAAAACTTAATATTGATATTTTGGTCCAAATTGCTTTTGGCTTATCCTAATCTACTCTCTATAGTTTCCTTAGACCATATTTGAAAGCTTCGTAGTGAAGTATCATGTTATTTTTGTCATATGTTATAAATATTATCGCATGTGTTACTTAAACTTTTCTGTTAGTTCGTAAGTGTGATGCATGCGTCATGTTTAATTAACCTACTTAAGTTACCTTCCCTTTTAAAGTGGTTTGGGTTAAGTAAGGTTCAATCCTGTTCATGCTAACCTTCAGATCCCTCCCATCTGTTCTCATTGTCCTAATTTTGTCTTGCTTTAGGATGGCACGTGTGAAGACGACTCCTCGCAAGAAAACTGGTTCACAAGGAGTATCACGTCATCAGTTGGCAACCAGAGGTGATGGAGCGAGCAGTAGTCGCAATCCAAACCCGGATTCCCAATCAGAGGTCGCAAGGCTCACATCAGAGATAGAGCGACTGAAGCGCAACATGCATTTTTGAAAGCAGTGCTAGAACGAGTCTTTGGAAAAGGAGACAGAAGTTAGGGCTCGTGTTCGAGAGTTGGAACTTTTTTGTGACACACCTGGAACAGTATTGCATGAGGAAGTCAATAGGTTACATGACCTGATGAATCCCAATCATCAGCCCTAGGCGGTAGAAGATGATGTCGGTGCCGTGGTTGTTCCTAGTGGAGAGGATAATGAGGAAGAGGATCCGGAAGAAAATGAACCCATGATGGAAAGTGGGGATGAGGCAAGTCATGTCACTGGTGCAAGTGTACAGGAGAATGAGGATGGTTTGATAGTGATCAGTGATGATGATGAGGAGTGAAGTGTCGAAATGGATGGTTATGTAATATAGTAGTCTCTCCTGTTTTCTAAGAACCTTAGCAGGTAGTTGCTTGCTTGCAAGCAAGTTTGTAATAAAAGTAATGTAAGATAAGTTTGATGTGTGTACTAGTACTGTACTAACTGTTTTCTAATTCAATAAAGCAATGTAAATAAGCATGGTTTGTGTACAACAGATGGACGATACTAGAACTTCTCAGGCTGGGGATAATGCTCCAAATCCCCCACCATTTCCACCTACTCTGGCAGAAGCTATTGTAGCACTGGTCAATGCCACTACTCCATTGGCTCAGAATCAGAATGGAAATTAGGGTCGTCGAGGCCGTAATAATGGAGGAGAAACCACTTATGTGGATTTCACGGATACCCGTCCACCGGTGTTTTCAAAGGCTGATGAGCCGCTAGAGGCGGATGACTGGCTCCGAACAATGGAGCAAAAGTTTGAACTTATCTAGTGCACAGAATACCAGAAACCCGTGTTTGCAGCACAGCAGCTCAGGGGTGTCGCAGGGGCGTGGTGGGCGAATCTGGTCGCCGCACAGCCTGCTGGCCATCATATTACTTGGCAAGAGTTTCATGATGCTTTCAGAGCACACTACATCCCAGATAGTGTCATGGCCATGAAGTTAAAAGAGTTTCTTTCTCTGAAACAGGGGAACCAGACAGTTCTTCAGTATGTGGGCAAATTCAATCATCTGTCACAGTATGCAGCCGAGTATGTGAACACTGATGCAAAGAAGAAGAGTTGTTTCATGAGAGGTTTGAATACCAAGATCCAGGCAGCATTGGTCACATGCTATAATGCCACATATCATGAGGTAGTCAATGTCACTATCGCTTTAGAAGAGAAGTCCCGCATTCATAAAGAGTCCAAGAAAAAGAAGCAAGTGTTGTCTAGCTCGTCAGGCGGCATTAAGAAGCGCCAAAAGTTTATCTACCACCCTCAGAATCATTTCTGCCCTCCTTATCATCCACCGTAATACCAAGCTCGGCCACAGACGTTTATTCGTCCTGCCGCAACCCAGCAATATCCACAACAGTCGAATGCCCCTGGTATTCGAAGTCAGGGTCCAATACCCCATAACTTGCCCTGCTATAACTGTGGAAAGCCAGGCCACTTCTCAAGGGACTGCCCATATCCAAGATAGTACAACCCCAATTATCCAAGAGCTCCCGTACCATAACAACAGCAGCCTCAGAGTAAGAATAATAATCTGAATGTCCAGAAGGGTAAGGGTGAGAAGAGGAAGACAGGACGTGTATTCTACACCCAAGCAAGTGCAATTCCAGAGGGAGAACCTGTTATGATGGGTATGTTCCCTGTTGCTAATCATCCAGCAGTACTGTTATTTAATTCTGGTGCATCGCATACATTCATAAATCGCACCTTTGTTACAAAGCATGACATTCCAATTATGGGAACACAAGAGGATTTCTTTATTTAGTCGCCCGGGGGATGACTGTGTACTAAGGAAATGGTACGTGGCGTACCTATAGAGTTGGGTGGGCATATATTCCCTACCTCAATGATAGTATTACAGAAACAGGATATAGATGTAATCCTGGGTATGAATTGGATGTACCAATGAGGAGCTATTATAGATGCACTGCACAGAACTATAAGGTTGAACTTGCCAGATAGTAAATCTTATCTTCTTATCCAACTTCCTATTCCAAAGAGAGCCATTGAGAGGATATGTGCAACTTTAGTG
The DNA here is from genome assembly GCA_038087645.1 of Saccharum hybrid cultivar R570. Classification (NCBI taxonomy): domain Eukaryota; kingdom Viridiplantae; phylum Streptophyta; class Magnoliopsida; order Poales; family Poaceae; genus Saccharum; species Saccharum hybrid cultivar. Next base: position 3,338,754 of record JAQSUU010000687.1, on the reverse strand, counting down.
AAAGAGATTTATGATATACTGGTAGTCTGTGAGTTTCCAGATGTGTTTCCAGATGATCTACCTAGTCTGCCACCGGACCAAGAAGTAGAATTTGTAATTGAGTTACAACCTGGTACTGCCCCGATATCCAGGAGAGCTTATAGAATGCCACCAAATGAATTGGCCGAACTCAAGGTTCAATTGCAAGAGTTGCTTGAAAAAGGTTTCATCAAACCCAGTTCATCACCGTGGGGATGTCCGGCTCTTTTTGTCAAGAAAAAGGATCAGACTTTAAGAATGTGTGTTGACTATCGTCCGTTGAATGAAGTAACCATTAAGAACAAGTACCCGTTGCCTCGCATTGATATACTTTTTGATCAACTTACGGGGGCAAAGGCATTTTCAAAGATCGATCTTCGATCAAGGTACCATCAAATCAAGATTCAACCAGAAGATATTCCAAAGACTGCATTCACTACCAGATATGGATTGTATGAATATCTAGTTATGTCTTTTGGCCTCACCAATGCACCGGCATATTTCATGTATCTGATGAACTCTGTTTTCATGCCGGAGCTTGACAAGTTTGTGGTTGTCTTTATTGATGATATTTTGGTATACTCCAAAAGTGAAGAAGAGAATGCTGAGCACCTTAGAGTTGTTCTGACTCGTGTGAGAAATCATCAACTGTATGCCAGGTTCAATAAATGTGAGTTTTAGTTAAAGGAAGTACAATTCTTAGGACATGTGTTGTCAGCCAAAGGAGTGGCAGTAGATCCTGGTAAGGTGAAGGATATCTTGAATTGGAAACCACCATCCTCAGTTCATGAAGTCCGAAGTTTTCTGAGAATGGCGGGTTATTACTATCGATTCATTTCTGACTTTTCAAAAGTAGCCAAGCCAATCACGGAGCTATTGAAAAATCAAACTAAATTCATCTGGTCTCCAGAATGTGAGAAGGCTTTTAGAATTCTAAAGAAGTCACTGACAACTGCTCCAGTTTTAGCACAGCCAGATATAGAAAAGCCATTTGATGTATACTGTGATGCCTCTAGTATTGGCCTTGGTTGTGTATTAATGCAAGAAGGCAGAGTCATTGCTTATGCCTCGAGACAATTGAAGCGTCACGAAGAGCATTATCCAACTCATGATCTTGAACTAGCAGTTGTGGTCCATGCATTGAAAATTTGGCGTCATTACTTGTTAGGTAATACTTGCCACATTTATACAGATCATAAAAGCTTGAAGTATATCTTTACTCAGTTAGAACTGAATATGAGGCAAAGAAGGTGGCTTAAGTTAATAAAGGATTATGATCTAGAAGTGCACTATCATCCTGGAAAAGCAAATATTGTTATTGATGCACTTAGTAGAAAGAATCATTGCAATTGTATGACTGTGAAGCCAATGGATTATAGTTTGTGTTACGACTTGGAAAAGTTGAATATTGAAATAGTCCAGCAAGGTCAGTTAACCAATATCACTATGGAATCAACAATCAAAGATCAAATTATATCTACTCAGAGAAAGAATTCTAGTATAGCCCACATCAAAGAAAAAGTTAGAACAGGTCAACAGATAGATTTCAGTATTGATGATACTGATGTGTTGTGGTTCAAGAACCGGTTAGTGGTACCAAAAGTTTCAGAGTTACGATAGCTCATTCTTGATGAAGCACATAATACAAGATTTTCTATCCATCCAGGGAGTAATAAGATGTATCAAGATTTGAAACAGAGATTCTGGTAGACTAAAATAAAAATTAAGATTGCTAAGTATGTTGCCAGATATGATACTTGTCGTAGAGTGAAGGTTGTACGTCTGAAGCCGGCAGGGATGTTGCAACCATTGCCTATCCCATCTTGGAAGTGGGATGATATCGGCATGGATTTTATTACCAGATTACCCACAACATTAAGGGGGTTTGATTCAATTTGGGTCATTATAGATCGACTTACCAAGTTAGCACATTTCCTTCCAGTAAAAATAAAATATTCTACTGTGAAGCTTGCAAAGATATATCTTGAAATAATTCTGAGTCTTCATGGGGTACCAAGGACCATTGTATCTGATAGAGGTCCACAATTCATCTCCAAATTTTGGATGGAGTTACATAAGTCATTGGGCACCAAAGCTATACATAGCTCAGCCTATCATCCTCAGACTTCAGGACAGACTGAAAGAGTAAATCAAATTCTTGAAGACATGTTAAGGTCTTGTGCTCTCACTTATCATGATCAATGGGATGAATATTTACCATTAGCAGAATTCTCCTATAATAATAGTTATCAAGAGAGTATCAAAATGGCACCGTTTGAAGCACTGTATGGTCGTAGGTGCAGAACTCCATTGAACTGGTCAGAACCGGGAGAAAGATGGTTTTTTGGTGTCGATATGGTAAAAGAAACTGAAGCAAAAGTCAGGCAAATCCAGAAAAATTTGAAAGTGGCTCAGTCCCGACAAAAGAGTTATGCTGACAAAAGGCGTAGACCCTTGGTATTCGAAGTAGGAAATTATGTTTATTTGAAAGTATCACCCATGAAGGGAGTTAACCGATTTGGAGTCAAAGGCAAACTCGCACCGCGTTATATTGGCCCATTTCAAATCATTGAAAGATGTGGAAAAGTAGCATATAAATTAAAGTTGCCTGAACAACTGTCAGCCGTGCACAATGTATTTCATGTATCGCAATTGAAGAAGTGTCTTCAAGTGCCTGATAAAGTTATTGATGTTGAAGGAGTTGAACTTGAGCCAGATTTGACTTATTCTGAATATCCTGTCCGAGTTTTGGATCGAAAGGATCGTGTTACCCGAAGTAGAATAATCAAATGGTACAAGATACAATGGGATCAACATTCAGAAGAAGAAGCCACGTGGGAATCGGAAGATTACCTGTTGGAGAATTTTCCGGAGTTCTTTGCTTCTATCTAGGTTGCAATTTCTTCTTTAAATTGTAACCTGTCCTTTTCAAATTTTTGTAATGCAGAAAACCCCTTACCTGTTTTGTAGATAAGTTTTAAACGTGTTTGCTTGACACGTTTCCTTTTTCATTACTTAACTCAAGGCTTTAAATCTCGGGACGAGATTTCTTTAAGGGGGAAGGGCTATAACACCCCGGGTGTTATAGTTGCTAATTAATCTGCCATGTCATCATATTGCATTGCAAAGCATCCATAATTAGGTCAACCCTATTATGCATTAACTAAAATGAGTTTTCCTTTCTAGGTTGGGTGAGCTTCTCAGTGGTGTGACCCGAATCGAAAACCCTAATTTTGAATGTCACCGCAAATACTTAGTCCATGCCCTGCGTAATTTGAGGTGTGTGACTGTGTTACACACTAGTGTCAAGTGTAGGGTATGAACTCAAGTACAACACGTAAAATGAAGCTCCAAGTTTGAGTTTGAATTGGAATCCAAAAACTTGTCGCGAGTTTTCCGGTTCGAATTTGAATTCAAATTTGGGAAAATATTAAAAGATTTTCAAAAGCTAAATTGGTCAACCAAGAGTGGCATTTGGTCAACCATGTCATGCTTGTCTAAATGATGCCCTTGGATGATGGTTTGATCATTAAATAATCACCAATTAAGGTAGCAACAAATTTCAATTAAAAATTCCTCCGAAAACCCTAAAATCCAAAACCCTGTTTTACCCCTTTTCAAATAATTCAAAATCTAAGCAAAATTTGGGAAAAAGTTTAAAACCAAGTTTGTAGAACTTTTCAAGGGCTACAACTTTGGTGTTTTGAGTTTTCAAAGTTTTAGTGTAAAATGTGGAGCAATTTTGAAAAGAAGCAAATTTCAGATTTAACCCCTTTTTATCCCAAAACTCAAATTTCAAAATGAAGGCATATTTTGAAAATAGTTTGAGTAACAAAGTTGTAGGTCTTGGCTAGATGTACAACTTTGGTGTTTGGAGTTTTTGAAGTTTCAATACAAAATCCAAAGTAATTTCTAAATTACCAAATTTCCAAAAAGTGTCCCCTTTTGAATTTAAACTCAAATTTCAAAATCTAGTTCGAATTTGAAAAAGTGTTCAATACAAAACTTGTAGAGCTTGAAATTCTGAAGATTTCATATCTAGGGAATTTTTCAAGTTCATATTCAAAATCAAAAGTAATTTGGCAAAAACAGTTTGAATTTAAAAATGGTGGGAGCTATAGTGCTCGGCGAATCACCGTCCGGCAACGCACGGCATGGGCGCCGGCGAGCCGCCGGGCGGCGTCCAAGACCTTCTCGCGTCTTCTAGTGACCATCACCGTGACCGTCGCCCTATATATAGCCCGAGGTCACCGTGGCGTTTTTTGTTTTTTTCTGTTTTGCCGCCGCCGCTAGCTCCGCCGCTCGCTGCTGCCGTCGTTAAGCCACCACCAGCCACGCAAACCATATCATCACGTTCGCCTCGCCCTCGCGCACCTCTTGGTCCAACTGCTCTAGACCTTTTTCCACCCAAATCGCCGCACCACCGATTCCTTCTCCAACACCGGCGACTGAGCATCACCGAGCCGCCTCACGTGGCCAGCCCTCTCCACCGCCTCCCAGCACCTCCTAGTGGCTTCGTTGTAATCACTGTGAGCTCCTGTTGCTTATCGTGCTTTCAATTTAGACTCTACCGTCGTGGATCGCTGGGACACCGTGAGCCGCGAGCACCGTGCCGCCATGGCCGGTGAGGTGTTACCTCTAGGGCGTTTATGGTCGTGTGAGTGGTCCGGTGAGGTTCGCGGTGAGGAGTAGATCGTGTTAGACCGGTTGGTTGGGCGATCGACGCCGTGATTACCGGCCGGCCACTGTGCGGGCATGGCCGAGTCGCGGGAGAGAGCGAGGGAGACGGAAGAAGGCGATGACAGGTGGGGACCACGTGTCAGCGAGAGGGACAGAGGGAGAGCGCGCGCGCACGAGCAGGCCGCGCGGATGGGCCGCGTTGCTGGGCCGCGCGGGCGCGTTGCAGTTGGGCCGTTCGGCTGGGCTGAGCCGGAGGGAGAAAGGAGAAGGCGGCCCGAGTTGAGTTTTTGTTTTTTTTTCAAAAATGTGAATAGTATTAGTATTTGTTTATTTCATTTAAAATTCTGTAGAGCTCCAAAATTTGTGAAAATTTTTGTGTAAGCTTTTCCAGATGTAAACTACTTAGAAAAAATATTAAATGCTAAATTGGATTACTTTTTGCAAGTTAATTAATTAGTTCAATTAAATATTAAATGCAACTTCAATGAATTTTAGTAATTAAATTATTAATCCAAAAATCATGAAATTTATTTTAACACTGTTCTAGGCCTTGGTTAACCCATAGAAAAAGTTTAAGCTCAATTAGATGAAGTTTGATCTAATATTAATTAGGCCCTAATTAATTAAATGTTTAAGTAATTGTTAAATTGTTAACTTTAGGTGTTGTGTGCCTTTTTGATTGAGTGATGACCTTGGGTCACTAATTCTTGGTGATCTTTGGCACCTTAATTTCATGATTGAACTCGTTAGGAGCATGTTTGGTAAGAAACGTTAGTATCGCGTAAGTTATCGCTTTTAGTTTGTAGGTTTTACTGTTTTGCGACTGTACCACGAAGGAAAGTTATACTCAAGTCATAAACCGTGGCATTTTATCATCAAGCATAATGTTTATCATCAAGCATCATGTTGAAGCATGTTCTATACTCATGTAGTTCCTGCTTTCGAAGAAGTCAAAGTTGGCGAGCAAGTCTTCGGAGAAGAGTTGTTGTCGGTGGGTTCCGGACCGGAAGTCGGAGTCTTTGAGCCCGAGTCAGTCATCGCGTCAGAGCAAGGCAAGCCCCGGTGCATTTAAACCTTTCATCGAGTTTTACAAATCATTAAAACTGGTACTATGGTTTATTGCATTAAGTAATTAGGAGTTGAGTGATGACCCAATTGCTGCATTATCATCCTTGATTATTGCGATATCACCCTTGATACCTATTTTTCTGAAAATACGTAGTATGCTTCGCTATGCTTATGAGTTAAGCTTTTAAATTAAATGTTTACATAGCCATGACGGCATACTTGATGAATATTGAAATATGAGAATGAATTAGAAGATCGGGCGGGTGGTTTGGCCACTGCTAACTTGCATTGGGAATGGAGTCTCAATGTAATATTTCCGCCTTGTTAGTTAAGGACCGTCCGTTGCAGTCCTGTTTGTGTTTTGAGACTTTGCAACTAGCCTCATACCTTGGGTAAGCCCGAAATGTTGGTGATTCCATTTTGAGAACGTCTAACCTCGCACTGGGAGTGGAGAGATGGCGAGAGTAGTGTGTACCCTCGTGGCCATGGGCTAGATTGGAGGAGTACTGTGCTCTCGGGTAGCGATGGACACGTTCTGGTTTTAGGAGATCTAAATGAGGGTTGGCATATGCAAGATTTGGTTCTACATATGTCGTGAGGTTAGGGATCCCCAGCTGGGTATAATCGGTTCGCATCGTTGTTGCTCCTCGGTTATGGAGACTCGATCACCTGTCCTGCATCGTAGTTAAGAACTGGAATTAAAAGAAAGAATGAGAAAGGTTTTGATGAGAATTACTTTGATCTAGATTAGGATCACTTAGAATTGGTTAATGAACCATCAATGGTAAAAGTAAAATATTGAAGGTAAGGATTTACTTTAGTAAGCTTTTCTGCAAAAGAAATTTTGATCCTTGAATACCCGTACCTTGATTCCCTAAAGCTAGCATGCCCTTGGAGTCTTTTCGTTAGTCGGGTAAGTCTTGTTGAGTACTTTTGTACTCAGGGTTTGTTGAACCCCTTGTTGCAGGTGCGGTTAATGAACAAGTCTGCTTTGAGCCTTGTTGCATGACCGTTGTGGCTGAAGAAAGTGACGACGAGTAGACTGTGTGGCCTCTGGGCAAGGCACTTCATTTGTGTGATTGTAATAAAGTTACTACTGATACTTCTCTACTACTGGTTTGTAATAATGCTACATAAGGTTTGAAGTTTGGAAACTATGGTTTGTAAACTTAAGTTATTGTAAGACTTCCGCTAATTTACTCTGATGGTATTTTGAATAAACTGTTGTAATATTGCAATACTCCGGTGATTGGATCCTGTTCGGAGGAAAGCAGGCCTTTTAAGTTATGAGGAACATAAGTACGGCTGTCAGAGGTCATTATGACGATGGCAGGTACATGTGGGCCACCATAATTATGAGGTTATGTGACAACCATCAAAATACTAAATATCTAAGGGGACAGGGGTATGAAAGTCCATTAAAAATGGGTTCCCCATTTCAGATCTCTTCGTTACCAAACCCGCCAGAAGTGTTCTTACCACCTTGGGCCTTGTTTGATGAACCCATATCCACTTAAATCCATGTGTATTGAAGCGGATTGGATTGAACTTAGTTTAATTTTTATCTTAATCCACTCAAACACAGCATATAGATTAAAGTTAATACAAGTGCATCTAGACAAGCTGTTGAGAGATGATGACTAGTCCATAAGGAGCATTGGCACCGTATTCGAGGAGAGGCAAATTGCTTGGCAAAAGCAACGGTGATGGTGGTGATACATAAGGAAGAAAGAGGATAGCACCCACCAATGTAAAGCGTTGGAAGAAAAAAAACATAAGAGTAATGGGAGGTGATTAGAGCATGTGCTCAATGAAAAATGTTTAACTATGTATGTTTTTATTTCGTATTACCCCTGCAGCCTGCTGGACCTTCTCAGGGCATCCCGCCCCAACTATGTGTATGAATCACTGGCGTGGAGGCTAGGAATAGTTTAAAAAAACTAGGAAAATGTCTACCGGATCCCTTCAACTATTGAGAGTAGTCTAGTTTACCTCTCAACTATGAAACAGTCTAATTTACCCCCTGAACTTTGCAAAACCGGCCAAATCACCCCCTCGAGCGGTTTTGGACGGTGGTTTGCTACAGTAACAACGGTTTTGCTATAGTACCAGTGGTTTTGTCGTTTTCTTTTTTATTTATTTCGTCTGAATCTTTAAAAAATCATAGTAAATCACAAAAAAATCACAAAATGAAAAATCCAATTTTGTTGGACTTCACATGAATAGATCTACACAGTGAACATATAATATAGTATGCTTTAGTACAAAGTTTTTGCTGTAATTTTTTATCTATTTTTTTCTGTAATTAATTTGAATAATTCATACAACAAAACTTTGTACTAAGCATACTATATTATATATTTACTGTGTAGATATACTCATGTGGAGTCCAACAAAATTAGATTTTCTATTTTATGATTTTTTTTGTGATTTACTATGATTTTTCAAAGATTCAGACGAAATAAATAAAAAAGAAAAGGACAAAACTACTGTTACTGTAGCAAAACCGTTGTTGATGTAGCAAAATCACCGTCCAAAACCGCTCGGGGAGGTGATTTGGCCGGTTTTGCAAAGTTCAGAGGGTAAATTAGACTGTTTCATAGTTGAGGGGGTAAAGTAGACCATCCCATAGTTGGGGGGTCAAGTAGACTTTTTCCAAAAAAAAACTACTCTGTTCCGCAGCACTACTTCAGCAGTACTTTTCAGTGAACGAACAGTGTTTTCCTCTCACACCAAATCAACATAAGCTAAATTTCAACGAAACGAATAGGGACTGAGGGACATAGATAATGTACCACGACCACCACAAGATTTTAGGTCAGCCCCAACATGCCATGGTGGTCGGGAGCCCTAGGCTCCACACTGCACCAGGGATCCCTCTCATCCCAAATGGTGGTTCTGCAAGAGGTCCGATAAGTCTACAGTGTATGCAGAAGGCACGGATGCTCCATTTCAAAAAAAGACTTAAGCCGATGTTGAAGTACGCATTGTAGTAGGCAGTGAGGCTAGCTCCAACAAATCTTTTTTCTCCATAACCATGACGTGATCGAGGTAAGTGGTGGACCAATAAAGCAGAAAGTATTATCCTGCGTGGGGAAGAACAGATGTCTCTGTTCATGGTTCCTACATAGCTATTACTTGAGTTATCTTTTCTTGTGACTTTCAAAATTATGAATTTCAAAAAATGACAACTTCAAAGCATATTTTAAAGCAGTAAATTAATTCAAATGAAAATGCTATGAAACATTGTAGTTGACAACTTTTTTATTCGAAATCATCTTGTCAACGAATACTAAGTTTGAATTTGCAAAAATTTAAAATTTGTTTTTTTAAAGTACCTCGGATGGGAAACAGCCAAAATGAAAGTTGTAGATCTCGAAAAGTTATGAAACTTTGTAGTTGACAACTTTTTGATTTGAAATCATTTTGTCAACGAAAACTACGTTTGAATTTCTCACATTTAAAATTCAAATTGTGTAAACGACCTCGGATGGAGAAACTACCAAAATGAAAGTTGTAGATCTCGAAAAGTTATGAAACTTTGTAGTTGATAACTTTTTGATTTGAATTCGTTTAGGACCTCAAACAAACCATCTATTTTCGATTTAGTATAATATGTAGGAAATCGTGGTGCAGTGGTAGAGGAGGGTACGCGTAAGGGGAGGTCATGGGTTCGAATCAGGCCGCGTAGCGCGCGAATTTTGCGCAAAAAATGTCGTGACTTTTTGCTATTTTTTCGGTTCAAATTTTGCCAAGTGTTTTTTTTTCCGAGGTCGACTCAGCACTCGACAAAGGCTTTATCGAGTGCCCGATAAAAAGCACTCGGTAAAGAGCTATTTGTTATCTAAATTTAAGCCAAATGAGCTTTGTCGAGAATGGCACTCGGCAAAGCTTTTACCGAGTGGTTTTTTTTTAAGGCTTCGCCGAATGCCGGAACTAGCTGTGTCCGGTAGTGTGATGATGTGGGGGCATGCACACGATATAATAATTAAAACCCGGGAACAAAAAAAAAAAAGGAGAAGCAGAGGGACAGGGTGGTCAAAGTCAAACGGTACAGGCAGCACGTCTGGAAATTGAACTGTGTCTGTGCTGTTGAAGTTGAAGTAAACACATCAGCTAAGCCAGACAAGAGAAGTCACCGCGGCGTCGAGGGGAGCCGCATCACCAGCAGCTGCCGCCGGAGGGAGACCACATCAGCCGAGACCCGCACATCACGGGCCGGACTGGGTCCCACTGCAGCATGCTGCCACGTCAGGCGGTACATACGGTCAACGGTGTACTACTGTCAAAACAAAAAAAGCATCTCCACGTACGCATGAATGATTAATTAATTAAGTGATGGCATGATTAGTTAGGGCTTAATTGACGGCTGGTGACCTGATGAGGTAAAGCTTGGGGTGGTACGGTCAAACCCGTCTACCTCCGGTCGCGCCGCTCTTTCCGCGGTGGTCGGCGCGGTCGCCGTCGCCGTGCGTACGGCTAGGAGAAGGAACACGACGCTGCGCAAGTGCTCGATCGACTAGCTCATGTCATATCCAGGGCCCGCCCGGGCCGGCAGCTACCACACTTGTACTTGCACGACCTTTTTTAAAAGCTCGAAGCAGATAAAGTCGCCGCCAATCATGTTGCTACCTAGCCGTACCTGTTATTGCACCATGGCTCAGTAAATTAGTATGGCCACTTGTTTTAGTTCATTTGAATATTTGACCCATTGAAGCTTGCTAAAGTGGACTAAAATTGCATACCACGTAATTAGTTTACTAGTCTAGCGGAAAAACAGACTCAACTAAGTGATCTATAAGGTTATGTTTGGTTGAGGTGCGAGCAAGAAGTTTGTCCTAGTGTTTGGGTGGAGAACTGGTTAGATGAGAGCCCCAGAGGGAATATTCCCTGGAGATATCGTGCCTAGGCATCCTTGGCTCATTCCTCACAAACGCCATTCTCTTTCGTTTGCGCGTGCTTTTCTTCCTCTTCCCTCCTTCCATTTGGCCATGCCTCATGACCTCTGGCAGCATGCTTCGTGCCTTCTCAACAGCAGTTGTTGCGCTTGACCTATGTCCGGAGTCAGACCGTTGGAGAAGATGGATTGTCGGATAGCTCTGCCTGACAACCCCAAATGAGAAACTGGAGTCCCAGAGGAGAAGGCGGTCATGGCCACGCTTCGCCTGACCTAATAATTAAAAGGCAATGCCAACAAGGACAGGCAGTCAGCCCTTGCACGTAGGGACACATGCCACCCTTCCATTTGGTCAAGCCTCATGACCTCCGATTTGAGCTCAGCCACACCCCTGCTCATGTGGGTAACCTCGCTCGGCCCTGGGCAGGGGTGGGGGAAGGGGGGTGGGCTAGCTCAATGCCAGCATGCGAGGCGAACGACATGGCAATAGCTGGGATGGGGGACGACTAAGACCTGGGTGGTGTGGACTAGGGCGAGGGCAGCCATGGATGAGCTATAGGCTATAGATGGATCTGCTACGGTTGGGCGATGGAAGAATGAAGAAGAAGATGAGAGAGGATGACATGTGGGTCTCACCTAACGGGTGTCTAACGGATCAGAAGTGATGATGTATCCTTTACATTTATATCTCTCCAACTAAACACGGAGCAGGGACATTCCCATCCAATTTACCAAATGTAAGGATGGAACCATTTCGTCACATAAAACTAGGATGTCTCTGACCCATCCTATCTTGTCCTAAAACCAAACACACCTTGATACGGTACATCTTTATCAGTGGCACTGGCATGATCTACTCCCTCCATCCCAAAAAGGCCTCTAGCTTAGTGGTTGGAGCTCCTCAGTTGCACCCGAGCAGGCCAGGTTTCAATTCCCACGGGGATGAATTCCTGGGCTAGGTTTGAAAAACAAAAAAAATAGATAGGGGCTCCCCTTCCGATGGATGAAAACAAAGACGTCGGATACATGCTAGTCAAGTTTAATTAGTTTTATAGAAAATATTAGCAACGTTTGTATCACTAAATAAATTTATTATGAAAATATCTTCCACGACTTATCTAATAATACTAATTATGCATTATAAATATTATTTTTCTTTTATATATAGTTAATTAAAGTTAAAAATATTTGGCTTCTGAGAAGTGAGAATAACATTTTTTTTTGGACAGAAGGAGTACATGATGTTAGCCGATGATTCTGGGTGGGGAATTTAAAGAAGATGCTGCAGATCTGGTCCGACTAGAGACTTGGATGTATGCTTGGCGGTATTTACTGTGAGGTAAATATTTTTCTCGTGACAGGGGTAGAAGCAATTCAGCTAAGGCCATGTTTAGTTTCTAAAATTTTTCAAGATTTCCTATCACATTGAATGTTTGGACACATACATGGAGCATTAAATGTAAACGAAAAAAAACTAATTACACAGTTTGGTAGAAAACCATAAGACGATTTTTTTGAGCCTAATTAGTCCATAATTAGACACTAATTGACAAATACAAACGAAAGTGCTACAGTAGCCAGTTGGTGTGCTTCCTTTTGCTGCAACACAGGACATGATGACTGTGAGTACAAAATCGAAAAAGAAATAAAAACATTGCCCACAATTCGGGAAATCGGTATCGGGAGACAAAAGGCAGCAAGATAGCATCGTTTTGGTTACACAGTGTTGTCACTGGGCCTGCAATTTGAGGCTGAGCCCATGAATTATCGGCCAAGGCCTTGTTTCCTTGCCATTGGATCCATGCATGTATGATCCTGCAATTAAACTGTATTAAAAAGAAAAGTAGCAGCAGTTTTGACCACACCGAAATGTAGCTTCTTTAATTTGTACCCCTCCTTGAGTCCTTGTTCTAATAATAAGTCCACATTGTTTCAACAGAAAAGTCCACATGAACTACCCCAGACCTCCAGTAGTACTCCCCCAACGAAGCTATAGCTAAAAATAAGCTAGAGAGGCAGGTAAGCTTGTACCAGGATGAACAAGAACCGGCCAAACAAAAATGGATGCTGCTCCTGCATGCATCCTCCCATTCATCTCATCCACTCCAAATTAACCTATGAACACACTGCCTCACAATTCCGTTCACTCAATAATTGACCATATTAGGAGACAATTAATAAATAGTACTATCGTATAAGAAACTGCTCTGATCTCTTTCTGTCGCCATAATCCCAGCCATGGGGCAAAACTGCCATCGTCCTCCTCCGTCTGCTGTTGCTCTTGTTGCAATAACCCTGCTGCTACCATGTTTCGTCTCGGTTGCATCCTCGTCGCCGCCGCCGCCGTCGTCCGGCAGGACCAATAACAACATCAAGCTGCCGACGGACGGCGGTGCTGCTGGCAGCTTCACCGAGTTCGTGGCGGAGAACGTGGAGCTGTACCACAACGTGAGCACTGAGCAGCACAAGTACGGGGCGGGGGGCAAGGTGTGGGACCCGGAGCTGTTGGCGGCGCAGGGCATGGTGGTGCGCTACGTGGTGAGCCCCGACGGCCATGGCAAGTTCAGGAGCATCACCGAGGCCATCAAGGCCGTGCCGGACGGGAACAAGAAGAGGATCATCCTCGACATCAGGACGGCCACCTACAAGTAATAATTATGATAAGAAATTTGAATCTTCCACTTCTTCTCTGATAAAAAAAACAAACAAATTTGAAAATGCACGCATGGCATGGCATTGAAATTGGCATGCAGAGAGAAGGTGCTTGTCCCGTACACGAAGCCGTTCATCACGTTCTCGGGCAACCCCAAGAACCCGCCGGTGATCATGTGGAACGACAGGTCGGCGACGCACGGCAAGGACGGCAAGCCCGTGGGCACCTACGGCAGCGCCACGGTGGCCGTGGACGCGGACTACTTCGTGGCCTCCGGCATCCACTTCAAGAACAACGCGCCGATGGCGGCGCCGGGGTCGGAGGGCGGGCAGGCGGTGGCGCTGCGCGTGTACGGCAACAAGGCGGCCTTCTACGACTGCACGATCGACGGCGGGCAGGACACGCTGTACGACCACCGGGGCCTGCACTACTTCAAGTCGTGCCACATCCTGGGCACCGTCGACTTCATCTTCGGCTTCGGCCGGTCCCTGTACGAGGACTGCGCCATCATGTCGGTGACCAAGGACGTGGCGATCGTGACGGCGCAGCAGCGGAGCAAGAGCATCGCCGACGCCCTGGAGACGGGCTTCTCCTTCCTCCGGTGCCGGATCGGCAGCACGACGGGCGCCGGGCAGATCTACCTGGGCCGCGCCTGGGGGGACTCGTCCAGGGTGGTGTACGCGTACACCACCATGGGGAAGGAGGTGGTGCCCGTCGGCTGGGACAGCTGGACCATCCAGAAGCCCGAGAAGAGCGGCATCTACTACGGCGAGTACCAGTGCTCCGGCCCCGGCGCGCTGCCGCACAAGCGCGTCGGATGGTCGCTCGTGCTCAACGACGCGCAGGCCAAGCCCTTCACCGGCATCCACTTCGTCTACGGGGACTCGTGGATCCTGCCGCCGCCAAATCTGGCGTAGTCGCGGAGACAGAGCCCAAGCAGCATCCCTCCCTCCTCAGTCCTCACACCGGCTGTCCGGCCCACTGGGCTGATATATATAGAGAAGCCCTCTTTAGTTTGCCAGCTGGGTGGGATTGCTTCGCCTTTCCAAATTGGGGTTTGGGGTTTGGGGCTTGAGCATTTATACCCCCCGTTTTGTAGTGAAATGACGATTCCACCCTTATTTTTTGAACTATATGATTAACTTTTGGGCAAAAGGACAAGCTTGCACATGTAATTGTGTCCCTGTTTTTATTTTGCTCTTGATATTTTTACCCTCATTTTTTGATCAACAATTTGGCAATTTTGATATAGGCTATAGAGGTGCTCGTGGATGACGGGTGAAAGGAAGATGAGGCTGAGGGGTATTCGGGTACTTTTCGATTAGTTTAATTTATTTTTTCTATTTTTTATTCATTTTATCTATCAACAAGAAACGCCATCCAAAGCAGAGGTAAACGGCAGCTTCAAATAAAACACACAAAGAGTAAAATCACAAAGCTAAAGAAAATAGAGGTAAAATCACCATTAGACTCTATAACAAGGGCGGAACACCAAATTCTCTTACAAATTTGGAGAGTGGACGGTGTGGCCTTCTTTAATTTGAAGGACCTCTTTGACTCTCTTTGGCCAACGATTTTACAACCGAACGAATATATCGGTGTACGTGACTATCATGGAAATTACAGTCATTCAGTAACTGATATTTTTTGTACGTAAGTTTGTTCACAAGCAATGATTCCATTTGGGTTTTGGTTTATTGAAATGAACTAGCAGGGGCAGGATTTGAAGCTACAAAGTGGAGTGGTGGCCGGCAGGTACGACTCTCTGACTTTCAGGGACGTAGCAGCTCCCAAATTCACGTGTTTTTTTTTTTTTGTAACTGATTCGTTTTGGTTCGTTGAAATGAACTAGATATAATTCGACAGGGTCGTAGCAGCTCTCAAGGTCATATGATTTATTTTTCTTTTATTAAAGAAATGAAGGAAGTTGACGTCATATTTGAAGTTTGTACTACTACTTTGCAGGCCGCCCAAAATACGTAAAGATGGTTTTGACAGTCGGTTTTATTGTAGTAAGGTCGAGAAGCAGCAGCAGTGTGCCCTGTGAGTTGAGAAAAGCAGAGGTTGCTTTCGTGGGTAGTGTGGTGTGCGTGGTGGCGCGGATGGAATGGATGATGGCAAAGCATCCATCGAATCCAGCTCCAGCCCACTTTGGGTCCCAGTGCTACAGTATTCCTATCAGAACACGGTAGCAACTTTTGTTTTTTATATAAAAAATTGTCTAAAAATTAATTAATTAGACTTAAAATGTTCGTCTCGTAAAGTACAATAAAATTATGCAATTAGTTTATGATTTCATCTACATTTAGTACTCCATGCATTTGCCGACATTTTGATATGACGGGGAATCTCCTTTCTGCATAGTAGAATTTGGGGTGAGGCCTTGTTTAGATTCCTGAATCAGGCCGATTCGGAACACTATAGTAACTTTTGTTTTTTAGTGCAAAAAAATTGTCCAAAAATTAATTAATTAGACTTAAAATGTTCGTCTCGTAGAGTACAACAAAACTGTGCAATTAGTTTATGATCTTTGAGAATTTTTACAATGGTTGGAGAGGCGATGGGAACCGATCGGTGTATCTATGACCAGTGGGCCCAGAACATGAGAGGCGATGAGAACCGACGGGAACTAAGGAGATGGGAACCGATTATTGTGTGTATGGCGGGTGGGTCCATATACGTCACGTCGCCTCCCATAGCCTCCGAAATTATGGGGATTAATACCTCAAAGAGAAGGGTGGTAATTCCTTTTACGTAGTTCTTTTTTCTAATGAAGGGTAAAACGGTAAATGCATAATTGCAAAAAGAGTAGTATAGTTAAGGTGTATAATTTGAGTAGTATAGTTAAATGTATATTTCCTCTTAGGGTTCATTGAGTTCATTCTCCATGTCTGCAGCCGTCGGCCGCCGCCGTTTCCTGCATCTTCTCCGGCATCGTCGTCCATCCGCGGAGGACCTCGACGCGCTGCGCCGCTCCTGCATCGTCTCCGGTGAGATCCGGGCCCGACCCCTACTCACCAGCCCTCGGTTCCCCAACCGAGCACATGGAGGCCGCGGCGGCGACTGCGGTCCTGGTCTCAGCAGCGGCGGCCGTCCCCACTTCCGGGAGGGTGCAGATGGCGAGGTGCGCGCGTTTATGGAAGCGGTGGTCCGTGGGACGAAGCTAGAGCGCGGCGGGGCGCTGGGCACATGGGCGGCCCACGGCAGGGCCGCAGCTAGCAGTGTGCGTAGGTGCCCGCGCCTCCGGGTGGCCCGTTGGCCGGCTACTCGACCTTCTGAGCGATTGGACACCAGCGCCGGCAGCAACACTTCTGCAACCCTACACAGGCACCCAGGCAGGAGAATGTCTGATCGATTGGAGTCTTCAGCAAGCCACCAACTGCGAATCCAATTTGTAAGTTAGGAGTATTGGTTAATTGACTTTCCATTTCAATGCACTATTGGTTGCAATTTGTGAATATTTATGAAACACTGGAACTACGACAGTAAGGTAGTGTGCATCACTAGAGTTTGATTTTCTGAAACAAAAGTGCTTGCTTGGCTGCTTATTTGTGTGTGTGTGTGTGTGTTGCCGAATACAATCTCATGGGAAAAATTGCGGCGACTATAAACTATATTTTTGAGCTTATCACTTAAATCTGTTTTGTTGAGCTTATCTATCTTGATAGCTGCCTTATGTGATAAGCCTATGCTTGATAAAAGAGGTACTGTAACGCTTATAGCTTTCATGATTATGCTTTCATGAAATGAGAAGATTATGATGTATTTGTATGTTGACACTCTGCCTATGTAAAGAAAATAACAGTACTTATCATAGTTGACATGCAATCTTTTGTCTTTCTGTATTCTGTTTAATTGATTCTTATTTATCCATTATATGTGAGATAACTGATGTCCAAAAGGATATTGCCCCGGTATCCTTTAACGTTTGATAGCTACATGCATATTGCAGCATCTGCTGTGGATCCACTTCACCTAAAGTATTTCACTTTTGCAGGGCGAATAATTGGATTAGACTTGATGCATAAAGTGCAAGTTGGAGTTGTGCTAGACCGTACTCTGTTCTTGCATCTTGCTGGAGAAGTATTACATTAGAAGATATTTCTGTTGCAGATCCTGTCAAATATGCAAGCTGTAAAAAGATTCTAGAGATGGATGCTGCTTAAATTGATAGTCTATACCTGAGATTTTCCCGAGGAGCTCATGAATTAGGTACCGAAAAGGTTATTGATCTTTGCAACGGAGGACAGGATATCAGTGTGAATATCAGGAACAGGGAGCATTACATTGATCTTCTTATTAAGAATATCTTTGTGGACTCTATTTCATCTCAGCTAACCTATTTCACAGAAGGATTTGGTGACATACTAGTTAATCCAAAATGTCGGAAGAGTTCTTGGGTGCCTCCTTGTGTCATATGCTGAAAAGACAAGCATTTGTGCTCAGGTTACTTCCTGTAAGTCAAAAGCTTAGTCCAAGCTGATGCAAACTGTGCTGATTGAATTGCTCCTATTTTTTGCATTCCCTGACATTTGTAGTTTACTAACTCAGAGAGTTAGAATTGCCAAGCTTTCCTTGGTTGTCCATGATTGTATAAGATTTACTGTACTCAAATCCCCCCTCCAAATTTTGTGTGAATCATACTAAATTTGCTCTGACCCTGTCAATTACCTGTATATTGATTCAATTCATAGGGTGTCATTTAATTAGGGTGGTTATTATGGCATCCAGCTAGGAAGCCCTTACTTTGAACAGTGTGATATTTGACTACTTGATGCATCTCCAATAGTTTCAGTGTTTAATCTCATTTTTACAGACTTTTTTGAACAGTGTGATACTTGACAAGTTTTTTTGAGTGAATCCCCATTGCACAGTGTCTGTCCTGCATTATTGTATCATGTTACTGGGTGCCGGAGATGGAACTGAAAGATGTTTTATACCTCTTCGATCAATGCAAAAAGTAATTTTCCTGGGAAACTACGTGAATGTCTTTTGTTTTGTCATGGTTTATAGTGTCTTTTTGTTAGTGAATGCATTATTGTATCATGTCAGTTGGACCAGCGGTCATTACATTTTTCCGTTAGTGCTTGGGTAATAATTGAGGCTTAGTTGAAAGGTTTGTAAACAGCAGTTGGATTGTGGAATTAAGATCTTATCAAGACCAACTCAAGCATGTTTTTCTTGTGGCATTATTTGGAAATGTAAAAATACCACTGAAAATCAAAATTTTCTTGTGGCAGTCGTTTAATAATAAGCTAGCAGTGGGCACTAGTTTGGTTAAAAGGGGTGGAAAGGAAATGGTAAATGTTGCTTAGGTAATGAGTGGGAGACCATTGATCATATCCTGTTCCAGTGTGTGTTATCCAAACTATGCTGGAATGTTCTTGGAGAGGTGTTTAACTGGGAGCATATGCCTAGATCCTTGAAATCACTCTCTGAAAATTGGCTCTTGGGCAAAGGGCCCCTCCCTAAGAGGTTGATCATGTTCATATTTGCAGGGTTCTCGTGGGCTCTTTGGACTACAAGGAACAAGATGGCGATTGAACACAAGTTCCCAAAGTCTCCAACTGACGTAATTTTTCGTGCATTATCCTATCTACAGAGATGGGCTGTGTTGCTGAAGGAAGCAGACCGGGAGCGCTTGGAGACAATTAAAGGGGAGATACTAAGCTGGATGAAGACATTTAAGCCAAATGATATGCTCTGCTCGGACATTGTTGAGCTTTGAATTCTATCTGTAATAGGCTTATCGTGGCTTTCTGAACTTTACCTGGAAAACTGGTATACCCTGAATGATGTTGCTTTCTTAAATGCAGAGGTTCGCCTCTTTTTTTAAAAAAGAAAGTACAAAGTAGTAAGTCCTCAGTGCATGTTCTGACTTGACCCATGGACTTAATGGCTGAATTTGCATGTTGACAAATCAAATACAACGTTGTGTTTTTCTAGGAAGAAAAAAGAACATGCTGATTGTGGCAGACATGGCGACAACGTAGAAATTAACTGAAATTAAACTTGGCATGGCTTTTAAGTCTTCTTTGTGAGATCCTGGATCACCGCAGACATGGCGTCCATATTATTTTGGAGGTCCTCGATGATCCTATTCATGGCTTTCACCTTCACTTGAAGCTCCTGGATCTCCGGTTTAAGGGGTGACTGTGGAAGATAAAAGTTCATGAATGTACGTACAGTCCAGATATCAAAACACAACGGACAAACAAAATAATTCAGGTTGTCACAAGAAAACTATTGGAAAACTAGGGCAGTAAAATATACCGTGCAAGAAGATAACTTGTAGTGATAAATAAAAAGAAAAGACGATACCTTATAGCTTGACACAAGCTGCGATCAGAGCAATGAACGGGAGTCAGCTGTTCACAAAAACTATCTATGTTGACTGGGCATTCAGCAGAGGTCCTATACAGAATTTATAGAGTACAAGGTATGTTGAACTCGTTTATTTATGAATGAACATACTATCCACCTTGTGGTTCCTGCTATACAATTATTTACCCCAAGGGCTACCATCATATGGCCCTGCACGTCGCACTCGTTTATTCACAGATTCGGTGCTATCCAAAGCGCCAACAGGAGTTTTGGTCATTTTCGCTCGTTTAGCAATATTTTCGGTCCTGAATTCCTCCAGCACAGATTTAGTGTTACCAGGAGCTTTCTCCACATTCCTTTTTGGGGGTCGTCCTCTTTTCCTTTTTGTACATCCATCGGCTGTATTTTCTTCTCTTCTATTTTTTTGCACTCGTGTTCCTTTCTTTCCTGTGGTTCCTTTCTTGCTGAGCGCAGAGGGTGGTGGAGCTAATTTCGTGCTTGCCAACGTGGTTGTTGGAGTGCCCGTCAATGGTGATATCATTTGCACATCGTCTGCATCTTCTTCATCCTCCTCGTGCCCTGATTGTTCCTCCGGGTTCTCCGCATAGTATTGTTCCTTCTAAGTATCATCAAACAAAAAATGTTAGACCCGATTAATTCATGCACTGCCGAACAAACTGTCCCAACTGAATGATTCTAAATTTCTAATATGAAGTAAAAGCACATACCGTGATAGGTTTATCATATGAGTGCCTGTGTCTCAGGTTTTTGTCAGAATGAAGCAGCCTCGCGCATATTCTGTATTTAAAACTTTGCATTTGTGCCTATCCAAGCGAAAGTAGCGCACGTCACACAGAAGTTTTTGTGAAATCTTCAGCCATATATGTAATTCACAATAATTGTAATACTCACATTTGTGAAATCATCAGCCATTTTTTCTCCGTCCCATGCCAGCATGTATTTTATTATAAATGCCCCGCATGATTCACTGCAACATAACAAAAACATAAGTAATTAGAGTACATCATTAATATACAAAGGAAAAAGAGTAAGTACCCGTCTTCTTGCTTCGGTATGCTATGATGATAGGGAACTGTTTCCCACTCGTGCAAGTTAATTGGGGTTTCAAATTGAACCAAGTCGTTGTCGACACAATAGTCGATGCATTTCTGTATGCCTTCGACCTAGTGGATGGTGAGATACATGTGAATTTTGATCAATCTGTAATTGTAGTTGAATAAACAATAGCTGGTACATGATATGCAGATGATATGTACTTACCAATGCCTTCTCTACCTTTTTGTGTCGTCCACCTAGGGAGTCAAGTATTTGTACCTCTTTCTTTTTGAAATTGAGAACTAGGAGAGCCCAGTGGTTCTCGTTAACATGCATTGGCACAAAGACCTGGACAAAATAATTGAAAACTATTGAATGCATGGCTGAATCCAAAGATGCAAGATTACCAAAAATCAGTATTACGTACCAAATGCCTTCCTTTGCATTTGGCGACAATTTTCTTCGTGAAACCGTCCTGTGCACCCAGATTACTGTCAGCCAACTTGCGGGCTTCGAACGTTGTTATATAAGATGCTGCATCTGTCTCCACATTGCTCAAATGAACAAAGGCATTTATTACCTGCAAAGGGTTCAGTAAGTACATAGTAGGTGTGTGCATGTTTGTACTGACCACATGGATCTGAAATGATATGACCTCATCTGCTATGTAGCCGCCCTCTGTGACAGTTCCGCGTAGCTGAACTGCCGTAAGAAAATGGCCATCGATGTCAACAACCGTAGCGTATTCGTAACTGTTCCTTATGAAGAGGGCAGCGACTGTGTCAATTGTTCCTCCATAGTAATCGGTGTCCACAATAGGCTTCCTTGGTTTGATATGCGCTGTAGAGGGGTCGCCTTGCTGCTGCATGGCCTTTTCCATTGTACCATTTCTTGTAGTGCCTGATTCAGCAATTATTTTTTCCCGCGCCTGGTGGAAACTATTTTTTGCTGGTTCCTGCAATTGGTGTTTTTTTTGTTAAATTCAAAAGTATCCATTCTAGCATCAGACATTAAATAATGATAGCTGTACTTGTGAAGATGCAATACCTGAGAATGCACAGATGGAGGCATAGGTGTCCGAACTTGTGCAGATGAAGGCATAGGTGCCTGACATTGTGCAGATGAAGGCATACGTGGCTGAACATGTGTAGTTTTAGCATTAGATTGGTTTTGTTAAATTCTAAAGTATACATTCTAGCATCAGACATGAACTAATGATAAGTGAACTTGTGAAGATGCAATACCTGAAAACGTACAGATGGAGGCATAGGTGGCCGAACTTGTGCAGATGAAGGCATAGGTGCCTTCCTTTGTGCATATGAAGGCATATGTGCCTGAACTTGTGTAGTTTTAGCAGTAGAATGGTCAAGAAGAAGCTGCAGTAGCTGTCGGATTTCCTGTTTGTTGATAATTTGTTAGAGAATGAATCATTGATGGGTAGCTAAAATGAGTAATCTCACGTTGGTTACCTTGAACTCCATTCTCATTTGTGCATTATCAGCTTCTATCCTCCTCACCCTGTCTTCCAGGCTTCTGTCTCTTTTAAATTTATTAAACTCCTCCTTTTGTGATATCATTTGTAAATTAAGTTTGTGTTCCATATCACATAGTTTCTTCTCCACTTCCAGTGCAAGGTCCGTTTTGGCATCATTTATGCAATTTTCAAGGCTTTGAATCTGCATAATCACGAATAATGCATTAGGCTCACAAATGGGCTAGGGCACATAAATAGATGGCATACTAACTTGTTGGTTGCTTAGATCCTGCTCGTGTACTGTTGAATTTGTCTTGTACCCCTCGGGTACACATGTTGGTTCTGGCGCTTGTGACATTGTTGCTTCTGTTGCTTCTTTTTTTTGTTGGGTGGTGTCACAAAAAGGGGGCAACATAAGCTGCAAACAATTAAGACAGTTATATTGTGCGGGTAAGAACAACAACCTTATTGATGCTATGTTTTAAAACTTACATATGCTCCATTTATCCCCTCCTTGGTGAAGGCATTTGTTCGAGCAATCGCATTTGCCTCATCACACCAGAACGCCATCACCGGTGGTTGGATTGTATTTTTCGTGTTGTTGTCGACCCCGTATTCGCTGGCCGAAATAACACGCTCCCAGTACCAAAACTATAGACAAAACCAAGAAAATAAGTAAGATTGAAAATAAACAATATTTATAGGTGTTGGTTGTCCCATATAGAACTGACCTGTAACAGAGCCAAATTGCCCTGTAGGGTGACTTTGTCAAGTGTCTTGTAAGTATTCAATGAGTGGAATAAATGGTTCAGAGTGAATTGGCCCCAATTGAAACTCTGAATTTTAGATACATCTCGAACAACTTCTATATAACTCCAATCAACATAGGTCGCTGTTGTTGATGCTAGAACGACACCTATTGTGAACAACACAAATGCTCTTCTAAAGTCATCATCCGCAGGTTTTGTTTTATCAAGCATTTGTTCCAGCCCTTTTAGCTCGAGCTTCCCTTTTGCATCGGCATACCTCTTAAAGAAATCAGTTTTCACAGTTTCGTCCTCACTTTTCGCTGTTTCTTTTACATATTTCTGTACATCCAAACCTTCAATCCGGAGTCCCATTATATTGCTCACATCCTGTGAATAAAGAGTAATATCTTGACCACATAAATTGAAACTACGGTTGCTGACTTCGTATGTGTCTGTAAGGTCCTGTAGCATGCATTTCCTGATACTTGTCATTGGCATATGAAGCAGCCCCCCGAATCCCATATTCTTAATAGCATCAATGTGTGGTTGGGATTCTTTTAGTCTTTCTACGGCTTTTGCAAATCTTGTAGTTGAGCATTGTAAACGCCAAGATGAGCTCTTGTTTTTAGTACTACTGCTATGGTCGCCACCTGCATCAAATGTACTGTGCTGATTAATAATGAGTGATGCAAATGTAATCTGGTGAAGTACAAAAAGAAAAGTGGAAAAAGCTTCACTGGTAATATTTCGAAAGAGATAGTAAACCTAAGCTAGGTCACCCTCCTGTAAGGATTCCCTCCAGCTTGGATGGAAATCCTAACGGTCATTTTTGTTCTGTACATAATGCGAATTCAATACTAACTAATTGTTCTCATGCAGGGGTTCAAACTCAAATAATTTCACTGGTGGAATTCCAGCAACACTCGGTCATCTATCAAATATTTTCTTATTGGACTTGACAGCTAATCAGCGGTCTGGCCAAATCCCAGAATCTCTCGGGCTTGTCCCGACACTAGAAAACATGTAAGTACCAGATCTCAGTAATGCAAACTCAGTAATTCTGGTGTAAGACATAGATGTCACGGTTCAGGTTGATGATTCTTTTCTGGCGTTAAGGATTTCTATTTCTTTGTCCGACCAGGGACCTAAGCAATGTTTGTGCTATTGATGGATATATAGATTCATGGATAATAATGGTCTGACCGGGACAATCCCTAGTGCACTGTTCAGTTTTCCGCAACTGCAGCAAGTGTAATTCTTCATGGCTCAACAGTTATTCGATGGGCGGCGTGGTGGCCGGCAACGGGGAGACCACAGCGGCGACCAAGTCCAGTGCAACGAGGATGTACCATTGAACTGAAAGAGGATGTGGATGTATCATTTACCTGTAGCCATGTTGCTCGGAGTACTGGGCTCGCCTCCTCCTGCCGTCGCCATGGTGCCAGTCCGGGGTTGATCTCCAACTGCTGGAATGTAGAGAAAGCAAGAGGAGGTTTTTGGATCTGCAACTGCAGGAATGGAGAGATCGTGTAAATCAGGAAGGAGGCATCCGATCCTATAATTTAGGCGGCACAGGAGGTTTTTTTGTATTTTAATCGGGACGCAGACGCAGGGAGGTTTTTCTGATCCTATAATTTAGGAGGCAGGAACTTTTTAAAATTTTTTGTATCGGGCTCCAGACGAGCTTGCTATTATGATCGCAGCTGCGATCCTAGAATTAAGGAAGGCACAAGTTTTTTTGCAGGAGCATACTGGGCCATGTAAGCCCGCGAGAGAAGAGGCCCAGCGTGGGCACGAGCGGGTCGCGGCCCTCCTGTTGGTCAGCCCGCAAGACATCCAGCACGCCTTGAGTTTTGGTTTTTCTGCATTTTGTAAATTTGGCACTATTTAACAAGAAAACAAAATACATTCATCGTTCATGCATGTAGTATATTTCCAAAAAAAATTTGTGGTCATGTAGTAGTTACGAACTCAATTACGTTCGTCTCTTTGGAGTCATAGGGCTAACGTGAAAAAAGTGAATCGATCAATCTCACGTGTCATCTCGGATGACTAGTACTCCTAGCCGCAATTGAACCTACACTCTTGCAGCGCGTCCAATGAC
This sequence comes from Saccharum hybrid cultivar R570, assembly GCA_038087645.1. Lineage (NCBI taxonomy): Eukaryota > Viridiplantae > Streptophyta > Magnoliopsida > Poales > Poaceae > Saccharum > Saccharum hybrid cultivar. Next base: position 3,313,731 of record JAQSUU010000687.1, on the reverse strand, counting down.
TGGTCTGCTAGAGCTAACATGAGTCGAAGTTAACCGGTCACTCTTACGTACCTAACATGATAGGAAGTGAATTGTTGGTCTCATATCTCAGCATAGTGATGAACCACTGGCCCTAACATGCTGCCACTGTCATGTGTCGTGCGCCCCCAATCTGGCACCTCACATGAAAGGAAGTGAACTGTTCATTCTCATGTCTCGCAATAGTCAACCACTAGCCCCAACTTGATTGGAACTAATCCAACGGATCACTCTCACGTGTCATCTGGGTGGACTAGTACTCCTAGCACGATAGGTACCGAACGTACACGCTCGCGGCTCGTCCAATGAGTGGTTTGATAGGGCTAACATGAGTCGAAGTTAACCGGACACTCTTACGTACCTAACATGATAGGAAGTGAACTGTTGGTCTCATATCTCAGCATAGTGATGAACCACTGGCCCTAACATGCTGCCACTGTCATGTGTCGTGCGCCCCCAATCTGGCACCTCACATGAAAGGAAGTGAACTGTCCATTCTCATGTCTCGCAATAGTCAACCACTAGCCCCAACATGATTCGAACTAATCCAACGGATCACTCTCACGTGTCATCTGGGTGGACTAGTACTCCTAGCACGATAGGTACCGAACGTACACGCTCGCGGCTCGTCCAATGAGTGGTTTGATAGGGCTAACATGAGTCGAAGTTAACCGGTCACTCTTACGTACCTAACATGATAGGAAGTGAACTGTTGGTCTCATATCTCAACATAGTGATGAACCACTGGCCCTAACATGCTGCCACTATCATGTGTCGTGCACATGAAAGGAAGTGAACCAATCATTATCATGTCTAGCAACAGTGAACCAATGGCCCTAACATTTTGTATAGACTATGGATGACGAAAAGCAACAGTGAACCAATGGCCATAACCATTAGTATGGATCATGGATTTGGAAAAGACTGGAGAGGGTGAAAAATTAATACATTACATATATTTGGATATGAATGTTCATAGCCTCCCTAGTGATAGATTTAAAAAGTATTCAACTTTAAAATAAGTGGTATGGCAAAAAAAATATGGCAAATAATTCAGTTTTGAAACAAGCAGATACACCACGCTCAACGACAAATAGGGCCTCAACCATGCCAGCCTAGGTGACAATAGCTCGAGAGCATGTAGTGTAGTATAGAAGTTCGAGAGGTGAAACTTCGCCAGTACTTTTAACTTGTATTCATCGTTAGTATGCAAGCGAGGTGGGAATAATCATAGGACGCGGACTGCTGTGGCTTTGTTTGGTCACGACCTCGCAATGGGCTGGCACCCCGCTTTGGCCCATCTGCGGCCTGCTTCCCCTCCTCGAGGCTTCAGCGCGTGCGCGCGCAGTCCGCTAGGCCCGGTCAACGCGTGAATTAATATGGCTCCTCCTTCCTCGCCGCGCCGCATCAACCGGGTGAATCCACCGCCGCCCCATCTCCACGCCCCCGCCCCTCCCCCGCCCCCACCCCCCGAGGTTGCCCACGCCCGCGCCTGTAAAGAGAAGGCCCAGAGCACGGCGACGCTCCATTTGAACGCTAAAGGAGCCGCTCTGATCCCTAGCCCTAGCCCTTGCGCCACCATAGCCGCCGCCCGGAGCTCGACGCGCCGCCGCCGCTCTAGGTGATCTCTGCCTTCACCGCGTCACCGGCGTCGAGAACCCGTCCACGACCGACGCAGCGAGGTGAGCAAAATGAAACACCTCATGTTCAGGTTCCAGGCTACATGTCAGTTCTAGGCTCTATTTGAGTTTCGATGTCGTTGGTTTATCTGTTTCATGTTTCATGCAGTTCGATATGTTCATTTGTCTTTTACCAGCATATACTTCTGATCCATTCATAGAATCATCTATATGTTCAGAAGATGCAGCCTCACAGCAGTGAAAACGTCTAATCAATTATTTGTTTGGTTTAGCATATTTTTTGGTCTATTTCTTGTAGTTTTACAAGGGTTTATATGTAGCATACGACTTATTCTTGTTTCTAAATCCCTAGCTGCCATGGAACAAGTTCAGAGGTACCTTCAGGAGTCTGACGACAAGTTTACCGAACTTGAAAAGGGCCGGATGGATATGGTGTCCAAGATACAACTTCAGCGAACCCGAGGTGACATCAAGAATGCAGAACATCAACTTAGACAAGACGATTACATATCGTGTCAATGTGCCCAGCTGGACAAGGCGAGTCACAAAGACCTTTATGACTTTGGCAAAAGAATTGAAAAAGAACAGATTGCCCAGCTGAAGAAAGCCTTAGCTGATCAACAATCTCTCTTTGTCCAGTTGAAAGCAAAGGAACGTGCTGTTGCACAAGAAGTGTTACGACAGACCCGTGAAGAACATGAAGAGAACATAAGGAACGAGCGAGAAAAAATTGACGCCTTGGATAATCAGGCAAAGACACTACTGGTTGAGTGGAAGAATGACCGCACAAAGCTAAAGTCCCTAATCGAGAACTTGATGTTGACCCAACACCAGGAGGTCCATGGAAATATTAATGGCGAGGTAACTAAGGAACTGTATTCAATTACATTTCGCATTATATAAACTGTGATCTGAACGCGTACAATGTTTGGACTTAAAGGAACCAGAAGAAGAGAGGGTTAATATGCGCTACGCCGCAATGGACTACGACTGTAGCCCGGTATTTGAAATTTTGTAATTTTTTTTTTGTGTAACAACTCGTTATGCTCAAATGATTCTTAATCGTGTAATCCCTACATGCAGGATGTGGTTATGAAATTTTTTGTTCACAAAGTGCCGCAACTGTATTCTGACCTGCTGAAGTACGACCTTCGGGCAACTGAGGGAGAATTCAGAATTGTAAGTCCAGCCACTAGTGTTGAGTACGCCGATTTCATACAAGGTGTGTATTATCAGGGATACATAAGAGACGCAGAGGTATACTACCTCGATCCAACTCCTGGGAGTACGCCATGCACTGGATTAATAAAGATTGATGGACCAGAAGATGTAAAAAAAATGGTGTCTGCTCATGCACAAGTGGGTACTAAGATTTGTCATGTCTACCTAGTGAGCACATATGAAAACCAACCTGCGGACATGACAAACGTGAGTATTTATTGCTCTTGACAAATATGTACTAAACACAACCATTGAACAACCACCAAGCACTGATATTATAACATCTAATGGACTTGTAATACAGGATGACATAGAAGCATATCTTCCATGGGAGTCCGATGAGCAATATGAAGAAGTGGAAACGTCTAATGCGGATGTGCTAATGGACGACTAATGCAGGACGAGATGTTGCTGGTTCAATTTTTTTTGCTTCTTTGGATGAACTGAATTGTTATTTATGGAAGTGATGGATGATACTCCCATTTAATATTTTTGTTTAGGTTTTTTTCTCTACTTGTAGCTTTTGTACAAAATTTGGCATTGGCTGAATTGAATTTGAAATTAGTTTGAGAGTGCTTTGTTACTATGAGTGCTGTGTTATTTATGGAAGTGATGGGAGTGCTGTGTCAAACTAAAGGAGCCGAATTAACCACGATTGCTTCCCCTATGGTTACTTACTGCCTACAACTACAAGGCACGCTCTTGGGTCTTGACAGATGATTTCAGTTTTCACGACCGGCTTCATTCACACCCCCATGGCATGACCCAGGACAGGGAGAAAGGCATGTTCGTCAAGCCGATTGTGACCCTCTTCCTTACACAGGGTCACCTCAAGCATATATAGTTACACAAAAGGCATGTTCCCACCAAAGGCACCTCAAGCATATATATTTACACAAGAAAAATGGCATGTTCCCATGAATAATGATACAGTTTCAGGTCAACAATAATAAGCCTAACTATCATCTCTATTTTCTTTCAAAAGAAACATATCTATCTACTCACTCATAGTAAAAACATGTGAACCAATAATGCTTCCCTAAATGACTCTGGGATGGCACGGAGTATGTCACAGGAGAAATGCCTTGAGTGCTGCACCATCCATATCACTCTCTAATCTACTACTCGGATCCATCTTAATACCACCCTGGGAAGTTAGGCCTTCTAGGTAGCTGGCGATATATCACTGATTTGCAATAATTGTGATCTTAATACCAAAAGGTATCCTGGTCATTAACCCACTGCACAAAATTCCGAGGTAGCTTCTGAGACTCAATTTCGGCAAGATGGTTTTCCTGAAAAGCACCAACACAAAAGTTTAGTGAGTTTGGTTTGAGGAATTATTTCATTCTAGATGAGGTAGTGCATCACGAGTCCAGTCCTCAACTTTGGTGGAATGACTTCATTCCTCAACTTTGGTGTTTTATAGACAGTACAGATTTTGGGGGTCATATCCTCACCATGATGTCAGGAGTTATGCAACTAATGACATTCTCAGTTGATAGGGTTGCATCTGGCGTGCTAGTTGTAATAGACCTGTTCCAGCATAGTAGACCAAGAAAGGTGAGAAAATAATTTACTTCTATTGATGTCTTCAAAGCAGCAACAGTAACCAAAAATTGGAAGAAGAACAAAATGCGCATGAAAACAAAATATATACAATGTGGTTTTCAGCATATAAGACAATATCAAATGTTACCAAAGAAGACTGTGCACATTGTTCTCTTTTCTTTCTTTAATATATACCAGTAGATTAACCCCCAGCAGGGGGCGTGCCCTCCTATTTCTTAAAAGGAAAATAAAGATCCTACATGTCTTTGGTTAGTAGTACAGGGCTAGCTATGTGGTTGCAAGAGCAAGGGCACTTTGTATGCACATGGACTTATGGAGCTAAGCACAACAGAAATAATAGCAGAGATAAGTTATATTTTTTTTTCTCGAACACGCAGGAGAACATGAGAAGAGAGTTATATAAGATAAAGTAAAAAATGAAAAATTGACCTGTCGTCACTTGAGTTGCCTGAAGTGGATCCTTGGCAAATCATATATCCAGCACATCCTCAGGGAGCTTTGTTTCCTACAAATGAAGAGGAACATTAGTCATAACTACACATGCCTCACAGACATGCAACACAATGGTATTGATGAACATTACTCTTAACTACCTCTTTTCTCATGGAGCATGTTCGCCGATTGTGACCCTCTTCCTTACACAGAGTACATCTCACCTTAGATCTGTTCTTATTTGAAACTGACTTCAGCTTTTTCTTCGGGGCCCCTCTACCAGGTACATGCATGGGATCCAAGACTTTTGTGTACTCTGCGGACTCACCATCCTGGGCTTGCGGCAGCACCGGACCATATCTGTCGCCTCCGTTCTCTTCTCCCTTGGGCGGGATCATAGCAGCTTCTTCATGCATAATGCGTTTCAGGCGCTCATATGCTTCAGGTGAACGAGATGCTATGAATGATGTAGTGTGACTGATATTACGTAGCTCACGGTACCTCTGTAGCCTATCGGAGTATTCATACATGGTGCTCTTCCTTATACGAGGAAATGCACTCTTGGCCCCCATTGTCCACCTTTTCAAAACACAACATTTTGGAAGCTCGTGTTCATTCCGATAGCCCAATACAAAGAAGATGTGTGAGCAGGGGGTTCCAAGGGACTGTAACTTAAGACAAGAGCAAGAAATTCTCTTTAGCTTGCCTTCATCAACACATATCTCACATTTGACAAAGTATTGTCTATCTCCTTTATCGACCCTTCCAACAATATACGTATGCAAATCATAGCCATCTTGGTCTTCAATCATAAAACACTTGTTGGCTGCTTTAATGCTGAACTGCACCTTGCCAAAAATCCCTGGTGTGAACGACTTCGCAGCCTCTTTCTCAATAGTTGAAGCATCTAGTTGTACGCATGGCTCAGAATTATCTGCTTCAAAGTCCAGATGCAATTCATTACTACGCAGCCGTGAAAGGCAGTAGTCAAAGTGTTGTACCAGCTCAAACATTGTCATCTTACGATCTAGATTTTCCTGGAGCCTAGAGTTCAGGCTCTCACTCCGCTGGTTGCTCCTCAGTCCTAAATAGCACTTATCAGCATGATACGCAGCACACCAGATTTCCCTCCTCTCATACATCTGATACAGCCAGGACTCCTGATCTATAACGTTGTGCTTATCCAAGAATTTCAGCCATTTCCTCTCAATCACTTCTATGGAGCAAGAATCATAAAGAAAATACCTTAAATCATCCCTGACACCATCATCTTTCACATTATGCACAATGTTCTGCTCAATATGCCATGTGCATAACCTATGCGATGAATTCGGCCACACCAGCTTAATTGCTCTCTGCATAGCAAGGTCTCCATCAGTGATCACGGAACCCGGATGCTTCTGAGCCATGGCATCAGAGAATGTCCTAAGCATCCACACATAGGACTCAATAGTCTCCTGAGTAGTAATTCCACATGCAAAAAGAACCGTGCTGCCATGGTGATTCACCCCAACAAAAGGAACAAGGGGCAAGTTGTATCGATTCGTTTTGTATGTGCTATCAAATACGACGACATCACCGAATGCTGCATAGTCAAGCCGACATTGGCAGTCACACCAGAGCAGTCCCTTCAGGTGCCCTTCCCCATCAGTCTTGTATTGAAAAAAGAAATCAGGATCATTACTTTTGCATTCTGTCAGGAAACTGATGACTGCTTGAGCATCACCAGCGGCAACTGTCTCCACCTTATTGCGATGGCAGAAATTGTACAGGTCCCTCATGGTATATCCAACCTTATCGTACCCACCATACTGGTTTAGCATAATATCCATTATCTGGTGTTTGCGGATCCCAGAAATCTGCATCTCCAGAATCTCAGCTTTCTGATCATCGCTGATTCTTCTATGTGAACGCAGCAGACAAGCAACGTCTGGTTCCGCCAACCGATGGTTATGTCCCTCGATGAATTCCTTCACATACCACTGCCCTGTGTTCTGGTCTCGTGCAATCACAAGTTTAGCACGACATCCAACACGAGTAACATTCCGCGCCTTCCGCTTCCTATTCTCCCTCTTCAGCTCCTTCTCTTCGCGGAAACCTTCACGACTGCAGACAAACTTCCGAAGGGTCATCTCATTGTGACCATTGTCCCACTCACAGTAGCTTCTCCTCACACTGAATCCTTTCTCCTTAGCATAGCTGTTATAAAACTGAAATCCTTCTTCTTCATTACCAAACATCTTCCTAACAATTTCATCGTACTCCAGCGGCATTTTAGCCTGCATCAATCAGCTATTAGTCAAAAATAGGGAGTTTCAGTTGCATTGCATTCCTTGCTAACAGTGCTAATGATTCAGACAGATAACAAAAAATTGAAAACTGGCATTGATCAAATACTACAGTGTTTTCCTACAAATTGGTGTCAGCTAGCTCAACGTATATATTCTACTATTGAGGCAAGTAAAAAGTTTGGAATGACTAATCAACAGCATCATACATTTCATAGATGGTAAAAAGAGAATATCCAAATACTCCCATCATTTTTGGCCAAGGATAGATTGGGAGACATACAGTACAGTATCTTGAACACATTGTAACCATGGAGGTTAGGTGGAAAAGACAGAATAGCAGGACTAAATTACTCATGGTGATGCAGAGCAGGATCTTACTCACTTGTATACTAGTTCATAGTCATAGACTCGTAATCACGCTAAACATTTTGATTAACCAATTCATATTAGGGGAAAGCACCTGGATAGATTGCACTCTAAAACCCAGACACTACAATTTGAGGATAAATGATCAAAAGAATGTAAATTTTCAGAAAGACAAATTTGACACACAATTTTACTTTCATTTCATAAGCACTAATTTGAACATTTTTTAGAGTGAAGATTAACCCAAGTAAAAGGTTCCATAAAGTCACCCCGTGTATCATCATAGTGACTGAACTACTGAAGGCAGCAGATAAAAGCTCCTTCACAAACTGAATTTTTCAGTTTAGCAACAAAAAGAGTACTGGAAACCAATGCCTCAATTGACATGAGTGTGAAGGAAGAAGCCAAACTTATTATTGAGAAGTTGGCGAGCCCTGCAATGAACACAAATTCCTGTCAGTAATTCGGTTATAGCTGCAACTGGGAGTTTTCATCATAGAAAATTAGACATAGCAACTAAAACAAGCTTATTTGTTGCCCATATGCACACACGTTGCATAATATTTTTGACCATTTATTTAGTCATGCGCAATGATGTTCATCAAAAAAAGGGATCTCGGCTGCAATAACGTGGCTAGATATTTGCTACTCAGATTGTGTGCAACTTCTCAGCTTCTCTACTACTTTTAAAAAATGGAACAACATTACTCTAGTGAACAAATATAATAACTAGCAGCAGTGTACAGCAATGTCAAAACATGTAAACAAGGAGAAAGCATCTAAACATGTTTGCATTACATGACAGATGCTTCATTAAGAAAAAAAAGGTTACATGATAGCTGGTTGTTGAATTTTTCTCTGTAAAACTGGATCTAAAAGTAAAGCAAAGCAAAATTACTAGTTTTTCTCTGCCAATTTTTTCCTAAGTTCGACATAAGAGGTAAATCAAATGCAAAACAAGTGCAGAGGAGAGCAACCTTGGCCTTCCGCGATTGGAGCTCGACCGGATCCAGTTCGGAGAGTTCTCCACGCGGACGGGGGCGGACGCTGACCTCCGGAAGGGACCGGGACGCGGGGGCGACCGGGCGAGCACTGTCGACGGCAGGGATGGGGGCGAGCGATGTCGACGGCCGGCACAGCGGCGGAGGCGAACGGAGGGGGCCAAGGCCGTCTCCTCGGCGTCTGCGACGACGGCACGGGGGCCACGAGCTAGGTAGGGGCGCAGGGGCCGATGAGTCGGCGGGTGCGCCGGGGAGGAGGGAGGAGCGACAGACTCGGTGGCGGCGATGATTGAGGGCGAGGGCAGGCCGGCGGCGGCGGCGGCGGCGCTGTGCGAGGTCGAGGGACAGCAGGCGGCGGTGGCGGCAAGGGTTGGCTTCAGCGTGAGATTTTTTTATAATCTTCGGGATTTGGTGGGAGAGGAGACGGGGGCGCGTGACCCCTTCAGCGAGCGTGTTCGGGTGGTGGAGTGGGGGCACGGACGAGCTCAATTACCATACTACCCTTAAACGAATAAAATTAGCTAAATACAATATTTTGCACAACCGATGAAAACCGATAGGAACCAATTCCAACCATTGTAGCAGTAGTAGATAGACTAAAGTAACAGTTCAGTTTGATCCTATCCCTACAGTATATCTCCATAGTTGTGAACTTTAGCAGAATAAAGGGTTGAATATAAACAAGTGATTTTATCATTTTTAAGCTTTAGCATACCTTTCACTGGGCAAATTTGTATTGAGTAAATTTGGTGAGCAGGGATCAAGATTTTGTATTGAGTAAATTTGTCGCCCTCGCACCACTTCCAGAGCACGACATCGGTGTCGTCGCAAACGCCGTGGACAACAGATGTATAAAAATTGCAATGCCATACACTTCAACAACAAGAACTAGTATTGATCAATGGTTTAGTATCCGAAAGGGATGTGTGCCAGCGTGATCCTAAGAAGCAATGTGGACCATGATAACCATTTTTCAAGTGCCCTCACATCAACATCCGTTGATGTACTAGACTACCATACAGATCACCTTTGAATAGATTCAGCACTACAAACTACAAAGTGGCAGAGGTTAACTGGTAGCCATCACGATGTGTGGTTCTTCATTTTTTGAGAGAGTTCCAAAGGATAAGCTTTTATCCAAGGATCAACAACACGAAAAACGCAGAGAAGTTCATCAAGTTACATAGTTCCGTTTGATTGATATAGGTGTTTTGACAAGCTTCCCACCCAAGGGAACTTGCCACCACTGGACCGTCCGCCAGAGATACCGTTTGATTGATATAGGTGTTTTGACAAGCTTCTCTAAGATGGGTTGTGTTGTTTAAAAATGAAATATGAAACCATTGGTATGTGTTGTTTAAAAATGAAATGGGAACTTCAGTGACAAACATCAAGACATTGAAGATGATAACCAGCAACTAAGAAATATGACACCAATCCTAAGTATTAGACTAAGGATCTGTAACACATATATCATCCTTTTCTTTTTATTCAGTTAAGAGCTGCACAAGGCATAGCTCTTGTTATGAGCTAATGAAAGTGAATAGAGTCCATGACAAAGATTACAGTAGAAGAAAGCATTGCTGAACATTTAAAAAAGGAAGTTTAAATCTACCATTTAAAGTTGTGTTTTTAGCAGTAGGATTTGCATAGCTGCTGGCTTCAAAGTTGCTTGTAACTGATTTAGCATGAGGTGCTAATCATTTATCCAATCTCACTGTCCTCGATTCCTCTTTTACATTTTGCAGTGATTCATCACAACCTAATTCATGTGATTCGCTTTGCAATTGTGGACTGACACTAACAATGCATTCATTATTTTTACAATGACTGACACCTAATAACAGGAGCTGATTTTGAAGCAAAACTTATAGAGTTGATAGGGTTTCAGAGCACAGACCTTGATTGTTGATCTAAAGCTTGGTGACGCGACCGCGGCTGCCGTGCCCGAGATGAAAGAGCTCGCCACCTTGGAGTCCCTTGCGCCAAGTTGAACGAGGTGGAGACGAGTAGAGCAGCTAGATCCGCCGCTGCTTGGGGGCGTGCCGATGCCTGGGAACCTCGCCGCTGCCTGGGGGCGCGCCGGTGGCTGGGTGCAGCGCCGCTGCCTGGGGGCGCAATGTTGGCTGGGTGCCGCGCCGCTGCCGCTGCCTATGCCTTGGTGCTGCCGTCGAATTGGGGTCAAGGGCACTGCGGCCGCCGGTCTGAGTGAGGCCGAGAGAACGACGGCCGCTGCGATGAGCGAGGAAGAGGGCAGGGCCGCCGGCGAGACGACGTGCGAGGGCGGCCGCGGCGGCCGCGGCGAGACGACGTGCGAGTGCGGCGGCGGTGAGACTGAGACGTGGTGGGGGTCGTGGGGAGGAGCGGGCGAGCAGGGGAGGGTGTGGGGATTGAGATTACCATGCGAAATGACCATATTACCCTTGTAAAAATTAAATCAACAAAAATAGCTATTTAGCGGAGGTGATGGGAACCGATGGAAACCGATTCCAACTATTGTAAAGTGTCTCTATGCATTTGCCAACATTTTAATGTGACGGAGAATCTCCTTTTTGTATAGTAAAATTTAAGGTGAATTTGGTATCTAAACCAGACCTGAATTTAGGTACCTAAACCAGGCCTCGAATTGAATGCGCGTCCCATCCAGCATTCAAATGCTCCATCAACGCACAGGCACAGCTAGCTAGAGCTAGGGACTGCTGCCACGGGAGCTCCGATTTCTCGAACGATTTCGCGTGCATTTGCCGGCCGCTCTGCATGTTCTGGTCCTGTGACTGTAAAATTCCTCCAAGGGAGTATACGTACGCTCGCACGTAATGGGATCGGAACAAGTACTACTACTACTCATGTCCGTAGGCGCCAACATGTACGTAGGACACAGCGTAGTAGTAAGGCCTCGTTTAGGTCGTCAACGAATTTTTTTCCCATCGGATGTTTTATAGAATTTTGAAAGAGGGTTTTTTATACTAATTAAAAAATTAATTACATAACTCATATGTAACTCATATGTAAACTGCGAGACGAATTTATTAAACCTAATTAAACCATCATTAGCATACGTGTGTACTGTGTACTGTAAACATTCGATGCGATAAAATAAAAAACTTTTTGACGAGAACTAAACACAGCCCAAGAACAAACACAATGGATCATGCATGGAGACATTCATAGAGATAGCATCACTTTCTTAATAATCTTAAGCGAGTTTTAATAATAATAACAGCAGCAGGAAATTTAGAAGTAAAAAAAATATAAATAACAGATCGTACATGAAGGCGGGCATGGATTATTCTGGAGAAAATCGAGCACCTATCGGTCGAGCCAGCTCTCCCGTCCGTCACCGATGGATACACGAGTAGATCTTCTCCTCCTCTTTAATTTGTGTTTTTTCTTCAGTTCCTCTGACGATGCGTGTGGTGGTGGCTGTGGACGAACGAACGCGAAGGACACAGTATTTATAGTATAAATTAAATAGTGGCCGCCATGGCCGCCGCCGCCCGGCCCGGTGGGTGGGTAGGTGCACCGTGCACCTACGTCGGCCGGATCGATCATCGCTCACCCATCAGTTCTTGGCGGCCACCCCCTCGGCGTGCACCACCTGGTCCCCCGTGCTCATCTCCTTGAGCTTCTCCTCCACCTTGTCGACGCCGTCGGCGGCGTCCTTGCTGTCCTTGCTCCCTTCCTCGGCGACGGCGGGCGCTTTCTTCTCCTCCTCCCCCTCCGCCGCCGCTTCCTCTTTCTTCCCGTCCCCGTCCGCACCCACAACGCCGTTGCCGGCAGCAGCGGCACCGCCAACGCCACCGACGTTCCTGGGAACGACAACGCGGCCATCGTCGGCCTCGAACGCCTCGACGGGGAAGCTCCTGGAGAAACCCCCGATCGCCTTGCAGTGGAGCTTCCCCTGGGGCGGGTCGTCGACGCAGATCTCGTGGAGCGTGACCCAGATGAGCATCTCCTTGGCCTTGACGCCCGTGATCTTCTTCAGCCGGCCCTTGTCCGCCACCGCCGACACCTCGGCGCCGTAGGTGACGTGGCGGCCGGCCTTGGCGAAGTAGTGGTCCACCTTGCGGCGCTGCTTGAGCCACACGAAGCCCGTCTCCTCCACGTACCCGCACTCGATGATGTCCCGCAGCGGGAGCAGGCCGCTGGGGAGGCCCGTCTCGTGGAGGAGCAGGCGGGTTTTCTCTTGCCCGGCTGCGTCGCCCAGGTAGATCTCCGCCTTCGCGCGCACCTCGTCCGGGATCGTCAGCGTCATATTCGGCGGCGGCGGTGCTGTAGGTGTGGGACTGTGGGTTGGTTGGTTGGAGAGAGTGGTGGAGTAAGGAGGAGGAGGCGAGTGTTGCGTGTTTGGAGAAGGGAGCACGCGGTGCGTGGGCTTATATAGGACTACCACTGCCAGTACCAGGGAGAGCGAGAAGGGTGCGAATTGAAGAGAGCGTCCCAGCTAGCTCACTGGATTTGCATGTGCAATTGCTTTGCTTTGCTTGGAGGAAAGCAAGCAAGCTAGGAGGCGAGCCGACAAGCAGAGAGTCGGGGGATGTGGTTGGGGGTTGCAAGTATTATGCTTTCATTACGTTGGATTGGATGGAGAATAAATTTCGGTTGGGTTTTCGTTTGGATTTGGATTGGTGAGTGCTGATGAACAGGTAAGTGTCCAAGTCGGCAATAACGTTGTAATGCGTACGGCGATCGCAAATTCATCTATTTGTTACTTAATCCTAGTGCACTGGAATATACTCCCTCTGTTCCAATCTATATATATATATATATATATATATATATCGTTTTGGCTTTTTCTTTTTTAGATTCGAGGATGTCCTCGTTTCCATTCATTGAACATAAATACAAGCATTTGAGAGTTTGAAGAAAAAGGAAGAAAAGATAGAGCACAGGCGTGCCCTTAAACCTCCGGCGGGATCTACCCAGCTACCAGGCTGCGCTTGACCTCCAGCGTAAGAGGAAAACTTAAGCAAAACAGAAACGGCATAAAAAATGCAGACTCTCTTGAAGAGCTAAGACTTTCCTAGCCAGAACTTGCAACCAGGGGCGGATCCAAAGGGGGGGGCTGGGGGGGCTCCAGCCCCCCCTAATTTCTTGATTTCAATGCTAATTACTGTAGCAAAAACTTGATTTCACCGTTAAATCTTCGTGCAAATCAACATCTCTGTTGTTTTAGCCCCCCCTTATCCCGCATCCCACATCCGCCACTGCTTGCAACCAACAGTCTAGTGAAGATAAACAGACAGATAAGAAGCCAAAAGTAGACAGCACCCCTTAAAAGAACAGGGCCGAAGATAAGTAGTCAACGCTAGCTTGATACACCCTTTATCACTTCTTGCCCTGGCCATCATCCTGATTCTCCTGCAAAGCTTCATCCTTGACTGTCACTTTGCTCTTCTTGGTTGCTAAGATGATGTTCACAGCCACTTGTACAAGTTAAGAAAATGCTATTCCAAACTTTTTAAAAAGTTTTTTTGACGGAGGACTTTTTTAAAAAAGTTTTAATGGTACGTTAGTACTTAATTAGAGTTTTGATTTTTGTTTTCTCTCTCTTCTATGGCAGTTGTGCCATTTATGAAGCAAATTAGACCAAAGTTTTGAAGGTATTATGATAAATTAATTAGGGTAACAAGATTGTACCCTTATTTAGTGGTTCTTCCTTGATTTTAATGGACTATTAGTTAGTTTTATGGATGATAGATCTATAAGAAAATGGAGGAACCAGATAACCTTCCTAGTCTCTGGGCTGCATGTTATATAGGAAGGGAAACGCCCCCTGAGTGGCTTGGATTACATCACGGTAGAGACTCAACAACCTCATGTGTCTATCCTAACAACCTCTAACAAACTCTCCCTATACATATGCTGTACACCGGATTACTCGGTTGTCTAGGATGACTACTATGCATATCATCTAACACTCCCTCTCAATCTTAGCCACTAAGAAGGTTAAGATTGGTTCTGAACTGTTGAAGCTTGGCAGCAGGAATGGCCTTGGTGAAACCGTCAGCAAGTTGATCACCTGAGTTGATGAATCTGATCTCCAACAGTTTTGCAGCCACTCGCTCCCTAACAAAATGGAAGTCGATCTCGATATGCTTAGTTCGGGCATGGAAGATGGGGTTTGCAGAAAGATACTTAGCTCCCAAATTGTCACGCCAAAGGCGTGCAACTGAAGGACACCGAATCTGCAGTTCTTTCAACAATTTCTGAACCCACATAATTTCGGCAGTTGCATTAGCCAGCGCTTTGTACTCCGCCTCAGTACTTGATCTAGAAACAGTAGCTTGTTTCCGAGCCATCCATGAGATCAAGTTGCTGCCCAAAAATACTGCAAAGCCCCCAGTGGAACGGCGGTCATCAACACACCCTGCCCAATCAGCATCTGAGAAAGCACTAACAAGCATAGAACTCGACTTCTTGATTTTGAGCCCCAAACTAACTGTGCCACGCACAAAGCGTAATATTCGCTTGACCGCACTCCAATGAATGGTTGTAGGAGCATGAAGATACTGACACACTTTGTTGACAGAGAAGGATAGATCAGGGTCGTGTTAGTGTCAGGTATTGAAGAGCTCCAACAATGCTTCTGTAGCGAGTGGCATCTTCAGGACTAAGTGGATCTCCAGCAGTAAGACTGAGCTTCTCCGAGACACATAATGGCGTGTCAACTGGCTTTGCACGGTCCATACCAGACCTGGATAGAACATCAGTGGCATAGCGCTCTTGAGACAACAGCAAGCCATCACCAACTTTTTTTACTTCGATGCCGAGGAAGAAGTGAAGATCGCCCAAGTCTTTCAGAGCAAACGCAGCTTGGAGATCTTTAAGTAGAGCTGCAGTAGCCAATGAAGAGGAACTTGCCACAATGATGTCATCAGCATATACCAAGACAAACATGGTGTATGATCCCTTGTTATAATAGAACAAAGAGGTATCTGCTCGTGAGGGAACAAAACCAAGTGCTTGCAACTTATTGCAGAGTCGAGCATACCAAGCCCGTGGAGCTTGTTTCAAGCCATAAAGTGCTTTATCCAACTTGCATACATAGGTAGGATGAGCCTTGTCAGCATACCCGGGAGGTTGATGCATGTAGACCTCTTCTTCAAGAAAGCCATGAAGAAACGCATTTTGAACATCAAGCTGACGTAACGACCATCCCTTTGTCACCGCCACGGACAGAATCAGACGGATAGTGGCTGCTTTGACGACTGGGCTAAAAGTTTCTTCATAGTCAATGCCATAACGCTGTTTGAAGCCCTTAGCAACAAGTCGTGCCTTGTAGCGGTCAATTGTGCCATCAGCTTTGCGTTTGAGCTTGTAAACCCACTTACAACCAACAATATTCTTGCCTTTCGGACGAGGCACAAGATGCCAGGTTTGATTCTTGATCAAAGCTTGATACTCATTATCCATCGCCACACTCCAATTGCGATCATGAAGAGCGGCATCAAGGGTGGACGGTTCCTCTGCAGTGTGACTGGCAAGCATGGCCCAACGCACTGTGCCATCAGTGAACTGCTTGGGCTGGCGAATACCATGTTGAAGTCGAGTGACAGGGCGATCAGACATCGGTGCAGTAGAAGAAGCAATTGTCGAGGACGAAGGAGGCACAGACGCAGTAGCCGCAGAAGATCGGGCGGGGAGAATCTGTACAGTAGCCTCAGGAGGAGACATTGTCGGGGTGTCGACGATGGTCCCCGCGCCAGTAGGATCTGGCTGTGGAGCATCGAGCCCGGCGGGTGAGGGCTGTGGCGTAGAAGATCCCGCGGCCGCCGAGGGAGTCACAGCGGCCCCGTGGGATGCCTCCACGCGGTCGCGATAGACCACCGTACTGCCACCAGAATCGGTGCCACCAACGCTAGCAGCGCCGTCAGGAGAATCGACCTCGGATCGCGCGCGGTGCCCCGACGGGGAGCACAGGAAGTAGCGTGTGCCAGGTTCTGTTTGCACCGATGTTTCGCCGCCAATTGTACCTGTGTCAACACTGGAGACAGGAGAACTTGCCGAGGCATTAGCAGTGTTAGGAGATGCACCCTGCAGATCAAGTAATTGTGAATCCCCGAGGCTAGTAGAGTGGGTTAAAAAGAGATCGGGTAGGAGCTCAAGCTCGTTTCTAAGACGAGCACCAGCATTGGGGTGGAGGGACGCAAAAGGGAAAACTTGTTCATCAAAGATGACATCTCGAGATACATATACACGCCCTTGTTTTGGATCTAGACACTTGTATCCCTTGTGAAGTGTGCTATACCCAAGAAATACACACTGTTTGGAGCGAAACTCAAGTTTCCGAGTATTATAAGGGCGAAGATTAGGCCATACTGCACAACCAAAAACGCGAAGATGGCTATAATCTGGAATCTCACCAAACAAGCGCTCAAACGGAGTATCATTATTGAGAACCTTAGAAGGTAGCCTGTTAATAAGGTAGACAGCAGTCAAGAAGGCTTCATCCCAAAATTTGAGAGGAAGAGAGCCATGGGCAAGCAGGGAAATACCGACTTCTACAATATGGCGGTGTTTTCGCTCGGCAGAGCCATTTTGCTGGTGTGCGTGAGGACAAGAGACGTGATGGGCGATGCCAATTTTATTAAAAAAGGAATTAAGCGTTTGGTACTCGCCACCCCAATCAGATTGAACCGCAAGAATTTTGCGTCCAAACTGGCGCTCTACAAGGGTTTGGAACGTATGAAAGCATTTGAATACCTCAGATTTATGACGAATTAAGTAAATCCAAGTGAACTTGCTATAATCATCAATGAAGGAAACATAATATTCAAAACGTCCAACAGATGTGGGAGCACGACCCCAAACATCAGAGAAAATAAGATCCAGAGGACTCTTGGACCTACTAACATACTTGGGATAAGGCAATTGATGATTTTTGCCTTGTTGACATGCATCACAAATTCGCTGGTTATTGGAATCAAGAACAAAAGGGAGTCTATGCCGATCTAAGACGTGCTTGACGACCAGATAACCTTCCTAGTCTCTGGGCTCCATGTTATATAGGAAGGGAAACGCCCCCTGAGTGGCTTGGATTACATCACGGTAGAGACTCAACAACCTCATGTGTCTATCCTAACAACCTCTAACAAACTCTCCCTATACATATGCTGTACACCGGATTACTCGGTTGTCTAGGATGACTACTATGCATATCATCTAACAAGATCTACATCTAGATCTAGATCTAGGGTTTGGGTTTTTTTACTAATAACATTCATATTATCTTTTGTTTTAGAAATGTGATTAAGCTTGCAGGAAGGATAATTGGTAAAATATTAATTGTTGCTAATTATTTTCTTTAAAATTATTTATTATAAATCAAGAAATTGGAGAAACGGGATTGAGTTTGCGTGATAGTGGGTAAAATATTAATTGTGGCTAATTATTTTGTTTGAGATTGTATATTATAATCAAGAAAGTGGAGAAACGGGATTTAGTTTGCATGAAGGACATATAGTGGGTATAATATTAATTGCTGCTAATTACTTTTTTTAAAATTTTTATTGAGCTCGTTCACTTTGCTGAAAAGCGATGGCTGAAAGTACTGTTCGCTGATTTGTTATGAGAGAAAAACATTGTTTCGGCTGAAAAAATAAGCTGAAAAGTATGGATTATAAGATAAGCGAATAGGGCCATATAATCAAGAAAGTGGAGAAATATATGTTTCTAGTTAGGTGGATAATAATGAGGTTATTATATGTAGGAGTATGTAGACTAGGGCCCTGTTTAGATGCCAAATTTTCTCCTAAATTCTACTATAAAAAAGAAGATTCCCCGTCACATCAAAATACCGGCACATGTATGGAGTACTAAATGTAGATGAAATCAAAAATTAATTGCACAGTTTAGTTGTACTTTGCGAGACGAATCTTTTGAGCCTAATTAATCAATGTTTGGACAAAAAATCACAAATACAAACGAAATGCTACAGTGCAGAACATGTTACTGTGCAGATTTTGCACTGCCCAAATCGGGCCAACTAAACGAGGCCTAGAGATGGTTGGGTGCCGTGTAGAAGTACTGCAGACTCCTGCTAGATCTGCATTTGCTTTGCTTCGCTTGGAAGCAGCTTGCTTAGGGGAGGCAGGCGACGACAAGAGAGTTGGGGGAGATGTGGTTGGTTTTTTTTTTTTTTTGAACTTGTGGTTGGGGGTTGCTATAACATGTTTTCGTTATTCATTACGTTGGATGGAGAAGGACGAATTCGGTTGGATCGGTTTTTATATGGAATCAGTGAGTGATATGATTTGTCAAGTGTCCAAGTCGACACGTTGTTAGGGCATCCCCCACGGGGATCAAGGTGAAGAGGGACAGAGGAGCGCGCGCTAGTCCTGCAGGATCTCACAGCATGCAAGGGTGTCACGTTATTTTTATTGTTTCTGCGGCTCAAATCGGCGATTTGCTCGGCGCCGTTGAGGACGCCCTTATACGTCGTACATAGGAGTACTCTATGGGCCGGTTTACCTCCTAGATAATTTTGCAAAATTTTTCATATTTATTGTCACATCGAATCTTTAGACACATGCATGAATCACTAAATATAGATAAAAATAAAATTAATTACACAATTTAGACGAAATGGACGAGACGAATCTTTTAAGTCTAATTAGACCATGATTAGATACTAATTATCAAATAGCAACGAAACGTGCTACAGAGTCATTTTATAAAAATTTTTGCAACTGAACAAGCCCCTATATAGATAGATAGGGCGACCGCAAATTCGTCGTCACCGTTAATCGCTACGGTGACCGACATGGCCATTTTTTTTTCTTTTTGAGTTTCACATGACCGTTTTAATTTCACAGCCTGTGCCTGTGTTCCCGCGGATTCCCACGATTAGGGATGAAAACGGATCGGATACGGACCGATATCGCTGATATCGTATTTGTTTTCATATTTATGTCCGGATTCGGATTCGAATACGGATAATATAAAAAATGCCGGATAGGATATGATTGGATATCGAAATCATAAATATATGATTTAAATATTCGGATACGAATACGGTATCGGATGTTAAATATCCGGACTCAGATACGGACGGATTAAAACCCCTCTAAACAAATTCGGTCTCGAATACGGTCGGAAAATATCCGTACCGTTTTCGTCCCTACCCACGATGCCTGTCCGTGCCGTGGTGTGGCTGGCTGTCCCAGGCACAGTGCACAGTGAACTTGCGGACGGATGGGGCGGATCCAGCCGTCCATCGGGGGCAATCCGACCGCCGCACGAACGCGCGTAGCCCAACCGCGGTCGCCCACCGCCCACCTGCCCTGTCCCTGCCACTACTGCCATAAATGGGGGACGGTTGGTTTGTTGGGACTTGGGAGGAAAGAAGGAACGAGAGAGACAGCAAAGAAATGTGCTGCTGCTGCTGCGTGTGGACTGCGGATCCACAAATCCAATCCATCCGTCAGTGGCGTGGTACATCACTCGCTGTCTCGTCTCCTCCGTCGACCCAGCGTCCTCAGGGAAACATGCGGTCGTACACAATCACACAGTTTAATTCCATCTCGATCGGGGGTGTTTAGTTACTCTAAATTTTTTTTCACCCCGTTATACATGCGTGGAGTATTAAATTTATATGAAAAAACTAATTATACAGATTACGATAAATTTGCGAGACGAATTTTTTAATCCTAATTAATCCATGATTTGATAATGTCGTCCTACAGTAAACATGTGCTAATGAAGGATTAATTAGACTTAATAAATTCGTCTCGCGGTTTCCAGACGAGTTATGTTATTAGTTTTTTTATTAATATCCGAACACTCTTTCCGACATCTCATGAAATATTCGATATGACACCCTAAAATTTTTCACTGCAGCAACTAAACACCCTTGGTCAGGGGGAGGTGGGGTTGTCCGCTGGCAAGTCGAGCCGCCGGTGCCCCATGGCGTGGACGACTGCTTTAGACAACCTAGGCCGAAGAGGACTCAGGCCTGGTTTAGATTCCAGAATTCACTCTCAAATTTTACTATGCAAAAAGAAGATTCTCCATCACATCAAAATGCCGGCACATATATGGAGTACTAAATATAGATGAAATCATAAACTAATTGCACAGTTTTGCTGTACTTTGCGAGACGAACATTTAGAGCCTAATTAATCAATTTTTGAATAATTTTTTGCACTAAAAAAACAAAAGTGCTACAATGCTCGGGGGTGGCACTGTACCGAATCGGCCATCCCGAGTCGGTCATCTAAACAAGGCCTCAGACATCTCCACCAGTTTTATGAAACAATTCCTATTTTAATTGTTTATTAGGAAAAAAATAATATAAGTCCCATCCAACCGTTTAGGAAACAATCGGAAAGGAAAAAATAAATTAAGGTTGCTATTTATTTTATTAACTCGCTAAACTTGTTGGTTTACCAAGTAAATTATAGAAAAACACCTGGAGTTGCTCTTAGCAAATAGCTAGGGGCTGTTTAGTTCCTGAAACTTTTTGCGAAATGCTACTGTAGCGCTTTTCGTTGTTATTTGGCAAATAGTGTCAAATCATGGTCTAATTAGGCTTAAAAGATTCGTCTCGTGCATTTCGTCTAAACTGTGTAATTAGTTATATTTTTTATCTATATATAATACTCCATACATGCGTCTAAAGATTCGATGTGACGGGAATCTACCGTTTTTTGGGAAATATTTTGGATCTAAACTGGGCCCTACTCTAATAACAAAAGGTACTGCATGCCGCCTCCTGTCAAGTTAAATGCCCGAGCGGTTAATGAATTTTGCCAAAGGATGCCACTTAAGTTCATTAATAACTTTGGAAACACATTTCTAGTCTCTAAATTTAAACTTGTTAAGCTGCGAACTACAGTGATGGGTATGGCCTAGAATTGGACCCCTTGTTTTTGGGACGATCCAGAAATGGACCCGCGATGCACCATTTTCTAAGTTTAGGAAGTTTTCAAAGCCTTTTTTTGTCATCTAGCTAGGTTATACTGTACCTTTTGATCAAATCAAGATCGTAGTAAGCAGACATTCACCTCTCTACGATTGGGGATTCCTAATCCCCCCACACTCTTCGGGCATGCTCACGGTCGAGTCACCAACTCCCAATTAGCTAAATGATACGTATCTCTTGTGTTAAGCTTAGAATCGTTGGACTAAGGCCGCGTTTAGATGGCCAAAAAGGCCTAAAAATTTTTACGCAGTAACTGTCACATCGAATCTTTAGACGTATGCATGGAACATTAAATGTAGGTAAAAAAATAACTAATTACATAGTTTATCTGTAAATGTCGAGATGAATCTTTTGAGCCTAGTTAGTTCATGATTGGACAAATTTTTACCAAATAACAACGAAAAGTGTTATATGAACTTTTCCCCAAAAATTTTTGGATCTAAACACGCCCTAGTTGGAAAACAAGAACTGTGGAGCATTCGTTTTTTGACCGAGCTAGTAAAGGCTATTGAACTCTATTCTAGGCGCGCGCGAGATTGTGCGTGTCAACTGTCAAGCCGTCCCCAGGTCAATGCAATGCATGCGATGCAATGGTGACGGTGTCAGATACGTTTATGGTTGCAACTGGAACGAACGGCGACCTCACAACCAACTCTGCATTGAATTCACTCCGTTTGTTCGAGTTACTTTTCAGATGTAGAATAATATTTTTCTCTCATATTATTTCAATATAAATATTAGTATAAGCTAAATTTAAACATACTCCCTTCGTCCCATATATATTTGTTTGTTTGCGACTCAAAGTTTTTCCTAACAATATTTGCTCACTATGACCTGACA
Organism: Saccharum hybrid cultivar R570; assembly: GCA_038087645.1. Taxonomy (NCBI): domain Eukaryota; kingdom Viridiplantae; phylum Streptophyta; class Magnoliopsida; order Poales; family Poaceae; genus Saccharum; species Saccharum hybrid cultivar. The sequence goes on along the minus strand of JAQSUU010000687.1, from coordinate 3,291,425 downwards.
AAGCTCGACACAGAACAGCTGTGAAGAATAAAATAAAAAATCAAAAGGAACATAGCAGCGACGCTTCCTGTCCACTCATTAATTGATTTGTTATTAAAAAAAAGAGGGAAATCAGCCATATCTTGTCCCGTCGTTTGACTCTCGATGGTTCTAGACTCAGGGGTGTTTAGATGAAAAAAAATAGAATTGTGTTACTGTAACACTTTCGTTTGTATTTGGCAATTAGTGTCCAATCATAAATTAATTAGGCTCAAAAGATTCGTCTCGTGATTTACAACCAAACTGTGTAATTAGTTATTTCTTTTACCTACGTTAAATACTCTATGCATGCGTCTAAAGATTGATGGATGGAGAGAAAGTGTAAAAATTTAAAATTCGGAAGGAAAGTAAAAGGCCTTAGAGAAACGAACGGCGAGGGAGTTACTGGGAGGTGGGGCTGATATTTATAAGGGTATTTTCGTAATTTTATATGTACCTTGGTTTGCGTGCTAAATCCCAGAAGTGTAAACATATATGGGACGGAGGGAGCTCTAAAATGCATGGAGTACTAAATGTAAACTAATTGCATGCATGTTGGCATAGATTAGAAGTAATTTACGAGACGAATCTATTAAACCTAATTAGTTCAAGATTAAAAGTTTTTTATCAAATAAGACGAAAGTGCTACAGTGTTGGTTAAACTTTACCGCCCAAAGCAAACGGGGCCTAAGTCGGAGCGAAGGATGAGAGCCATGAGCCCAGGATGCATGGCCGCCCGCCCGCCATGATGCACGCGCGGCGCTGCCACGTACGCAGGCCACAGCCAGGCTGACCGCTGACGTGCCGCGGCATGCATGTATGCCCGGACGACATGTACTGTACCAGTGTACCTGTGCGTAGTGGATGGACGGACGGGCGAGCGAGGGCGATGGATTCAATGCGACGCATGCATGGTTAATGATCTTGGAGGGCAGGCCGCAGGCCAGACCAGAGGCAGGAGAGGAGAGGAGACTAGCAGAGCGCATGGCAGTTGGCAGAGGCAGCACCGCCTCTCCGCCGTGCCATTGCCATGCGTCCGTGCCCGGCCCGGCCCTCAGTTATCGACTCTGACGCGGCGCGCAGGCAAGGCAATTCAACACCGTAGTACTCCTCCATTCCTACAGACTGGGAGGGATCCGGAGCCGCACCTCGGCAGCTGCACGGTCAAAAGCGTGTGGCAGTTGGGCGCGCGGTTCGTGCCTGCCTCGCCTGCACCTGCACTGCCACTGCAGCTCCATTCATCTCTTCCGCTGCCGCATGGACCGTGCAGGCGTCCATGCATGCATGTGCCTGCACTAAGGGCTTGCCCAACGCGATGATGTGGCGTGCTGCCTCAAACCCCAGCTCGGCCATCTGCATCCATGTCATCTGTTCTTGTGGTCTCGCAGAGGAGCAGAGGCTCCTGCAGAAGCAGCGTTCGCCTCCTCTGACAAAAGGCCGAGGACAACACCCAAGCAAGCGTTGAAGCGTGAGAGTGACGGCTTGATGACGTATGGAGGTGGCAGCACATGCTAAAGCTGATAGTATGTGGTCCCAATGCAACAAAATAAATTAGTATATAATTGAAGTTTGAGCTGCTATTTTACTGTTTGCGTTGGACGATTAACTGCCTCACCGTGCTGCTTCATCGATGTGGCTTCTCTTTTACGTGAAACAACTACTGAACGTTCGCCTCCGTTGGCCCTGCCCTAATGCAGCCGGCCAAACGGGGCCACGACGCCACGTGCGCTGCGCCAGCGCCGGCCTGCCGGGCCGCGCTTTGCCGCGCGGCGTACTACGTGACCAGATCACCGGATACCCACGCTACCCCGAAAGTGAGTACTACGTACCATGTCATTTTTTTATGGAGAAAGAGCATTTAGAGTAGTATGAAATGACGCAGCTAGGAGTATATTTCATACTACTCTAAATGCTCTTTCTCCATAAAAAAATGACGCAGCTAGAAGTACTTCTACTACATGGCAGGAAGTCCTCACTTTCGGGGTTTTGTACATGGCACCTTCGTTTTTCGATGCACTTTTTTAATTTGTAAAACGAGGAATTTGGATGTTTACGTACGGATCATGTTTCGGAAATTCTACTACGTACGCGACCGGGGCGATCTAGCGCGACGACGCCACCCCGCTCCAACACTCTTCCTCCCGTCCAGAGCAATGTGCTTTGTGTATGAGAACGCTCTTTGGATGTCTACGGATCATATGCGAGACGCTCTTTGTAGCTTTGTTGGACATCCAGAATCAGAAATACTAAAATCTTGATAGAAGCAGGGAGCATGAGGAGGAGACATTACTTTAAGCTCTACTATGCATTTGGCAAAAATGTGATTTATAGAATAAAGAAAGAAAAAAAGAGAGACTTTTCACGATGGTCGACGGTGGGAACCCGGCCGCCGTCAGTTCTGACTAGAGATGGCAACGGGTACCCGAAACCCGAGTACCCGACGGGTATTACCAGATAAAGAGGCGGGTATGGAATGAATTTTCTACCCGTGGGTACGTTATTGGGCAAAATCCTATACCCATCGGGTATGGCGGGTACGGGTGCGGGTGTATACTACCCAGACCCGTATACCCGCGGGTAAGACATACCCGCAAAAATAACTAGCCAACCTCAGTTATTTTAGCGCATATAAGTCATGAATTTGGCTCATTGAGACATCCACTATATTTCTAGTAGATTGCCTTTGTTGTAATGATGCTAATAATGTTTGTTAGCATGTCTGTAACTTGTTTGAAGCTTAGAATGATTTATTTTTGCATGTGACTATTTGACATTTTTAGGTAATTTTCGGGTATGCTATCGGGTACGGGTTACCCGTCGGGTGAGAATTACCCGGCGGGTACGGGTATGAAACTATTTTTTTACCCGCATACAGGTACGGGTAACCCGACGGGTAAAAATTTGCGGGTTCGGGTACGGGTGGACACTACCCGTCGGGTACGTACCCGTTGCCATCTCTAGTTCGGACCACACGCACACCACGATGCGTACGCAGAGAGAGAAGGATTGATGAGGCGAGGTGACGCGTCATGGTGTACGACAACTGTAGCAACACAGAGCTGCGCTGCCTTACGGTGGCTGCTGGCTCGGCTCCTGCTTTGGCCATCATTCCGGGACACCGCGTCTCCGCTGTCCCACATTGAAGGCGGCCGGCAGCGCATCGACATGCACACGGCCGGCCAGCGCTCGCCACCTCCCACGGCACGGTAGCGCGCGATACGTACGGTTACAAATTACAGTCCATTCCAGCGCGATCCATCCGTGCGCCACCACGGCACGGCACGTGCACGTCCACGGCGACGCCTGCACTGGACCTAATAGCCTGCTAACGGTTCATGGCCGCCCCGCCCCGCTGTCGCATTGCATCTGCTGCTAGCCTGATAGCCCTCTCATGGTGACCCGTGTCTGGCTGTATGTAGTCCGTGTGGTCACTAGGGATCACCATGCCACGGCTCACGGTCAGATTCAGGCTCCTTTCGTCTAACCGCCCGGGACGGCGACCGTTAACCGTGTAACCCCCGGTATCAAGAAGCTGAATGCGGCCACAACCGCGCATGCACATCTAACAACACCTCTTCCAACTTCCTTTCTGTCCCCGTAATTATTATACAGTCCAATCAATGGATGCAAGGGATGATATTCGCGGAGCACGTACATACTGCGCCGCGGCGTCGTGCTAGGTCTACTAGTTCCGGCCGCCGCCCACGGGCATGAGAATGACACCGCCGTCGTCGACCTCTCACGCACGCAGAGCCTCAGCTGCAGGCGGCTCGCAGCTCATGGGCGTCCGCCGCTGAGTTGGGGTCGCCGCCGCCACCGCCCATGCTCATCAGGGTGGTCAGGTGCGAGACCTCCTTGGGCACCGACGCCGTCAGCACCTGCATTGCGTGCCGACAAGGGCAACACCACCACCATCATTCATTCATTCTTTCGTCGCCCATCAGCAGCAGCATGGATCGAACATCGAAGTCGAAGTCGAACCCGAACCGAACCCCAACGCCCAGCGTTGGTATGTTACGTAGGAGTAGTACGTACCTCGTGGCCGTCGTCGGTAACGAGGACCTCGTCCTCGATCCGGATGCCCATGCCACGGTACCTGCCCGGCGCGCGCTCGTTCAGGACCGGGGACGCCGGGATGTACACCCCGGGCTCGATCGTTATTACCTGCACAAGCACAACGCGCACGCATAAGGACCACAACATGCTTTGTCAGTCAGTCAGTCGTTGCTGGAGCTGGACCTCCAAAACTCCAAAATGGCGATCGAGCTGGCCCCAACAACGGATTTAATTGGTGCGTGCAGCATGCCTGGCCGATCCGGCAACGGCAGCGCGCACTACGGGTGTGTTTGGTTGTGTCGCTCTAGGTAGCCTGGCTAGAAAAATAAGCCAGGTGGTGGTAGCCTGATGCACCCTCGACGCTGCGCGGAGAGGAGAGCTCGTCGTCGGTGAGCTAGGAGGTGAGCTCGCGAGTGAGATAGGAGAACGACAGGGGAGGTGAGGGGAACGAGCACCAGGGGCTGCCTCGGGCCTAGCCAGGATTGAATCACCGATTTGATCGTTCAACCTGAGCCAGGCTCCAACTGTACTTTTGGCCAGCCCAAGCCAGGCTCCAGCCCCTTTACAGGCAACCAAACAAACCAAAATTGGCTTCAGGGAGCCAAGGCCAGGGTTGGCCACCTAACCGAACACACCCTACATGTCTACACTACATTGCAGTTAGCGAGTGATGGTAGTACGGAATCGCTATATGGTGCTATTGCTGAAAACAGAAAACTCGGCGCTGCGGCTTCGAATTCTGTGAGGATGAGCTACTGTTGGGCTGTGATGGTGCCAGATAGAGGCCAGTTGGGTGGTTGTACTTGTGTCCCGGATACGATCAACGCGTGAACACAGCAAGGAAAAAGGGAGGGTAAATGAGATAACGTGGGTAGGATTGTAGGAACGGGAGGGAGGAAACAGATCGACTTACGACGCCGGGCTCCAAGGGCTTGTCCTTGGGGAGTGTCATGGAGTCATGAATATCCATGCCTAACGAGTGACCTGGAAACAGGGACAACACACAAATGGGGTCATGTTAAGTTTTGGTCCCCGGCGGACCGCGGTACCACCACCAAATGCATTCAAGACCAAATCTAGAGAACAGATGGGCAGCCAGATGGCGGGACCTACCTATTGCGGTTGGGTTCAAGTAGTTGTATTGGATCGATTTCCCCTTCTCCAGGATCCCCAGTTCTTGGAATCCCTTTATCAGCAGCTTTACCTGCATTTGACATGGTTTTTTTGAGATATATGGGTCTTCTCTGAAATTTTCATGGTATTTAGTATATTTTATTTACGGAAATGGAAAGAATGATACCACCAAAGACATACCGAGTGATTGTGTATCTCGTTAATGCTTGTGCCTGGTTTACAGAGCTTTATGCACTCCTTATTTGTCTCCAGTATTAGGCTGTACAGCTCTTCCTGGGGCCAGTCAAGATGAGGATTCAAAATCCAAGCTCAAATCTTAAAAACACCACACTATACCAACTGTTTCTATAGTATATATAAATAGGGCAGTAAAATTTGAACACTTACCTGAGCAGGTGAAAATCTGCCGCAGGGTGGCCATGTTCGAGTCAGATCGCTAAGGTAGCCATGATACTCGCAGCCAACATCCATGAGCAGAAGATCCCCTGTTTTGATCTGTCAAACAGCTGCGTTATTAACTTTACAAGAAAATAGCTCTGAGATGTGGAATGAGCCAACATGAGACAAAAAAGAAGCACTTACTTTTCTATCGTTTCTTGAGTAGTGTATAATGCTGCCATTTGCTCCTCCACCAACAACAGGATGGAACCTAGGAACACAAGGTAAATAAATTGTCTGATACTAGGACCTTGCTCACTGAACAAAAAGAAAGGTTTCTTGATCCACACCTATTCATAGGAACACAACTAAATTATCAATTAACAAATGAATGGATAGCAAGGATACATGGCAGAAAGCTTACGCCATTCTTTGGGCACCTCTCATTTTGCACTCGTATTCAATCTTAGCTGCCAACTGGCTTTCCTCTCTATGGGTCCTCGACAGCAACATTGTTTGTAAAAGAGACTGTGGTCAAGTAGAGAGAATCTATCAGTGCTCCAAAAAAATTCAAGTTGTCACACATATTTAAGTCAATTGTTAAATATACTCCCTCCATCCCTGAATAAATCCATTCCTAGACTTGTCTTAAGTCAAACTTTTAAAAAAATTGATCAAATTTATAGAAAAGATCGCCAAGATTTATGATACCAAATTAGTATCATTAGATATACCATAAACTATATTATCATAATATGCTCATTTGGTGTCACAAATATTTGTATTTTTTTTCTATAAAGTCGGTCAAACATAACAAAGTTTGACTTAAGACAACTTGCTCTTGTGTTTCAGGCTTGATGCCTTGCGTCCTGCATGCATACTGCAAGTCGCTAACTGAACTAGAAATTCCAGACATACTAAATTTTCAGTGGGCTTTGTTGGAGGCCCAACCAATGGTAGGAAGACAATAAGTGGGGTGTCTGGGTGCACAAACCTGAGTTCCGGAGCCAGCCAAGAGGCAGGGAATATGCGCAGGCAGAATGGAATGGATAATCATTAGGGCATCGTGTATAGCCTTGGGTTTACCAAACCAAAAGGGACTAATATTTCCGATGAGCTCTTGTTGGATGCCCAACCAATAGTAGGGAGATGCACACTGTGGGGGTGCTTGAGTGCACTAACCTGAGTTATGGAGCCAACCAGGAGGTAGGGAAAATATGTGCAGGACAGTGTGGTATTGATAATCATTAGACAAACAGTGTACCTTTGGTTTTACCAAACCAAAAGGGACTACAAGTTCATCCACCTATCTAATTAGCTCAGGTACCTTGTGTCCCTGTCTAGTCCTCTACCAATGATTTTTCCCACATCAACTCCAAAAGTTCACCTAAGAAATAAAAACCATCTTGTCCCTTCCCCAACCAGAATAACTCAAGCTCCTATGAATTGTATCACAAGCAAGCTAGACTAATATTAGGAACTGGAACATCAAACACCCTATGTCCCGAACTGATTAATATTCTATGTCCTAAGACTGGATGCCAAAGGTAAGCGTTTAACCAAATACCTGAGAAACAATAGACGCTGATTCCCTCATCAACTTAATTTCTGATTTTGACTTGACCCACCGTAATTCATCGGTGTAATTTGTAAGATCTTTAACTTTATTGTTCAGTGATGCCCTATGGAAGGCATCCAAGTTCTTATAAGAAGATGTTGTCTTCACATTGTGATACACCCCTTTTGATCGCTCAATCAGTTCAGGAAGGATCTGCATTTTAGTAGCAATAGCATTAATGTGGTCAGGTGGAGAATTCAGTCAAATCTACACCAACAAAGTATTATAACTAGCAGGAAGTAACAACTAGTGATAGAAAGTGATGCAGTAGATAATGCTGGAAGAAAATCAGAGTGCTTACCTTCTGCATCTGACTAAGTGGAAATGCTTTATCTGCTTTAAAGAAATCCACAGCAGCCTCAACTCCAGCAGTTTGACCTTGCCAAACTACATCCTACCTCAATAATACATTAATAAGAATTGTGTGGCTTACATAAAAAAGCTATCAATAAGGACTCATTACCTCCTTATTTGTATCTGGCATGAACATGCACAACCCTGTTTCTTCACTCAAAACTGCTACACCACCGGGTTGCGTACAACCTGTAATATACAGGTAATCACCATTCTGTCTGAATGGATATGGCACTACATCAGTCATCATCTGCTGATCAGCGGAAGCAATAATGGCCAAGCTTTTCTCTGGTAGCACCTCCAAAAGTTTTTTTCTTCTAGAGATGTACTCCTTGTTTGTGATGCCTGGTGTGATCTCTCCATCAGCTAATAACTGGCTCATATAGTAGCAATGTTTAAGAAAACACATAGGTTTAACAAAATAACAAAAACAATAATAAGAGCAGAATTTAACAAAGACTGTATTTTAGTGGATGAGAAGTCCACATATCAGCATATTCGACCAAACAGCACCCACTGTGGACCAGATTATACTCTAGTAACTTAAAAGCCATATTAATTAGTTTATTTGATAAATAAAGTGGCGTCGACTCAGATCATAAACCTATATAAGATTATAAGCAATGATAATCTTATACCCCAACTTCAAGTTCTCTGTATGAAAGGATTTTGGCACTCATGGCTAACTTAAGCTTGAAAATGAACCAGGTGCCAGGTCTTAGATATACTAATAGATACTAGTACATTAAAAGAGGAACAAAAGGTGACACAATCTCATTTAGAATGGCATAAAAAAGTCATTCCGTTTCGGGCTTCCTTTTTAGATGCATGTGCTTTTTTGGTGGCCCTGCACTCCTGCTGCATCTCTCACAAAAACTCAAATTTTCGTAATAAGATGAGAAAGTATACATGCAAACTGAACTGCATTCCTTGTAAAATGGTACTGAAAGTGGTACAAGCCAACATAGGGCAGCATTGGAAAACAGGTGACTTAAAACATATTTTAAGAACTAGCAAGTAGCAACTAGTTAAGTCTCCAAAAACACAATGCGACTAGCAGTGACAGAGCTTCTCAAAGGCCAATAGGGGCCATGGCCACCCATGAACTTGTGTAAACTCCATTAGTTGCAGCCATTTTGGCTTGATAAAAACTAAAGATTAGCCTTGTTTTTTAATGATTGGCCCCTGCTGGATTTAGGTCCAAGCTCCGCCACTGGCGACTAGTATCAGTGTCTAAACACTAAATACCAAATATGCAAAGCCAGGGTCAACATGCCTGCAAAATCTGGTACCAGCAGCAAGTAAGAAATGAGATTGGCAATACCTCAGGATGAGACTGGGGTGTTGGTTGACCAACATCGACTATGCCACCAGCTGTGTATGCAGCTCGCTGAACCAAACCATGGGAAGCAGATAGAAATCGAGATGCCACCTGGGTGCAATGAAAAAAGAAAGATGAATCACTATCATGGTGCTAAACAATACAGAGGCATTTGTTTTTCATCAATGCCATCTAACTGCAGGTAAAGTTCACATTTCACAACAATTTAGGAGGAAAAACAAAAAGGATAATGTGTAGATCAGCCTGTGAAGAATTTGCCACTTCTCTCATCAGGAAAGGACACTTCTGTCTAACAATAAGCTCGGGCACTAACCAGATACAATTTGATTGTTCAATGCTTGTAGCACTGTAGCAGTAATCCAGTTGACAATCAGGAAATATAAGTGTGACTGTCAAAGAAGACAAGATAAACCTTGCCTTTTATAAGGGAGGCAGGAGATATGCAATCCACAGAATTTCAGCCCATGCTAACCAAAAGCATCATCTAAATCAAAACTTGACAAAGCTTTACTGGCACAAACGCTGAAACACATAGGAAATTTCCCTCAACAACCAATTCAATTATCCACTGAAGCCAAATCATCCCAAACTATCTTAAACAGACTTCATTTCTGGCTATACTATATGTGGCCTCCATTTCTGGCATCACCAAGACTTCTACTAGGCATAAAACAAGAATTATCCCTAGACAGGGGAGAGATGCCCTGATTTTGCCCCTAACAGGATGGTTAGCATCTAGCAAAACTGCAGTAAAATTCCTTACTTCAAGATGGTTCCTTCGAGCTACTCACTCCCTATTCCGATCCCCAGAATATCTGAGTTTCTGTTCTTTGGACCCCCAACAAGCCCAACGCATCCTAAGAATTAGAGCTTCATGAGAGCCATCATAAGCAAGGAGCATAACCTTATTGTCTTGGTTGAAACCTCGAGCATATAAGTCATGCAGCACATCATCTCCCTGTTGTTCTTGTAGTTGCCCAATGGGTGCCATGCAAGCTGGAGCTGTGTGCTAATAACTCTTCCAACACTATACTTTCTGATAATCTGACCCTTGATGTGTGCGCCATCAACCACTTGGTTTGAGTTAGACTCCGAGCTCCAGGGGCAGTGATAAGTCAACAAAATGGGCAATCAAGTCGGAAGCCGACTTTGCCTTATCATCATCCAAGTACTCTTTCCCCAAGGCTAGCTGTTGCAACAAGCCATCTTTCCCCAAGGATAGCTGTTGCAACAAGCCATCTTTCCCCAAGGCTAGTTGTTGCAACAAGCCAACATGCACCGTCATGTCAGACAGCATCTCTTCGTCCCACACAACCTCACTAGGCATTTCATCAAACACCTCTTGTGCAGCACTCTCCCATACAGCAGGGGCCGTGGAGACTATCTGCTTAGCCTGTGCTATTGCGCCATCCTTAAGAGGCATTTCATCAAACCTACGGCATGGTGGTCCACTGATTACCCGAGGAGCTAGAGTGCTAGACACTGAACACGGAACACCCATGTCGAGTCGACGGAATAGTGTGAGCAACTGGGCAAGGCACCTAAATCCTCAAATCGAAGAAAACCCGTCGATTCTACCGCCGCCGCCGAGAACTCCGAATCTACAACCACCTGCTCCCTCGGAGTACCAACTCGACCGCCGCACACATGCACGCCGCCACGGTGCTACCCAAGGCGACCAGCCAGGCCACAGAATCCCACCCTCCCCTTCTCCCAGAAAATGAAAAAAAAACAGAAAAAGGACGAGAAGGGAGGAAGGGGCGAGGAAGTGATGGGAGTGGGGCTGCTTCAACCATGCTTACCTCGGTTGCTCGCAGCAGCCGCGCCGCCATGGCCATTGGCAACAGCTTCCCTAAAACCTGTGCTCGAGTTCGCTTCGTCTCTCCTCTCTTTTCTTGGTCCCCCTCCCCCTGCGTTCCCTCTCTAGCTCAAATTCACTTCGCCTTCTCTGTCTAGTTGTCACCGATCTTAAAGCACATCTACTCCCTCTGTCAAAAAAAAAAAAGTCATTCTCACAATTTTCAACTTTGGCCAAATATATGTAACAAACTATTAATATTTATGGTACATAATTAATATCATTAGGTAGCCGTGGAATATACTTTCATAATAAACTTATTAAAGATATAAATGTTGTACGCATTTTTTACAAACCTAGTCAAAGTTGAGAAAGTTTGAGCAGGATGATTTCTATAACGACTCTTTTTTTTTTGGGACGGATGGAGTAAGTACTAACCCAGCTCGTTATGCCTTTTGTTTTCTTGGCTTCTTGCTTGAGATTCGAGAAGACGGAGAATTGAGAATTCAAAATATCAATTGCAGTTTACCTAAATTTGAAGAAAGTGGTATTGGCAAGCATTTGTTCAAAGAATCACAAATTGGAGCACAAAAAAGGGTTGACCTGAATTTGAGGAAAAGTGGTATTGACAAGTATATCTTCAAAATCAAAATACAAAAAAGGTAAGTGGCTTGGACAGTCCAGTTTTGGGATTAAAATTTAAGTAAAGTTCACCGGCAGTCCTTCAATCTTATTTCGATGTGTCATATCGGTCCCTAAACTTGTAAATCGCCAGTTTAAGTCATCAAGCTTATTCACCATGTTATTCCAGTCCCTAAACTCACAAATCACCCAGTTAATTTAGTTCAACTACATGTTATAAGACCCAGACATAGATTGAGTATCTATACAGGACTTGCGAGTAACATAGATCGAGTATCTAAATAGGACTTGCGAGTTTGGGGATCATAATGGAACAACTGAACAAGTTTGAGGAGATTTGTAAATTTAGTAACCGTGATAACCCAGCCCAGCCAAACGAGTTTAATGACATGAACAGTCAATTTGCTAGTTCACGGACCTAAATGATGAGGACCACCAGTGTACTTTATTCAAATTTCAAATACTAAAATACTTCATTTTGAGTTATATATAAAATGTTTTCAAGTGTGTACCTAGAAAAGCCAAAGCATGAGGGAGAATCCCAATCTGTTTGGCACAATCAGATGCAAAACACTAATGACCAGCAAACACGGTCAATGTGGTTCAAAACCCAACTTGTGTACAACAACTTAAAACAGAATACAATCACTTGAAAACATTTCATAGGAAACTGGAAAGAAAATCCTTTATCCGATCAATGTAGGGTGACTGGGTGGGGATTATGTGGCCCATGTCATGCTCAACAACGGAGCAGCAATCCTGCTCAAACAGACCAGCTAGTTCAGCGCTTGCCCTGTTTGCTATCTGCTTGTCATGACCATCCCCATTGCCGAAACAATGGAGCGAGGGGAGCTTGATTGGTTCGTTGCCGAAATCACCCATGGGCGCTGGATATCCGGAGCAGAACATCCCAAACCTGAACTTTGGAGAGCCACAGATCTGCTGCTGCTGCCTGCAGAATAAGGCAGCCATGGCAGCTCCCTGAGAGAAGCCCAGGATTCCGTCGAAGCTCCCCATGCGAGACATTGCATTTTCAAGGTAGGTGCATGATTCCTCAAAGCCTTCGGTTTGTTGCTGGTACTGAAGAGGGTCAAACGGCACATCTGCAGCCCTCCAATCTTGCTCAGGGTTGCTGTTGGAGTTTGGAACAATGAGCCATGCGAATTTCCGTTTTGGTGTCACAGACAGAGGTGAAGGTTTGTCTGAGCAGTGGCCCTGGATTGGTTGATATAAAAAGGGAAGCTCATGAGGTGCGTCTACAAAGACAAGCTCAGCGATGTGCTTCAGCTTCTTGGCAAGTGCTGATGTTCTTCCCTTAAAACTGGATGCGTTCTGGCGGAAACCATGCAAACAGAGGATCCTCAACCTTTTCAGCTGCTCATTACCTGTGTAATATTTCATTTACTTAGAGCAAGGTCAACCCTAAAAAATACAAATAAATATATCTAATCCAGAGAACTGCATGCTTAATAGTTCAGACTGAATGCATTAGAGAATATCAGAATAAACAGATCAGCTGATTCAGTGGACCAAAAATGCAAATGACTCAAATCACATATGACTTATCTATCTTGTTCAAGCCCAGCGCCCCAGCCCATGCATTTGTTCTCTACTTCTGTAGCTTAAGCGCCATGTGCATATTTGAGTAAGAATATAAATAATTATCACTCAGAGAGTGCAATGGAAAACTGATACAGACCTTACCGTCACTCCAGGGAACTTTGGAGGTCACATTGTGATAGCTTATGGATGGCTTTTCAAAGCTTTCAGATAGTCCTATCTGTATTTGGCAGTCTTGTCTTGTTGATATTTGGCAGGGTTCTTTTCCATTCTTTTGGCATAGCTCGCATGCATATTCCTTAGTAGAATCCTGAAGTTTAAAAAAACAAGTTTAACTTTTTAAAGCAATTATACAAATTAGCGTAAAATCAATGTGACAATCAACAAAACTTTCATGCTGCATTAAAAAATATTGCATTTGACTCAACCTGACATGTTGGGCACACTAAGACCAACATTCTGCAATGGCTGCAGCGACAGCGTGATGAATAGTCATCAAAAGAAGAACCACATATCAAACATGCTCCGAGTATGTTTTCTTTAAGGCTTCCCACAGAGATTCTATGAAATGACATTGTGACAGATTAGTGAGAAGAAAAACAAATGAAATTCTGAAAAGGAAGAGTTTGAGATACCTGTGGTCAAATACAAAATTCTTTCCTTCAAAATAGCCACCATCTGGGAATTGCTCCAGATAACGCTGAATGCCACCATATAGCTAACATAAACATAATAATAAACAGTCATGACTCATGAACAATACAAATTACTCAAGCATGGACAAGTACTCAAGATTAATGACAAGCCAAACAGAGTATAGCACTTATTATTACCTGAAAAACGTTCTCAAATCCTTCACCTTTTGAGCGAATATAAGCTGATGCCATCTCACAGCGTATACCTCCTGTGCAGTACCTGTAATAAATACCAAAATGTTAGTTAGGCTTCTTGCTTGGTGCTTGCAAAGTACATTAGTCTAATTCAAGGTTAATTCAAAGATCCAGCTTAACATACATAAGAATTGATTTCCCATGCAGCTGCTCAGCATGCTCGTCTATCCAAGAAGGCAGGTCACTGTATTGCCTAATTTCCGGGTCTAAGGTCTTCGCATTTGGCACATTGAACCTGCCGATCCGAGTCTCATACACATTCCTTGCATCCAAGACAACCACTTCCTTCTTCTCCACAGATGCCACAGCATCCAAACTAGTCCCAGCTAAAAGCACAGTCCAAGTTAGAAATTATACCAGATTTTGGCAGCCCAAACAACCATGGACAAGCGTCAGTCCGAGAATCCACTCACCAACATTCTGGAGCACAGAATGGAACTCAGCCGCCGACAAGTGTCTCCCAGCACTAGAAATCTCTGGTGGTGCCGACGTGGGGTTGGAGCACAGGGTAACTAGCTCCTGCCAATGCAGCAACAATTCAAAACACTGATGGATGGCACTACCAACTAGTCAAAGGTGAAATCATTCTGCTGGAAGCAGTGGCAAGAACCTTGACGACCCGGACGGAGAGCGAGGTGAAGCCGCACTCCCTGGCGACCCTCTCGTCGACAGGCTCGTCGCAGGACGCCAGCTTGAAATCCGTGCCCTCGAACAAGGCGTTGGAGCTCATCTCCGTGATGTGCTTCTCCAGCGCGGCCATCCGCCCTCCGAGCTACCAACACCAAAATGCAGGGCCGGTGAAGTCGTGATGAATTCATTTATGAATACTGCAAATCCACAAAGCTCGATCTTGAGAAATTGGCTATTATAGGACTCCAAACGTTGGGTTTCTCTATAATAAGACTCCTAACGTTTGTTTCTCTGAAATAGGACTACAAACAATTACAATAAGCTATAATGACATTTTGATACATTTAACCATTATTCTTATCTCCCAAATACATGTATTTTCTGATAATGACTGTATTGCCCTTCTGTATTACACACCGATCCATCATCTCCTCGTGGCCAGTACGTGGTCTCTTCGTCTACCGCCGCCGCGCCCTTCACTCATCGACGTCGCGCCGCCTTCACTCCTCCACGCCGCCGCCTTTCACTCCTCCACCCCTCCCCATGCCGTCGCCCTAGCCCTAGCCGCCCATGGTGGCCTGGTGGCCGCGGGAGGTCTGGCCACGGCCCCTGCTGCTGGTGGCCGGGCGGCCACGCCTACAGGAGGTCTGGACGCGGCCGCTGATGGGCAGCAACTATCGCCGGGCTAAAAAAGAGCTCTTGAAGAGATTTATGGGAAATGGTCAGATAGCTTTGAGCTATTGTTTAGGTGGAAGGCCGAGGTGATGAAGCGGAGTCCTGGGAGTGTCGTTGAGATTGATCTTGTTGAGGTAGATGGTGAGATATATTTCCACCGTTTTTTCTGTGCCCTGAAACCATGCATTGATGGATTCCTAGAAGGTTGTAGGCCTCATTTGAGCGTAGATGCTACAACACTTAATGGGAGGTGGAATGGTCATTTGGCTGCAGCAGTAGGAGTTGATGGTCACAATTGGATGTATCCAGTCGCTTATGGCTTCATAGCTCAGGAAACAACAGACAACTGGACTTGGTTCATGGAACAATTAAAGAAAGCTATAGGTGATCTTCCACTCCTTGCTATTTGTTCCGATGCTTGCAAGGGCTTGGAGAATGCAGTGAAAAATGTATTCCCCAATGCAGAGCAAAGGGAATGCTTTTATCATATGGTTAGAAACTTCAAGAAGAGATTTAGAGGGTTTGGCCAAATATATCCTGCTGCAAGAGCTTACACAGAGGAGATTTTCTATGATAATATAGCAAAAATGATAAGTGAATCAGCTGCATCAGTGCAATGGTTACAGGCCAATCATAAGCTATTATGGTACAGGTGTGGTTTCAATCCAGAAATTAAGTGTGACTATATAACTAGTAACATTGCAGAGACATTTAATAACTGGATTAGAGACCATAAGGACTTACCGGTTGCTGACCTTGCTGATAAGATCAGAGAAATGATCATGGTACTATGGAACAAGAGAAGAATTATTGCATACAGGCTACCTGAAGGCAGGATACTCCCATCTATTATGGTTCAGCTAAGGGCAAACACTAGAGGTTTGGGGCACTTGAAAATTGTACCATGTTCTAACTGGAGTGCAGAGGTGTGGGACCACAGCGGCGCCATTTCTGTGAGGCATATTGTCAAGCTAGGCCAAAGAACATGTACTTGTCTAGAATGGCAGCACACTGGTAAGCCATGTCAACATGTACTGGCCTATGCAACCCGCCAAAGAGGAGTGGATCTAGAACAGTTTGTGCATGACTACTACTTTGTGAGTAGATTCAGGGCTGCTTATGGTAGAGAGATTGAGCCAATGACAGATAAAACACAGTGGCCACATGTTGACCTACCATTTGGCGTTGGTGCACCTCTAGCTAAATTATCTGTTGTAAGAATGAGGAAACTAAGAATCAAGGGATGGGATGAAGGTGGACACAGGAAGAAAGGAAAATCTACCAATGAGGTTGAAGGTGAGAAGGGATGGGATGAGGGTGAAGGTGATAATGATACTGTTCCAACAAATGCAAAGGGACAGAAGATGATTAGAGGACCTATGACTTGCAAACGATGTGGAGAAAAAGGCCACAGACAAGCTAGTTCCAAGTGCCCATATAATGTGAATATTAACTTATTTCAGCACTTGTAGGAAGCGTAGGCAACCTAGGAAGAATGTCACAAAAGAAGGAACGGCGGAACCTAGCACCCCACGGAGGCCAACAAGGGATGAAATTCTACGAGATAGTCCAGGAAGGGTCACTAGAAGGTAAGAAATATTAACACATTTACTGTACAGAATAATTGTTTTATATATACATCTAATTGCCGATCGTATTTATGTGCAGCAAGCTAGCGATGTTACTTGGAGAGGGCACATCTTCACAAACTGACAACGCTAGCCCCGTGAGAATGCCTACCCCGGTGCCACCAAAAAAGATGACTCCAAAAAGGAGAAAGCTAAA
Source organism: Saccharum hybrid cultivar R570 (assembly GCA_038087645.1). Classification (NCBI taxonomy): domain Eukaryota; kingdom Viridiplantae; phylum Streptophyta; class Magnoliopsida; order Poales; family Poaceae; genus Saccharum; species Saccharum hybrid cultivar. Next base: position 3,274,545 of record JAQSUU010000687.1, on the reverse strand, counting down.
CATTTGATGATGGAGCATTTTAGTTGTGATGAGATGTAACCTCATGATTTATTTCATATGACATTGATTTCGTTTGAAACTACATTATGGTCTTCTGAGATGAACTTATTTATGCTACAAATATGGTTTTATAAGATGAACTCGTTGCTAAATTCTTGCCGTTATATATTACTTGTAATTGTGTATGAATCAATTCTTGTTATATATTACTTGGAACTGTACATATATTACTTGTAACTGTACATGGCTTGCCACGGCCAGCAAGCCAAGGCAGTTTTGGCCAGCCAGCCATGGCCACAGCCAGCCAGCCACGGCCAGCCAGCCAAGGCACCTGCGGCCAGCCAGCAAAGGCCATGGCCAGCCAGCCAAGGCAGCGCCCAGCCAAGGCCAAGGGCCGTCGGAAGCGAGCAATGACTTTTTTTTCAAAACGACAAAACAATCACCTTCCAAACACTGAAGGTTAAAACGGTCACATTGGGAACAAATACATGTATTTAGATGTTAAAAGAGATTAAAATGGTTCAAAATGTCATTATAGCTTATTGTAATTGTTTGTAGTCCTATTTCGGAGAAACAAACGTTAGGAGTCTTATTATAGAGAAACCCCGTTTGGAGTACTACAATAGCCAATTTCTCCTCGATCTTCCCCGCACCAAAAAGGCGCCGCTTACGATGCCAAGAGGATAGAGCAAGCGGGGGCATGTTCTCACCGTGGCGTTGACTCCGTCGGGGCCGACCCGGACGCGGCCGACGAGCGCGAGGCCGCGGCAGTGCGCCTCGTAGAACGCGGCGAGCGCGGCGGCGTCGGGCACCTCGGCGTACTTGTAGTAGAGAAGCACGCCGTAGCGATCTCCGCCTCCATCTCCTGTATGCTGCTCCTGCTGCCCCGTCGCGTCCATAGCCAAACAGGCAAAAACCCTAGCTGCGGCGACGGCGACGGCGGCTCCGGCGGCGGAAGAAGGACGAAACGAAGATGACGAGAAGAGGCGGACAGGTCGGGCATTCAGCTAGTCGTAAGAATATATGGGCCGGCCCAGCATGCATATGCAAAGGCCCAAATTTCATCTCATTTAGTTGAAGGCCCAAAACTTAGCTCTGCCCACCTAGGACCTTATCCTTCTCCTCGCCCGCATTCCATTTCGCTCCGCGTCCCCACACGGCCACACCGAAAAACCCCGGCAAGAAGAACCTCGCTCTCCGGCGTCTCCGGCCACCTACCCATGGAGGCCACCGCGGTGCCACGGGCTCTGTCCCTCCTCGGACCATCGCCGCGGCCGCCGCCGCCTCGAATGCGTATGAACTGCTTGCGCGTAGCCATTGGAGGAGGTGTGAGGCGGCGGGCGGCCGTGGCAGTCTGGGCGAAGAAGAAGAGGGGGAGGGGCGGGGACGGCGAGGCGCAGGAGCGGGTGGACACGCACAGCTTCGCGGCCAAGGAGGGCGAGGCTGCCGGACTGTTCCCCGAGGCCGTCCTGCTTAGAAAGGTTGGGTCTTTTTTTCTTCTTCTTCTGTTCATTCAATTCCCTGCTAGGCTGCCTCTAGATGCTTCTATCTAGCGTTTAAGCCTGGGGGACGAGCAACAGGACATGGTTGCTTTCGCGTTTCTGTTTCTAGACTAGATTCTTCCCTGAATGCAATGGTTTTGGTCAATGACTTGGCAGCAGCCAATAATCTGTGTAAGTTGGCCTTAATGTTGCGAATGGTGGATATGAGATTTTTTTAGGGATAATCTAGTGTTATATGCTTGCGTCTGTGTGTAAACCTCTACAATGCTTTAGTTTTCTTGTACAGTAACCATTGCCAATCAATACAATCTTCTATTCATGACAACAGAAACAGAGCCATTTTCCTATTGAAATGAATTTATGAACGAACAGTTGCCTTCCAGTGTTTTCAATGCTTGTGTTTTCTGCTTCTTAATGTAATAAGACTCTGTAAAACTTTGGCTTGCTCTTCTTCTTATATGACATAGCAGAGCTCCTGCTAATTCTTCAAAAAAAAAAGTAGTACTCCACTAGAGGAAATAGAAAATAAATTATGAAGTTTGCCGAAGGCATACGAAACATTATGGATTTAGTCATTTGCGTTAGAAACAGGAGATGCTCTTAAGCTTTATGTGGGGAAGATTGAAAGCTATTGCAATAGGCTAAACAACTACATGCTTTTCTTATTTCTGTTGTTTTGTAGAAAATGGTGAGAGAGGATGGTCAAGTGTCACCAGAATTTGCTGATGCAGACGAAGGTTCGCTTTTCTGCTATAAAGTTCTTGTAGATGTCCATTTTGGTACTGTAAAGATCCTTTTTATTTTTCATGCGAATATTTTTATCATTCTAATCCCCCTTTTTTTTGCAGAAAAGCTGTATGATTTTCTTAATATTCAGCTAGAAAGTGATCTCAATCTGAAAAGAAGTAAGAACTCTTTCCTTTCCTCTTCCGTCCAGCTTTTTTTTCTATTTATTCATGCTGGCATTACTTGCTGTTCATTTGTGCTGGCTTTCTGAGTTCAGCTTGAACCTCGTCCTTTTACAGTGCGGCACTATGAAGTAGTTTATCTAATTCATGAGGACCGTGTTGAAGAAGTTGAAAGTGTTGTATCAAAAGTACAAGGTGCATCTTTCAACACTCGTCACTCAGACATCACTTGTGTATTGGTGAAATTGTTTTAGCACACTGGAGTCCTTTCTCTCTCTAAACATACTAACTAAATGAGTTAGTCTTAATCACCTAAAGCTTAAGGAAAACTAATGTACTTATATGTCATGTTCTGCCTGTAGGTTTGACACTCTTATAGGGATGTTCCCTGCTAAACTTGCTACTATCTATCTGATTTGCTTTTTCTGCCTTTGTGGTTTCCATCTCTATGTGCAATCTCTAAGGTAGGAAGGAAAATGTTGTTTCTCTATTCATTGTGGTGCACATGTTTCTATAATATTTGTTTCAATCAGCCAATGTACCTGAGCCTATATTTTCTACATTTTATGGAATAGTCTAACAGTTTATCAATAAACTACTGAAGAGTTAACATACAAATATTCTCTTTGTTCTCTTGTAGATTTTATCAGGGAGAAGAAAGGAAGGATATGGAGGCTTAACAATTGGGGGCTGCGCAGGCTTGCTTACAAAATAAAGAAAGCAACACATGCCAATTACATTTTAATGAACTTTGAGATAGAGTCAAGATACGTCAATGACTTCAAGACCCTCCTAGACAAGGATGAAAGGATCATCAGACATCTTGTTATGAAACGGGATGAGGCAATTACTGAAGACTGCCCTCCCCCACCAGAATTCCACAGTCTGCGAGCTCAACAATATTTTGATGATGACTATGACGATGAGGAGGAAGAGGATGGGGATGCTAGGAGTGGGATAGAGTCTGCCAATTATGATGAGGATGGTGTTGAAGCCAGTGACGAGCCCGAAATTATTTATGTTGATGAAGCTGATCAGGATAATTACGAAGACACTAGAAGAAGGAACAGAAAGCTAAAGGTGAAGAAGTATACATCAGAGAAGGTATTGAGGTAGCATTAGTGTTTCTCCAGTTAGTTTAAGTCTTTTTAGTTCTTATTACAAAGGACCACCTGTGTCTGTATGATGAGGAAGTTTCACTTAGGTGCTTTTTCTGGTGCCAAGGACCACTACCATGATAATGAGATAGGTATATGTGCTATGGCTGGTACAGCCCTTGTAAATGCCTTCTTTAGTGCACCTTTGTTTTTTGTGTCACTTTCTTTGCCAATAAAACCAAAAACTTAAATACTATATTATTAGTTCGAAATACAGCCTTATCTGACTGCAAATAAGGTATGTGTACACACCGAGACCTCAAAAGATGCTTGCCTCAACCATTCAGTGGGAGTTGCGTGAATCTTTTAGCATTCCAAGGGGTAGCTAGTTGGAAGCAGCCCTTAGGTTTATGCTTTAAATTTGTGCATCTCTTAAGTATTTGGAGCATAAAAGCTCCTCCAATCTGTTGATCTGCAAGTTGCTGGCAGGCTTTGCTTTTTTGTTTATTTCTCTTTATTTTAGATGGCTAAATTCATGTGTGCTATAAACCTGCAGTTTTGTATTGGTTGGAGAGTCCGTATTTCTTTTGTTCACAACTGAACATGCTAGATTCTTTTTATTACACCAAATAAATCAGCACCTCCTCATCACTAGTTCACCGGGTTTTTTGAAGTGTACTTTACTAATTTTTCAAGCCATGGAGCAGGGGATAACATTCCAAACATTATTTACTGGAGGAACTTGTACTATTATGTATTGACAAAACATGATCACATTGCTGACTTGATTCAGGTCATGTGATGACAAGTTAGGGATGCAAATGATGATTGTGAGGGGACCTTATGCAAACTTAATTAATGATCAAACCTAAGGAATGTTCGATTGTTTTGTATTACTTGTCCCACAAGTCATAGATAGGTTGAGGTCTATCAAATGATCAACAACTAGTATTAAGTTTGGGAATCTTGCTCACTTCTCAGCTAACTTGTAGCATGTCACCTGCAAATCTTGAGATAATCAATGCATCTGATCTGCTATTATTGAAGGAAACTCCTTGACTGATCAGCTTATTGTCACCATTTTGTTTCATATCTTTCATATTATCACACCGATGAGCATTTATTTTGTCATCTCCAAGTTTTTATGGGATGGTTTATGTTTGCTTGTTTTACATCTAGCTGCTCCATATTTGCAACATCTTTTTTTTTTAAAAAAAAGTAAGAGTTATGGGCACCTCATTTTCTTCTGCCGCAACTTGCTTTATGTTGCATATAGCACTGCTATCTTGGGTTTCAGATAATATTGTGACCATGACTTGCATTAGCTGTGTATAGCCAGGGACTTCTTGTCTGTACGGCTGTACCTCACTGCTTGAGATCACCATAAATCTGCTAGTAATTAGAGGAATCTTCTTGATTGATCCGCGACTGCCTGTTGTTGCTGTAATCTACTTCATGTCGCTGTACGGACCACCGGCTGTTTCGCGTTGAATAATCACCGAGTAGTTTGTAAGTTTGTACCATGGTCCATTTTCATGACTGATCATGACTCATCAGCCTAAGGGTCTCTCAATCAGTGTACTGCTATAGATGGCACATGCTCCTGTGTGTTCAATCAAACAGTGTGCCTATGATCTTGTAGCATTTATCGCTGCCAACCATTGCTGGCGGTTGGGCTCTATATATCGCACTGCTGGTTTCAATACCGTTTAGTGGATTGTGAGGACACAATGTGTGAATGAAAACAACAAGAAAGTAAAGGTTGCGCTCACGTGTTCCAAACTTCTGTAACTTCTCACTGCCTTTTCATCGAGAACTGGCTGCGCCAATCTGATGGATCGATCTGAAGTCTGAACCCATCGTACCTCCTCAACCATCGAGTACCCATGCTACCATTGAAGTTTCATTCTGACTTGTACAGAGGATTCAGTTGGATTGCTTTTCCAGTTTGTGCTGCGAATTAAAGCCGTTTTCCCTCTATGGGTTGTGCTTAGATTCTTGTATCACACTACCTAACTACTCCCTCTGTCCCAGTATGCGTGACGTTTTAGCACTGCATTAAATTGTCTAGATTCAAAGATTCATCGATGAATCTGGACACAACCACCGTCCTAGTTAAGAGCATCTTTACTGCACCACGTCCTTCCCCAAAACGTCTTGTAAAATGGGACGGAGGGAGTAACTGTTTCTCACGAACTAGAAACTGACTGATGTCTCAGTTTTCCCCCTAAGTTTCGTTTAGAGAATTGATGGCCGTGTGATGAAATTTTCAATTTTGGTGGTTTCTCGATTAGAGGCATGGATGTTTGATCCCTCAACTAATGTTCGTCCTTGGCTTATCATTCGAACTGACTCAAAACCAAGTATGCCATTGTTGCTTGCCATCGATGTGGTTTGGGGCTCAATATGTATAGAGATTTCATCTTTAACTTTAATAGTCTTTAGTCCATAGCAGCGTTTGTAGTCCAACGGTTAGGATAATTGCCTTCCAAGCAATAGACCCGGGTTCGACTCCCGGCAAACGCATATTTTTTTAACCTCGAGGAGGCACTTTTTGTTTCTTTTATTTATTATTGTTTCTGCGTCAGAGCCTTGATATGATATCGGAATTGACAGCATAGGCATGTTTTTTTCCCCCCTAGATAGATTCTGCTTTTTGGTCAGAGACTTGATATCGATATGAAAGTAAACGTAAAACGCACACCACATTTTACCTTTTAGTTGATTGCTTGCAGTTCCAACCCCGTTTCCCCTTCTGTCACAGTCATTGTTTTCTACATCTTTTTTATTAAGAGAGGAGAAAGTAAGATACACGACGTACGCAAAAAGTAAGATACACGACGCACGTGCCCTGGCCGCGCGATAAACCTAAATTCTAGGTCTTCAACCTAAATTTTAGGTCTTCAGCATGGAACGCAATTACTCATGGACTAAACAACAACAATTTAGGATACTGATTACACCTCTATTTCAGCATTATGGTAGCATTCAATTTTCTCAACACTTGTCTTTCTATGAGTGTCGATACGTTTTTCAAGCCAATCCGAGGCTGGACCCAATCGATCTTTATCATGTGTTCTACTACGTGTCATTATATTGTGGGCTACACAACACTTCCATCCAAAGTTTCAGGTCTTTATCATCTGTTGGATTGAACTTCATGCATGGCATTGTGCTGGTCTCATGGACTTCAAAGGCCAGATAATTTCATTGCATTTGGATATGACAATTAGTTTGGATTTAAAAACGTCATGTTCCTATGTGTGTTGGATATGTGAATTTTGGAAGCAGTAATAAAGTAGCAACTGGTCTTGCTAAATAATTAATCCCCAGGTGTTTTGTATGAGAGCATGCTTCATACATGTGGTGCTGATGTGTGTTCTTTTATATTTTTCGAAAAAAATTAATTCAGATGGTTTTGATTTTTCGACAATGTGACATGCCTTACTGACGAGGATTCAGGATTGTGCTTTGGAAGTTGGGACACTCTCTCCATCCAAGAAAACACGTTACTTTTAGGGTTTAAAATTTATCCTATAAAACGTGTCACTGTAGCTTATAGAGACAGCTAGTGGGACCTTCGGTATCAATTGCATCCCAAGTGCATACGTGTAATCATGTGATTTGTTTCCCTTCCAATTAAGTAGATCATTGAGTGTGGTTAACTAATAAGGAAGATTGTATCATTTCTCATTAATTAACACAACAAACACATCAAAGATCTGTCGACTCTCGGTCTTTCGAATGTGCTTACAGGAACGTGGGCGTGCTCATGCATTCATAAAGATGAGTGTGCATGTGTATATGTCAATGTTTTTGTTTATATTATGATTTAAAAAAGTTAGTACAACAAACACTATAGAATCGCTGAAATAATTATAATTACGGGGACACAGGCAAATTACCTTGCGCACTAATCCGTCTTGGAACTTCTAGACTAACATGTTTTTCTTGGTGAATTAATTAATAATTGTAGTTAACGGGTATGAATTATATAGAAATTATTTTAGTTAACATAGAGAAGTGGAGACAATATCTGGCGCAATCATGAAAACACATACCTAGAAGTTTTAAATTTATTTGAATTAATATACATCCATAGTACATCTATAGATGTATATTGTAGCAAAAGTTAATATGCAAAATCATTTTCTAAAAATTCATATGAAAATAAGAAATTTTATGTGTGTATCTATTAAAGACAAAATCACATAAATTTTATCTTCTAGTGTACACGATACGACAGTACACCAAAAATTTAGCGAACATGGTAAGTTGAAAGTGGTAATAATTGGTCTCGTTAGGTATACCCTTTTATATGCAAGTCGGAGATTTGCAAACCTAAGGCTCTTGGCAGTCTGGGCATGAGAAATATCTTCATATAGTCAACAAAAGCCTTGTCCTTCACTCATCCTGGATGATCGCTTCTCAATTCAACTGTGGCAGAATCGTCCGGTTTAGCACGCTTTCAGGGGCGCTTGTCTTCCACTAGACACTAAGTGCCCTGGAAGTGAGCTAAACCAGATGATTCCGTCGAGCACACCCAACGAGAGAACTCGAACAATCCACATTTTACACCCGGGATCCAATAATAAGTACAAACTTACAATACTTAGTCCATTTCATACAACATAGAGTCTCAGAAATTATTTATTACAATACCATGGTTCAGAGTGCGATAAATTAAATAGCAGAATTAAAATAAACATCTAGCGGAACGAAATGAGAATCCGTCTATACCCACCAGAAGAATCCTCCACACAAGGGCTATCTGCTCAAGGTGCACCTACAACAGGGGTAAAATAAACTCTGAGTACACAATGTACTCGCAAGACTTACCCGACTGGGAAATATATTTTTTGACTCTCAAGGATTATGATAGACTTTATGACTTGTGGGTTTCTTGTTTGCAAAAAACAACACTAAGAGTGTGTTCTTAATTTCTTACTTTTAATAGCCGTATTTTATTTCTTATCCAACCTTGTATGTAAGCACCTAGTCTATAATCAAGCAGTGTTGAGCAAACGGAACCATTTCTTCATCTTTCAACTGTCCATTCTTACTACGATGCCAGAGCGTAGTCAAGCCGTATCGTCACGTAGAAACGGCGATTCGCGAATCAATGTGCCCAGTTGGGTACCCCGAAAAACACACGCCTCGTTTGCACCCTAGGCACAAGCGAGACCAACCCGTTCCACTCCTGTCACGGGTTCTAGGTCCCCGTCCAAACTTGGACTCCAAGCCCCCACACTTGAGGCCCGGCCTCAATGTGTTGCTTAGACCTCCACATATCTCCGCTTCCAATCAGTCGGTCCAGAAAGAGCCGGAGCCAATGACAAGAGAGTAACAAGCCTTCCCGCTCCCATAAGTAAGTATGTGCTCGAGATAATAAATCTGTGACTTAACCAGGGTCCATGCAACGAACGGTCCTTAATTGACACGGACAGGGAAACAGTGCAACCCAGTTATGCCCTGTGGCCGCGGGACATAACTTGTTACACCCACCAATACCCATACCTCATCCCTGCTCGGTCGCCATTTCCTTTCCATCATTTTATCGAGGTTATAACCATAATATTAAATAACCATCTATTGTGTGTAACGACAGGTTACCCACGTTACCGATAAACCTAGACAAAGCAACTACATGATCCTGTACTAGTAAGACTCATTGGTAGATACATATATATGCATGTGGGTATCATAAAAATTCCTGCAACGTAAATGCACAACATTTAAATATATATAACGATTTGCAAAATAAGGGTTATGCACTGGGGCTTGCCTTGGGCAGGTGCAAAGTCAGAGGTATCAGTCACGGGCGGCTCCTAAAACTCCTCCGACACGAAGATCTCCTCCTCGTACTCCTCGATGACCTCCTCGTAGTCCTGCTCCTCCACGGCCACGTACTCAACTTCCTCGTGATCTACATGCATGCAATGATAATACGACATTTAATATGGTGACAACAGTAGCTCTTATAACAACAACAACTAACTATTTAGCTAACTCTAATGGCCAACATGCCAAGCCATCCACTACCCTTAATAAGCAAGAGCTAACCGGTCTAAATGTTTCCCACCAAATAGGTTGCATCACTTTCTTTTGTTATCTATTCAACGTATATTTGATTAGGAGAACTTAGCTACCCCATCTAGCAAGCTATTAAAATGCCAAAAAATTTACAGTAAGCATATAATATCACCATTAAGCTACTGAAAAATTTTTAGGGTTAAAGCTATTATGGTTTTGCCACAACAATTCCTACACGATTTAATCTCTTAATAACAATCGTTTTGCATCGATTTAATAGACTTAGCCTCACTACAGTTATACGTGAAGAGATTTCATCAACTGCTAGAGCATGAATTTATCAATCTAACAAAACTGGTCTTGTGATTTTTGGACGCTTAATTGATTTATTACAACTTTCCGAAGTTTAGTCAATCACATGAAATAATAAGCCACATTGATTTTCTTACAAAATGGAAAACTTCAATCTGATACCGCGGCCCAACCCACGTGGCCCACTGTGCACGGCACGCGCGCGCGCGACCCAACCGCACGAGTCGGCCCTAGATGACGTGGCCGAGGCACCGACGCAGCCCAGGCACCGACGCGGCCTAGGCGGGGGAAGCCCGCGCGCGCCCTGGAACAAAAGCTAAAAAGCCCCTGGACTTCAACTGAATTATGCGACTGCTAACTCCACTATTTCACCAGTTGTAAGGTCCAAATAGGCTAGAGGGGGGGGGTGAATAGCCTAATTAAAACTTCTACAATAAATACTTAACCACAAGTTAGTACGAAAGGTGGCGAAGCAAAAGCACTAGCTCTAACTAATTAAGCAAGCCACCTACACAAGTCTAGACAAGGCTATCCACTAAACATAACAACAACTACAAGCTAGAAACAAGAAGTAATACGAGAGAAGAGCTTCGAGAGATTATACCACCGTGTAGAGATGAGAAGTACCAATCAATCAATAACACAAGAGAAATCCTCGGGAAGAGAATGACACAAGAATTTATTCCGAGGTTCACTTGCTTCCCGGCAAGCTACTTCCCGTTGTGGCGATACACCCACTTGTCGGTTCGCGAGCTAATCGACTATCAAGAGTCGAGCCCTCGGCGGGCACCGCACAACCGCACACAAGATGGGGATCCTCCAAGCCACGAGCTCTACTAGAGTATCCAATTTGCGAACTCCGCGGGGAAGGATCATGAACCCCTTACAACACTTGGTGAAGGCTCCAACAATCTCCAATTGCGAGCTCAATCACCCCCGCTGCTCTAAGCCATCTACCGTGTCGGGAAACACGGAAGAGTAACAAGAAATCCACAGCAACTCGAAGATCAAGTGCCTCTAGAATGCAACTCTCAAGCAATGCACTTGAATCTCACTCAATCTCACTCAAGATGTGCAACTAATCAAAGAGATGAGTGGAGGGGTTGTTCTCTAGCTCAAAGTATGTCTCTAGTTCTCAAAATGTGCAAGAGTTACCCTCAAACTCTGGCCAACGTCTATTTATAACGAAGGGGTACGCAGCTAGCCGTTACGGACGACGTAGTTCAAAACGGGATGACCGGACGCACCGGTCAGGGTGATCGGACGCGTCCGGTCACTACAGGATAAGCTTGAACAGTGCACGTCAGAAGTTACCGTTGCTATGACCGGACGCGCCCTAGCATATGACCGGACGCGCCCTGGCTGGCGTCCGGTCAGAGTCCAGTAAGCTCCCATCACGACCGGACGCGTCCGATCGTACATGACCGGACGCGCCCCGCGTCCGATCATCACTCCTGCGCTCTCTGCCCCTCTGGACGCCTGACCGGACGCGCCGGTCCCGTGAAGGACCGGACGCGCCGGTCGCGCGCTATGCTTCTGCGCACAGGTGAACTGACCGGACGCGCTGGTCAGGCTAGACCAGCGTCCGGTCACTCACCCTAGGCATGCTGACCGAATGAACTGACCGGACGCGCTGGTCAAGCCGTGACCGCGTCCGGTGCAGCGTCCGGTCACCACAGTGACCTCCGTTCGCCTCTGTTTCTTTTTCGACTTCCGGTGTAGTAGAAAATAGGCGTTTCACTTCTCCAAAAAGCGCCGAATCCCACCTCGCAAGCTCGGCAAGAGGGAGAGAAGAACCCAAACCCCTCTCTAACGCTTAAACTTCACTGTCTTCGCAAATGTGCTAACACCACCATGTGTAAACCACCATGTGCGTGTGTGTTAGCATTTCACAATCATTTTCCAAGGCGTTATGTTAGCTCTTTACTAGATCCTAATGCATATGCTCAAGACATTGATCTAGTGGCACTTGATTTCTGAGCTAACCATGATTGCCCCTCTTGATAGTCGGCTATGTATCCTAAACCCGGTCAATCACTTCTCTACTCATCTTAGACCGGCAAAAGGAAAACCCTATGGTTATACCTTTGCCTTGCGCTCTTAGATCCTTCTCTTCCACTTGATCATCATGTCCATCATATTAGGTGCATCTCCACCATGATCATCATTTCATGTCCATGCACCATCTCTTTGTGATCTTGTGGCCACCACTCCTTGCCACGTACACCTTCATCACATGTGTTGCTTATGCCTAACTCAAAACACTTAACACATGGCATTAGCAACTTGGTGTCATTAATTACCAAAACCAAACTTGGGCTTTCAATCTCCCCCTTTTTGGTAATTGATGACAACCATCACAAAGATATGAAATGAAATCAATTTTCAATTTTGATTATATTAGCTCCCCCTACATATGTGCTTCCATGAGTTTGGTTCAATTGTGCACATATGTATGGATTTGAATTTTAGGAGAGTTACTACTATCAAATTGATGCTAAGATATATAGAATGGACCTTTGAAGCGTGATACTAATCGGAGTTGCCTTTATATACCATCCTTAGCATCAATGTAGCTAGACACCACTTGTAATACATCACTTGTAAAGATCACAAACACTAAAGTACCCCGTGAGATCAACATTATAAGCAAAAGGTGTCTAGATACCACTTGTAAAGCTACTCTCAATAAATCATCATTCAAGTTCTATTTCTAGCATACACCATACAAACATGAATATGAATTTAAGCTTTGCAATGTAACAATTCATCATGTTAATGCACATACAAATGCAACAAATAATTCATGAGCTTGCTCCCCCTACTTGTGTGCTCAATTTTAATTGATCTCTTTCTCCCCCTTTGTAACTTAACTTTTTATCTTTGTGACTTTTCTCTTCCCCTTATTATATCTTTGTCCCTCTTTGCAATATTTTGTGACTTTTCTCTCTCCCTTATTATATCTTATTCTCTCTTTGCAATATCTTTGTGACTTTTCTCTCCCCCTTTGTCAACAATCACCAAAAAGGTGCCAATTTTAGTGAGAGATAAGTCAATCAATATGAGGGAGTCTAAATTATGGTTCAATCTAGATCACTTGCCTAGAATATGTAATTCGGTTTGATCCAAGCACAAGCTTCTTCACACCTCATAAAGTATAAGGGTTATCTTGAGCATGTTGAATTACACATCATGAGCTTATTTTCTAGATTCAACACTAGGTTTGCAAGCCCACAAACATGTCATATGCTACCACTAGATCAATCAAACATAGAAGCAACAGTGGTATCATATATACATCAAAATCATTTGATTTTCATGAATGAACCTATTTGTTATGCAAATATGTCTATATGTTCTAACCATGTCCTTAGCAAAGTATGAATGATATGCCAAACAACTTTACCTTGCATTGTCGGAGGAGAGGCATGTCATATAAGAATATGGGGGTGCACTCATTTCAAGTTAGAGAAGTCAAGTATGTTCAATTCATTCTTCAACTTGTAAAATCTTTTCTCGTCAAGTGGCTTTGTGAATATGTCGGCTAGTTGATCTTCGGTGCCAATGCTCTCAATGCTAATATCACCCTTTTGTTGATGGTCTCTTATGAAGTGATGCCTTATGTCAATGTGCTTTGTTCTTGAATGTTGAACCGGATTTTGTGTCATCTTGATAGCACTTTTATTGTCACAAAACAATGGCACATTCTTGAACTTGATTCCAAAATCATTCAAGGTGGCCTTCATCCAAAGCAATTATGCACAACAACTACTGGCACTAATGTATTCGGCCTCGGTGGTAGATAGTGCAACACTATTTTGTTTCTTTGATGACCATGAGACAAGAGACCTTCCAAGCAATTGACAAGTGCCACTTGTGCTCATTCTATCAATCTTGCATCCACCATAGTCAGAGTCCGAATATCCAATCAACTCAAAATTAGACCCCTTTGGAAACCATAATCCAACATCATGAGTGCCCTTAAGATATCTCAATATCCTCTTGGTTGCTTTCAAGTGACTTTCTCTAGGTGAAGCTTGATATCTTGCATACTTGCACACACTAAACATCACATCCGGCCTAGAAGCGGTGACATAGAGCAAACTTCCAATCATGGACCGGTATAGCTTTTGATCTACCATGTTTCCACTATCATCAATACCCAATTGATCATTAGTGCCCATTGGTGTACTCATTTGCTTAGCATCTTGCAATCCAAACTTCTTGATCATGTCCTTGATGTACTTGCCTTGACTTACAAAAGTGTCATTCTTCATTTGCTTGATTTGAAGTCCAAGGAAGTAACTAAGCTCTCCAATCATAGACATCTCAAACTCATTAGCCATCATATTTCCAAACTCTTCACAAAAGTCTTGGTTAGTTGATCCAAAGATAATGTCATCCACATAGATTTGTAACACAAACAAGTCATTTCCAAGCTTCTTGGTGAAGAGAGTGGTGTCAACCTTTCCCATCTTGAACCCTTTAGAGAGAAGAAAGTCCCTCAATCTCTCATACCATGCCCTAGGTGCTTGCTTCAAACCATACAATGCCTTCTTTAGCTTATAAACATGGTCGGGCTTCTTGTCATCTTCAAAACTGGGAGGTTGCACAACAAAGACTTCTTCATTGATGTAGCCATTGAGAAATGTACTCTTGACATCCATTTGATAGAGCTTGATGTTGTGTGCACAAGCATATGCTAATAAGATTCTAATAGCCTCCAATCTTGCAACGGGTGCATATGTCTCTCCAAAGTCAAGACCCTTAACTTGTGTGTAACCTTGTGCTACCAATCTTGCTTTGTTTCTCACAACTACACCATCTTGATCTTGCTTGTTTCTAAAGACCCACTTAGTACCAATCACATTGTATTTCTTCGGCCTTTCAACAAGTTCCTAAACTTGATTTCTAGTGAAGTTGTTTAGCTCTTCATGCATGGCATTTACCCAATCGGAATCCTTCAAGGCATCTTCTATTTTCTTAGGTTCTTCAAGTGACACAAATGAGTAATGCTCACAAAAGGATGCTAGCCTTGATCTAGTTTGAACACCACTTTGAATTACACCAATGATTTGGTCCAAGGGATGATCTCTTGTAATACTAGTAGGTTGGAGTATTGGGAGTTGATTGCTTCTACTTGTTTGACCTTGAACTTGAGCTTCATCATGAGTACCACTAGAGCTTGCTTGATTTGTATCAATTTGCACATTTTGGTTGATCACATGAATATCATCATCATCATCAACTTGCATCGGCCTTATATCACTAATGTCCATGTTCTTCATTGCATTTGACAATTGATCTCCTCTCACATCATCAAGGTTTTGAGCTTTATTTTGAGATCCTTGGGTTTCATCAAAATCAACATCATGAACCTCTTCCAAGGTGCCATTTGTGAGATTCCAAATTCTATATGCCTTGCTTATGGTAGAATAACCAAGTAAGAACCCTTCATCACATTTCTTTTTAAACTTGCTCAATCTAGTGCCTTTCTTGAGAATATAGAATTTGCAACCAAACACTCTAAAGTATGCAATGTTGGGCTTTCTTCCATTCAATAGTTTATATGGTGTCTTTCCAAGCTTTCCATGGCAATAGAGACGGTTGCTATAATAGCAAGCCGTGTTGATGGCTTCACTCCAAAATGAATGACTAACATTGTATTCACTAAGCAATGATCTAGCCATATCAATCAAGGTTCTATTTTTCCTTTCAACTATATCATTGGATTGAGGAGTGTATGTTGGTGAGAATTGATGTCCAATACCAAGATCATCACATAAATCTTCAATTCTTGTGTTCTTGAACTCACTACCATTGTCACTTCTAATCTTCTTGATGGTAGTCTCAAACTCATTTTGCACTCTCTTGACAAAAGACTTGAATAGATCATAAATATCACTCTTGTCATAGAGAAAGAACACCCAAGTATATCTAGTGTAGTCATCCACTATCACAAAGCCATACTTGTTGCCACCAATGCTAGTGTATGTTGTTAGTCCAAATAAGTCCATGTGCAATAGCTCAAATGCCTTTGATGTGCTCATTTCACTCTTACTAGGATGTGTATTTCCAACTTATTTGCCGGCTTGACAAGCACTACATGGTTTATCCTTTTCAAAAGTCACATCTTTCAAGCCTCTAACTAAGTCATGCCCCAAAAGTTTGTTTAATTGTTTTATCCCAACATGACCAAGCCTTCTATGCCATAACCAACCCATACTAGATTTGCTAAGCAAGCATGATGTCAATTGTGTCTCACTATCATTGAAGTCAACCAAGTATAAGCTATCATGTCTAAATTCTTTGAATATCAAATTTGATCCATCAACACTTATGACTTCAACATCATCACTACCAAATATGCACTTTAAGCCAAGATCACAAAGTTGTGCCACCGATAAAAGATTAAAATCCAAGCTCTCAACTAGCAACACATTAGTAATGCTCATATCATTTGAGATAGCAATTTTACCAAGCCCCTTGACCTTGCCTTTCTTGTTGTTGCCGAAAGTGATAGCATCAAAACCACCATTTTGACTTGTATCAATTGAATTGAACATACAAGAGTCTTCGGTCATATGTTGAGTGCACCCACTATCAAGCTTCCGGCTTTGTAATTGACCTACAAGATAAGATCAATTCTTTTTAGGTACCCAAACTTGTTTGGGTCCTCCAAGATTAGAGACTAAGCTCTTTGTTACCCAAATGGCTTTCTTCTTTGAGCTCATCCATGGTGTACCAATGAACTTAGCATGAACACCATTTGTACCCTTGGTAAGCATATAGAAAGAATCAAACTTAATTGAGGATACATTTACATTGGATTTCTTGTTCATGCAATGTTGCTCTATGTGACCAACTTGCTTGCAACTTTTGCAATAGCTACCATTATTCTTCACAAAACGAGTCTTGTGAGGAGCAAAAGCGGCCTTGCCTTTCTTGGGGTTATAGCCCAATCCCTCTTTGTAGAGAGAAGCTCTTTGGCTACCCAAGCACATAAGCAAGCGGTCCTCACCACCATAAGCCTTAGCTAATGTGTGATTGAGCTCTTTTACCTCCTTCTTGAGATTTTTATTCTCAACTATAAGTGTGGAGTCACAAGTGAAACCATCACTACTAGATGAGGATGATATAGATGCGCTACATGAAGGGTTAGTGGGAGCAACAATAATAGGCTTATGAAAAGTTTCATCAATTATATCACATGATATGCCTATGTTGCAAGTTTTAGCTTTCTCAACATTAGTTGGCATGTTTTCACATTTTTCAACTAGAGAGAAATGAGCTTCTTCAAGCTTGGTGTGAGACTTTTGAAGCTTCTTATGGTCTACCTTTAGACTCTCATAAGATGCCCTAAGCTCATCAAGTTCTTGCATAAGGTTTTTCTTTTCCTTAAGCAAGCCCTTGCACTCCTTTCTAGATTCTTTAAAATATTGAGTGCAATCTTCTAGCATAGTGATTAGTTCATCTTTAGTGAATTCTTCTTCATCACTATCACTATCACTAGCATTATCATGATCACTCTCATCGTCGGATGATACCTTAGCGGCCTTAGCCATGAAGCATGATGGAGTGTCGAAGAGGGAGACCTTCTCTTGGATGGCAATGCTAGCATGTCCCTTCTTCTTGCTCTTGTTGTCATACTCATCATCACTTGAGGAATCATCACTATCCCATGTAGCAACATGAGAATCATTCTTCTTCTTATGAGAGCTCTCCTTTTTATGCTTCTTCTTTTGCTTCTTTCTCTCCTTCTTGATAGCATCTTCATCATCACTATCATAAGGACACTTTGCAATGAGATGGTCCTTGCTATGGCATCTAAAACATCTCATGGTATGCTCATTCTTCTTGGATGAGTTCTTCCTCCTTCTTGCACGAAAGCCCTTCTTTTTCATGAATTTACCAAATTGCTTGACAAAGAGAGCCATCTTCTCATCAATGTCATCACTATCACAAGAGCTTAAGTCTTCATCACTTGATGATTCAATCTTAGATTTGCCCTTGGATGTGGTGGCTTTGAATGCCACACTCTTCTTCTTTTCATCATCTTTCTTCTCATTTTCCTTCTTCTTCTTCTTAACCAACTCATCCTTCTCATCATCTTCTCTATATGAATCATCGGTCATCACTTCTTGGAATATTTGTTGAGGAGTTGAATCCTTCAAGGTAGTCCTTACTAGCACGGTGATCAATGTATCAAATCTCTTGGGTAGACTTCTCAAGAACTTCATAGAGAATTGATTGTCCTTGACCTCCTCATCAAGTGCCTTGAGCTCATTGACAATGACTTGCAACCTATGAAACATCTCCGGTACACTCTCATCATCTTGCATCTTGAAGCTTGAAAATTTTTCTTGTAAAATATATGCTTTAGCGGTCTTTGTGCCTTCGGTGCCCTCAAATGTTTCTTATAGCTTGGCCCAAGCATCATGAGCAATCTCAATGTTCTTTACTTGCTCAAAGGTCTTGTCATCTAATGCCTCATGAAGAGCACTAATGGCAATGTCATTGCATTGGAGCTTCTTCTCTTCCACCGGTGTAGGTGCTTCCGGATTAGCAACCTCAAATTTTGTTTCGATGACCTTCCACACTTCTCTATGGATTGACTTGAGGTGTACGGTCATCTTAACCTTCCAATATGCATAATTTATGCCATCAAAGTGAGGTGCCTTCTTGGTGTTGTTGATGTGCAAGCTTAATTGAGCCATTTCTTTTTCACCGTAGGTTGTTAAGCCTCAAATAAACGGTGCCTCGGCTTCGATACCACTTGTAAGGTCCAAATAGGCTAGAGGGGGGTGAATAGCCTAATTAAAACTTCTACAATAAATACTTAACCACAAGTTAGTACGAAAGGTGGCGAAACAAAAGCACTAGCTCTAACTAATTAAGCAAGCCACCTACACAAGTCTAGACAAGGCTATCCACTAAACACAACAACAACTACAAGCTAGAAACAAGAAGTAATACGAGAGAAGAGCTTCGAGAGATTATACCACCGTGTAGAGATGAGAAGTACCAATCAATCAATAACACAAGAGAAATCATCGGGAAGAGAATGACACAAGAATTTATCCCGAGGTTCACTTGCTTCCTGGCAAGCTACTCCCCGTTATGGCGATACACCCACTTGTCGGTTCGTGAGCTAATCGACTATAAAGAGTCGAGCCCTCGGCGGGCACCGCACAACCACACACAAGATGGGGATCCTCCAAGCCACGAGCTCCACTAGAGTATCCAATTTGCGAACTTCACGGGGAAGGATCACGAACCCCTTACAACACTTGGTGAAGGCTCCAACAATCTCCAATTGCGAGCTCAATCACCCCCGCTGCTCCAAGCCGTCTATCGTGTCGGGAAACACGGAAGAGTAACAAGAAATCCACAGCAACTCGAAGATCAAGTGCCTCTAGAATGCAACTCTCAAGCAATGCACTTGAATCTCACTCAATCTCACTCAAGATGTGCAACTAATCAAAGAGATGAGTGGAGGGGTTGTTCTCTAGCTCAAAGTATGTCTCTAGTTCTCAAAATGTGCAAGAGTTACCCTCAAACCCCGGCCAACGTCTATTTATAACGAAGGGGTACACAGCTAGCCGTTACGAACGACGTAGTTCAAAATGGGATGACCGGACGCACCGGTCAGGGTGACCAGACGCGTCTGATCACTACAGGACAACCTTGAACAGTGCGCGTTAGAAGTTACCATTGCTATGACCGGACGCGCCCTAGCGTATGATCGGACGCGCCCTAGCGTATGACCGGACGCGCGGCGTCCGGTCAGAATCCAGTAAGCTCCCATCACGACCGAACGCGTCCGATCGTACATGACCGGACGTGCCCCGCGTCCGATCATCACTCCTGCGCTCTCTGCCCCTCTGGACGCCTGACCGGACGCGCCGGTCCCATGAAGGACCGGACGCGCCGGTCGCGCGCTATACTTCTGCGCATAGGTGAACTGACCGGACGCGCTGGTCAGGCCAGACCAGCGTCCGGTCACTCACCCTAGGCACGCTGATCGAATGAACTGACCGGACACACTGGTCAAGCCGTGACCGCGTCCGGTGTAGCGTCCGGTCACCACAGTGACCTCCGTTCGCCTCCGTTTCTTTTCCGACTTCCGGCGTAGTAGAAAATATGCGTTTCACTTCTCCAAAAAGCGCCGAATCCTGCCTCGCAAGCTCGGCGGAAGGGAGAGAAGAACCCAAACCCCTCTCTACCGCTTAAACTCAACTGTCTTCGCAAATGTGCTAACACCACCATGTGTAAACCACCATGTGCATGTGTGTTAACATTTCACAATCATTTTCCAAGGTGTTATGTTAGCTCTTTACTAGATCCTAATGCATATGCTCAAGACATTGATCTAGTGGCACTTGATTTCTGAGCTAACCATGATTGCCCCTCTTGATAGTCGGCTATGTATCCTAAACCCGGTCAATCACTTCTCTACTCATCTTAGACCGGCAAAAGGAAAACCCTATGGTTATACCTTTGTCTTGCTCTCTTAGATCCTTCTCTTCCACTTGATCATCATGTCCATCATATTAGGTGCATCTCCACCATGATCATCATTTCATGTCCATACACCATCTCTTTGTGATCTTGTGGCCACCACTCCTTGCCACGTACACCTTCATCACATGTGTTGCTTATGCCTAACTCAAAACACTTAACACATGGCATTAGCAACTTGGTGTCATTAATTACCAAAACCAAACTTGGGCTTTCACCAGTCACGGTTAAGCATTAAGGTCCTTGATCTATCCCTCCTTCACAATGGGGAGGTCTCCGACGCCTCCCCATCCACTGGCGCGGCAAGCAGCGGCACCAGGCGGCTACACCGGCTGACCAGGGAATCCCAAAGCTCCACCGGGGAGCCGACGCTCACCTATGGGACCCCGTGCATGAGCAGGGGATGGTTGGGAGGTCGAAGATGCACTGGAATGGCTCCACCATGGTGGCGCCGATCTGCAAGGGGTGGCAACGGTATTCCGGTGAGCTGCGGGCTTACGGGAAATGGTAGACACCACGGTGAGCACCAGTGACTCACCACGCACCTATTCGAGGGGGTGGTTCAGCTAGAGATGTCCTGGGCAGGCTTGGTGTAAGGTCCTAGATGGCTAGAGGGAGGGTGAATAGCCTATAAAAAATTCTACAAAAACCACTAAGCAAACTTGTTAGAATAACAAACGGCGTAAAGCGAGTTTTGCTTAGCCTACGGTTGTGATGCAAGCCTCCTATCCATAAGTCTAGTAGACTATAATCTCTAGTTCACACAAGGGCTAAGTTACTAAACTTACACTAGTGAGCAAGCTAGCAACTACTAGCAAAGCTACTACTAGAGCTACACAAGATAAACTAGTAAAGTAAATGCGAGAGAGAGGATCGTGAATCTTATACCGATGGTGGAGTGAAGATGTTGCCAATCACCAAGATGATATACAATCAATCAATCAATATTGACAACAACACAATATGAAGACCAATCACTGGGAGACAAGTGACACAATATTTTTATTCACCCGGTGTTCACTTGTGCACCGACAAGCTACGTCACCGGTTGTGTCGACCAACACTTAGATGGTTCCTCGGTGTGACCCTCAAGTCACTTGCCCCTCAAGGCACGCCCCGCAAGGCACCACAAGACACCACTCTCAAGTGAGGTAACTCAATGACACACGCAATCCACTAGAGTTGCTTTTGGCGCTTCACCGAGGAAAGCACAAGAACCTCTTACAATCAACCGGAGGTGGCCAAGAACAATCTTCTTCTCTTGCCAACGCCTCCAACAATCTCCAAGCCGGCTAGGAGCGGTACTCTCCAAGAGTAACAAGAAATCCACCGGCTAAAGCACCCACAAGTGCCACTAGATGCCCTCAAGCTATGCAATGCACTTTGGGATCACTCAATCTCACTTTTGATTTGCAATCAAGCAAGAGAGATGAGTGGGACGAGAAGCTCTAGCTCAAAGGATGCACAAGTATGTTAGAAATCATGAGTTCACTCCCTAAGGGCTAGCCAACAAGTATTTATAAGCATCCCATCCGAATAGAGCCGTTATACCCCTTCACTGGGTCTTTTCGGGATGACCGGACGCGCCGGTCATAACTGACCGGACGCGCTCAACCGCGTCCGATCCTCCAACGGTCACTGCGCCAACGGTCAAACCCCATGATCAGACGCGCTTCTCATAATGACCGGACGCGCCGGTCCCGAGTGACCGGACGCGCTCCAGTCAACGACCGGACGCGCCGATCGCACAGCATCGCGCGCCCGTGAAGTAACGACCAGACGCGCCCCTCGCAACGACCGGACGCGACAGTGCCCGCGTCCGGTTAGAGTCCAGTAAGCTCCCTCAACGATCGGACGCGTCCGATCGTGTGTGACCGGACGCGCCGCGCGTCCGATCGTCCTTACGAACTGCAGATTCTTCTGGGCACCTGACCGGACGCGCTGGTCCCGCGAGTGACCGGACGCGCCGGTTGTAAACCCTAGCACCCGCGCACCTGACTGCTGACCGGACGTGTCCGGTCATACCATGACCACGTCCGGTGCAGCGTCCGGTCACCTCTGTGACCTCCGTTCGCCTCTGTTTCTTTTCCGACTTCCGGCGTAGTAGAAAATAGGCATTTCAACTTCTCAAAAACGCCTGAATCCCGCGCTCGCAAGCTCGACGGGAGGGAGAGAGAGACCCAAACCCTCTCTACTGCTTAAACTCCAACGCCTTCACAAATGTGCCAACACCAACAAGTGATCACCACCTTGTGCACGTGTGTTAGCATTTTCATAATCATTTTTGAAGGTTTTCCAGTTAGCTCACTAGGCCCTACATGCAATGCACTCATGAATTCACCTAGTGGCACCCGTGCATCGAATAACCGATAAGACTTCTCCTCTTAATAGTTCGGCTATCGATCCTAAACCACTCACACCCTCTATGGTGTCTTGAGTGCAAAACAAAATGGCCCTATGGTTATACCTTTGCCTTGAGCCCATTTTGTTTCTCCAAAAGATATGATCCACTTCATATCATCACACGACTATCTCGATCCATCGACCTTGACTTCACTTGCTCTTCACCGTTGCATCGGTCCGTCGGCGCCAAGTCTTGCTCAAGCTTCACCATCGCATGGTCCTTTGCTTCGAAGCCTCGACTTGCCCTTAACCTTCACAACCGGTCCATCGAGCCAAGCATCATCTTGGTCATATGAGTCAATGTCATGTCTCATATTCAATGACCACCTTTATCTAAATCATCCACTTAGATACAAAGGTTAGTACTAGGTTTCATCAATTAGCCAAAACCAAACTAGGGACTTTCAATCTCCCCCTTTTTGGTAATTGATGACAACCCTCACAAAGATGATTTTGATAATAAAAGTTTTGAACTTGTCATACTTGTCCAATCATTTTGCTCATAAGTAAAGTTTAGACAATTATCACAAGCTCGGTTTTGGTAGCATTAGCTCTCCTTACATATGTGCATAGAGTTTGGATTGAAAGCTTTGCACATATGCATTGATAGAAGTGTTGAGAGAGTAATTCTACCAAAATGATGCTAAGGTGTAAGAAATGGACCTTTGAAGCGTGATACCAATCGGAGTTGCCTTTTACACCATCCTTAGCATCATGAAGTAACTAGACATCCATCACAACTCAAGAACCCCGTGAGATCAACATTATAGTAAAGGTTCTTGGACCACTTGTAAAGATTAAGGCACGTCTAGATACCACAGTAAACTAATCCTATGCATGCTAGTAGATCATTTCATCATTTAAGTTCTATAATAGCATTGCACCACACAAGCATGTATATTGAATTTAAATACATGTGCAATGAGCAAGTCATATTTTTTATGGGCTTGCTCCCCCTACTTGTGTGCATCAAAATTTTATTTACCCCTTTATCATGTTGAATCATCTTTTTCTCTCCCCCTTTGTCAACAACTTACCCAAAAATAGGATCAAATTGTGAAGAGAAAAACAATGTTTGATGGAGTAGGTTAGAATTTATCAAATTTGGTTTAACCTAGATATTTAATTCGATTTGAACCAAAGACAAGCTTCTTCACTCCTCAAAATAAGGGTTATCTTGCCTATGTTGAATTAAACACTTATAGCAAATCTTCTAGATTCAACACTAGGTTTGTAAGCTCACAAACATGTCATATGCCACCACTAGATCAAAACAAGCATAGAAGCAATAGTGGTAACATATATCCATCAAATTCATTTGATTTATCATGAATGCTCATGTGTACCACTTATTATGTCTACATGCTCTAGCAAGTCCTTAGCATAGGATGAATAGCATGTCAATCAACTTTTACCTTGCAATGTCGAAGGAGAGGCATGTCAATAAGTGGGTGGGGTGCATTCAACTCATGTTTGAGAAATCAAGAATGTTCAATTCATTCCTTAGATTGCAAAACCTCTTTTCATCAAGTGGCTTGGTGAGAATATCGGCAAGTTGATCATCGGTGCCAACACGTTCAATGGCAATATCTCCCTTTTGTTGATGATCTCTAATGAAATGATGCCTTATATCAATATGCTTTGTTCTTCCATGTTGAATCGGGTTTTGTATCATCTTGATTGCACTTTCATTATCACATAGCAATGGCACATTCTTGAAGTTGAGGCCATAATCCTTCAAAGTTGATTTCATCCATAGCAATTGTGCACAACAACTCCCCGCACTCACATATTCGGCTTCGGCAGTAGAGATTGCCACACTATTTTGTTTCTTTGAGGACCATGACACAAGTGATCTTCCAAGTAATTGACATGTGCCACTTGTGCTCTTTCTATTGATCTTGCAACCCCCATAGTCAGAGTCCGAATATCCAATCAATTCAAACTTTGACCCCTTGGGATACCATAGTCCAACATCTCTTGTTTGCTTCAAGTACCTCAATATTCTCTTTGCGGCCGTGAGATGACTCTCTCTAGGTGAGGCTTGATATCTAGCACACATACAAACACTAAACATGACATCCGGCCTTGATGCGGTGACATAGAGTAGACTTCCAATCAAAGACCGATATTCCTTTTGATTCACCATTTTGCCATCAAAATCACTATCCAAATTGTCATTTGTACTCATTGGAGTTGAAATTGGCTTTGCATCCTGCATTCCAAATTTCTTCAACATGTCCTTTATGTATTTCCCTTGACTCACAAATGTCCCATTCTTCAATTGTTTGACTTGGAGACCAAGGAAGTAGCTAAGTTCACCAATCATAGACATTTCAAACTCTTTGGCTATCATAGCACTAAATTCTTCACAATAAGCTTGATCGGTTGATCCAAAGATGATGTCATCAACATATATTTGCACTATGAATAGATCATTCCTAATCTTCTTGGTGAATAGAGTTGTATCAACCTTGCCCATCTTGAATCCCTTAGAGAGAAGAAAATCCCTTAGCCTCTTATACCATGCTCTAGGTGCTTGTTTTAAGCCATATAAAGCCTTCTTCAACTTGTATACATGGTTGGGTTTCTTGTCATCTTCAAATCCGGGAGGTTGCTCAACAAAGACTAACTCATTGATGATCCCATTGAGAAATACACTTTTGACATCTATTTGATATAATTTGATGTTGTGTGCACAAGCATAAGCCAATAGAATCCTTATTGCCTCCAATCTTGCCACGGGAGCATATGTCTCATCATAATCAGACCTTCTACTTGAGTGTAACCTTGAGCAACTAGTCTTGCTTTGTTTCTTTCCACAATGCCATCTTGATCTTGCTTGTTTTTGAACACCCACTTGGTTCCAATCACATTGTAGTCATTTGGCCTTTCTACCAATTCCCAAACATTATTTCTTGTGAAATTGTTAAGCTCTTCTTGCATAGCCATGATCCAATCGGCATCCTTCAAAGCTTCTTCTATTTTCTTTGGTTCTATAGTTGACACAAATGATGCATGCTCACAAAACATAGCCAATCTTGATCTTGTTTGCACACCACTTCTAATATCACCAATAACACTATCAATAGGGTGATCTCTTGCAACATGTTGTGGTTGGAGTACTTGCACTTGATTGCTTGAGCTTGGTTGATCACTTGATGTATCTTGATGAGATGAACTAGCACCATGATCTTGTACTTGAGAGTCACTAGCTAGCTTGAATGGAGAATTGAGCACTTGATCTTTATCATCATCTTGAATATCAATTACTTGCTTTGCTCTAATGTCCCCAATGTCCATGTTCTTCATTGCTTCCACCAATTGAGTTCCTTCCATATCATCTAGATTCTCTTCTTTATCTTGTGACCCATTGGTTTCATCAAATTGCACATCATGGACTTCTTCTAGAATGCCACTTGAATTGTTCCAAACTCTATAAGCTTTGCTTGTAGTTGAATAACCAAGTAGGAACCCCTCATCACATCTCTTGTCAAACTTTCCTAATCTAGTGCCCTTCTTCAAGATATAGCATTTGCAACCAAACACTCTAAAGTAAGAAATATTGGGCTTTCTTCCATAAAGTAGCTCATATAGGGTCTTCTCTAGCAATGGATGACAATATAGTCTATTGATGTAGTAGCAAGCGGTATTGATTGCTTCATCCCAAAATGATTGACTCACATTATACTCACGAAGCATTGATCTAGCCATATCAAGCAATGTTCTATTCTTTCTCTCAACTAGGCTATTTGATTGTGGAGTGTACTTGGCCGAGAATTGATGTCCAATGCCATAGTGATCACAAAGTTCTTCGATTCTTGTATTCTTGAACTCACTTCTATTGTCACTTCTCACTTTCTTGATTCTAATCTCAAACTCATTGTGAACTCTAGTGAGAAATGTTTTGAAGATGTCAAACACTTCACTTTTGTCACTAAGAAAGAATACCCATGTGAATCTTGTGAAGTCATCCACTATGACAAAGCCATACTTGTTGCCGCCTATGCTTGTATATGTTGTTGGGCCAAATAGATCCATGTGCATCAAATCAAATACTTTGCATGTGCTCATTGTACTCTTCTTTGGATATGAGCTTCCAACTTGCTTCCCGGCTTGACATGCACTACAAAGCTTATTCTTCTCAAATTCAACATCTTTGAAACCATTGACAAGATTGTGAGTTGTAAGCTTCTTTAATTGTTTCATGCCAACATGACCAAGCCTTCTATGCCAAAGCCAACCCATGCTTGATTTGGAGATTAAGCAAGTTATCAAAGAAGTTTCTCTAGCATTGAAGTCAACTAGGTAGAGATTCTCATATCTAAAGCCCTTGAATGCCACATTTGAGCCATCCATACTAATGACTTCTACATCATCAACCCCAAAGATACATTTGTAACCAAGATCACATATTTCTGCCATGGATAAAAGATTGAAATCCAAACTTTCAACTAGCAACACATTGGAGATGCTCAAGTCATTTGATATTGCAATCTTGCCCAAGCCAATAACCTTGCCTTTCTTGTTATTGCCAAATGTGATAGAATCAACACCACTATCATTGTCATTGATTGAGTCAAACATTCTTGATGTACCGGTCATGTGTTGAGTGCACCCACTATCAATAATCCAATGCCTTCCTCCGGCTTTGTAATTGACCTACAAGCAAATCAATGAAGCTTAGGTACCCATTTTTGCTTGGGTCCTTGTAGGTTAGTAACTAAGCTCTTTGGTACCCAAATATCCTTCTTCTTTGGGCCAACAATGGGTGTACCAATAAACTTAGCTTTCACACCCTTCACACCTTTGGTAAGCACATAGCAAGAATCAAAAGGTATAGCATTAACAAATTTCTTACTTTGGTTCTTTTTATTGCAATTATGCTCTAGGTGCCCGACTTGCTTGCATCTATTGCAAAACCGACCATTGCCCTTCACAAAGCTAGGCTTTGGAGTTGCAAAGGCCAACTTGCCTTTCTTGGGGGTATAGCCCAATCCCTCTTTGTTAAGAGAGAACCTTTGGCTACCCAAGAACTTAAGCAAGCGGGCCTCACCACCATAGGCCTTGCCTAGGGCGTGAGTGAGCTCATCCACCTCTCTTTTGAGAGTCTCATTCTCAACCATTAGTGAGGCATCACAAGTGAAACCATCACTAGTAGTGGAGGTAGAGTTGGTGGTGGTGGATGAAGAGCTACAAGAAGGGTTAGCATTTGACATGATGATAGATTCATAAAAGGATTTATCTATTTATATCACATGTGACACCTATATCATATAATACAACAACCTCCTTCTTTGCTTGTTGCTCAAGTAGCAATGAGTGAGCCTTTTCAAGCTTGGAATGAGCCTTACCAAGATCCTCATAGTCTTCCACTAGACTCTCATGAGTGGTCTTAAGCTCACTAAGAACTTTCTCAAGTATTGCTACTTTCATTGAAAGCTTCTTACACTCCTTATTCTTGGCAATAGCTATGTCTCTAGTTTGTTGCATCAAGTCATATAGTTGTTCTTTAGTTGGTTCATCATCATCATTTTCATTATCATTATCATTATCACTATCATGAGCATATTCCATTTCACTTTCATCATCACTCTCATCATATATTACCTTAGTTTCTTTGGCCATGAGGCACGACAAGGATGAATTAAATAGTGATGGCTTCTTGTTGATAGCAATGGAAGCAAAAGCCTTGTTGGATGATGATTCTTCTTCTTCATCATCACTTTCCTAAGTGACCACATAGGCTCCATTCTTGCCCTTCTTGAAAGTCATCTTGGCTTCTCTCTTTTTCTTCTCAAACTTGCCCCTCTTGTTGTTCTTCTTCTTGTCATAGGGACATTCGGCTTGAAGATGTTCGGTGCTATCACAATTGAAGCACTTCCTTTGTTGCTCATTGCTCTTGAAATAGTCATTTCTCTTTTTGAAGCCTCTTCTTTTGATAAACATCTTGCCAATATTCTTGAAAACTAGAGCAAGTGCCTCATCATCAATTTCCAATTCTTCATCTTCTTTATTGTCATCTTCTTCTTGAATTGAAGCTTTGCCCTTAGAGGAGGTGGCCTTGAATGCCACGGTCTTCTTCTTCTTTTCTTCCTCCTTCTCATCAACATCTTGATCATACTTGTCAAAGGTTAATACCTTTCCAAGCAAATCATTGGGCTTCATTGCATCAAGCCCATCTCTTTGTAGCATCATGATCAATATTTTGAATCTTTTTGGTAAGCTCAATAAGAACTTGTGGCAAAAATCTTGGTCTTGTGTCTTGTGCCCCAAGCTCTTGAGATCATTCACAATGACTTGCAATCTATGAAATATCTCTAAGATTGTTTCTTCTTCTTTCATCTTGAAGGTCTCAAATTCACTCTTGAGCCCATATAACTTGGCACTCTTCACAACCTTAGTGCCCTCATATGTTTCACTCAACCTTGTCCATACCTCGTTTGCTAATTCTAAATCCTTGATGCCCTCAATTACTTTTGTGTCAATACCATTGTAAAGTGTATTGAGAGCTATTCTATTGCATGTTCTATTTGCTCTATCTTCATCGGTGAGATGATCAGGATCAATGATAGCAAAATCATTCTCGGTGACTTATAAAACTCTCTCATGAATAGAACCAAGGTACACTGTCATTTTTCTCTTCCAATGAGCAAAAGAACTAACACCATCAAAGAACGGTGGCTTGCCCCCAACATGATTGAACACAATTTGAGCCATTTTTCACACCGAAGGATGTTAAGCCTTGATTAAAACGGTGACCATGGCTCCGATACCACTTGTAAGGTCCTAGATGGCTAGAGGAGGTTGAATAGCCTATAAAAAATTCTACAAGAACCACTAAGCAAACTTGTTAGAATAACAAACGGCGTAAATCGAGTTTTGCTTAGCCTACGGTTGTAATGCAAGCCTCCTATCCACAAGTCTAGTAGACTATAATCTCTAGTTCACACAAGGGCTAAGTTACTAAACTTACACTAGTGAGCAAGCTAGCAACTACTAGCAAAGCTACTACTAGAGCTACACAAGATAAACTAGTAAAGTAAATGCGAGAGAGAGGATCATGAATCTTATACCGACGGTGGAGTGAAGATGTTGCCAATCACCAAGATGATATACAATCAATCAATCAATATTGACAACAACACAATATGAAGACCAATCACCAGGAGACAAGTGACACAATATTTTTATTCATCCGGTGTTCACTTGTGCACCGACAAGCTACGTCACCGGTTATGTCGACCAACACTTAGATGGTTCCTCGGTGTGACCCTCAAGTCACTTGCCCCTCAAGGCATGCACTGCAAGGCACCACAAGACACCACTCTCAAGTGAGGTAACTCAATGACACACGCAATCCACTAGAGTTGCTTTTGGCGCTTCGCCGAGGAAAGCACAAGAACCTCTTACAATCAACCGGAGGTGGCCAAGAACAATCTTCTTCTCTTGCCAACGCCTCCAACAATCTCCAAGCCGGCTAGGAGCGGTACTCTTTAAGAGTAACAAGAAATCCACCGGCTAAACCACCCACAAGTGCCACTAGATGCCCTCAAGCTATGCAATGCACTTTGGGATCACTCAATCTCACTTTTGATTTGCAATCAAGCAAGAGAGATGAGTGGGAGGAGAAGCTCTAGCTCAAAGGATGCACAAGTATGTTAGAAATCACGAGTTCACTCCCCAAGGGCCGGCCAATAAGTATTTATAAGCATCCGATCCGAATAGAGCCGTTATACCCCTTCTCTGGGTCTTTTTGGGATGACCGGACGCGCCGGTCATAACTGACCGGACGCGCTCAACCGCGTCCGATCCTCCAATGGTCACTGCGCCAACGGTCAAACCCCATGACCGGACGCGCTTCTCATAATGACCGGACGCGCCGATCGCACAGCATCGCGTGCCCGTGAAGTAACGACCAGACGCGCCCCTCGCAACGACCGGACACGACAGTGCCCGCGTCCGGTTAGAGTCCAGTAAGCTCCCTCAATGATCGGACGCGTCCAATCGTGTGTGACCGGACGCGCCACGCGTCCGATCGTCCTTGTGAACTACAGATTCTTCTAGGCACCTGACCAGACGCGCTAGTCCCACGAGTGACCAGACGTGCCGGTTACAAACCCTAGCACCCGCGCTCCTGACTGCTGACCGAACACGTCCGGTCATACCATGACCACGTCCGGTGCAGCGTCCGGTCACCTCTGTGACCTCCGTTCGCCTCTATTTCTTTTCTGACTTCCGACGTAGTAGAAAATAGGTATTTCAACTTCTCAAAAACGCCTGAATCCCGTGCTCGCAAGCTCGACGGGAGGGAGAGAGAGACCCAAACCCTCTCTACTGCTTAATCTCCAACGCCTTCGCAAATGTGCTAACACCAACAAGTGATCACCACCTTGTGCACGTGTGTTAGCATTTTCATAATCATTTTCGAAGGTTTTCCAGTTAGCTCACTAGGCCCTACATGCAATGCACTTCATGAATTCACCTAGTGGCACCCGTGCATCGAATAACCGATAAGACTTCTCCTCTTAATAGTTCGGCTATCGATCCTAAACCACTCACACCCTCTATGGTATCTTGAGTGCAAAACAAAATGGCCCTATGGTTATACCTTTGCCTTGAGCCCATTTTGTTTCTCCAAAAGATATGATCCACTTCATATCATCACATGACCATCTCGATCCATCGACATTGACTTCACTTGCTCTTCACCGTTGCATCGGTCCGTCGGCGCCAAGTCTTGCTCAAGCTTCACCATCGCATGGTCCTTTGCTTCAAAACCTCGACTTGCCCTTCACCTTCACAACTGGTCCATCGAGCCAAGCATCATCTTGGTCTTCATCATCTTGGTCATATGAGTCAATGTCATGTCTCATATTCAATGACCACCTTTATCTAAATCATCCACTTAGATACAAAGGTTAGTACTAGGTTTCATCAATTAGCCAAAACCAAACTAGGGACTTTCACTTGGTCGCGTGCGCGCGGCGAGCTTGACGGTGACCCACAGTGGCACGGTCGTGCTAGCGGTGAGGTGGTGGCTCGAGGGCTACGACTTGGGTGCGCATGACGAAGAGGGGTCCCAAGCAGAGCTATCGGTGCCACTCAATCGACGCGCGGTGGTCAAGTGGGGAGCTGCTCGTGCTAAAGGCGCCCCTGGCCTTAATGGCATGGTGGGAAGGAAAGCTCCAAATTAGGGCTCGGTGGTGTACGATTCGGAACGGGGTGGGGATGGGCGGCTGAGACACAGGCCTACGAATCAGCGTGCAAGGTGAATTGGGCCAAGGTGGCACCCCCACGCCGAACACGTAGCGCGGGACCGACTGCCAAGGTGACAGAGAGAGAAGAAGGTCAGCACCGGGGTCACCTCTGTTGCGGAAAGGGGGTTGCCAAGACGTGTGTGGCAGGCCGAGGAGAGTGTGGCGTGCGCGGGTAGCCACCGACCGGCTAGCAGCGGCGCAGGGGCCGGCACGGACATGACATGCATTGACCCAGGCGGCACACGTCGTCGAGCATGACAAGGAGGGGGCAGCGGAGCAGCATGGACGGCTCACACCCGGGCGGCCAAAAGAGCCCCAACCACAGCAGCGTGGAGCCGGTAGCACAGGCGATAGAGGGCAGGCGACCAGTGGCTAGAAAACTGGCCAGCGCGGCTAGCACGGCGACGTCGCCACCCACGCGAGGTGACCGCGCTTAGACGTCTAAGCAGCCCGACACAAGTGTCGCGCATGCAATTTAAAGCACGTGAAACCTCTAACTCGGTTAGACTCGGGCTCAAATAACTATACACTACCTGAGAGGGTACTTAAGACTACCCAGAGCAACCAAAACCCGACCTAGCTCCTTAGCTAACATTCTAGAAAAGAAGTCACCAACGTAGCGTCGTCAAACTGCTAACAAGCTTATGATCCTAAGCATATTTTAGGTTGTCCAAATTCGATTTCCAAGCTACTCGAAATACTAGCTAGCCAAAATACTTTTCCACCGCAAGGGTTGCATTGCACTCTACAAAGCTAGTACTTCAAATCTTATTAAAGTGTTGCATACATGTTCTACAACAGTTTTGCTAAATAAAATTCATTTTTGAACCTTAAGTAATACAACACGGTTATTGCGGCAACTTCCATTTAACATTTTCATTAACTATTTAAAATTACTAAAATGATATACGAACTTTGACATATGCTAAATCACATAAATATGATGCTCATGATATGCTTAGGCGAGTTGCTTACGCGGTAACACCGAGGGTGTTACACCAACCCTCTTCTATACAGTATCCTTAAGGCGAAATATATATTCCCTCAGACATCTTTTTGGAGAGCCCCTTCCCATGGTCCTAGATTAGTCTTTTGGGGATCCATCCTGAATACCAAGCATATCCTACATGAAAACTGCTCCTTTCAAATCCACGAAAGCAACGTAGCGTCGCCAACGTAGCGTCGTCAAACTGCTAACAAGCTTATGATCCTAAGCATATTTTAGGTTGTCCAAATTCGATTTCCAAGCTACTCGAAATACTAGCTAGCCAAAATACTTTTCCACCGCAAGGGTTGCATTGCACTCTACAAAGCTAGTACTTCAAATCTTATTAAAGTGTTGCATACATGTTCTACAACAGTTTTGCTAAATAAAATTCATTTTTGAACCTTAAGTAATACAACACGGTTATTGCGGCAACTTCCATTTAACATTTTCATTAACTATTTAAAATTACTAAAATGATATACGAACTTTGACATATGCTAAATCACATAAATATGATGCTCATGATATGCTTAGGCGAGTTGCTTACGCGGTAACACCGAGGGTGTTACACCAACCCTCTTCTATACAGTATCCTTAAGGCGAAATATATATTCCCTCAGACATCTTTTTGGAGAGCCCCTTCCCATGGTCCTAGATTAGTCTTTTGGGGATCCATCCTGAATACCAAGCATATCCTACATGAAAACTGCTCCTTTCAAATCCACGAAGGCAACGTAGCGTCGTCAAACTGCTAACAAGCTTATGATCCTAAGCATATTTTAGGTTGTCCAAATTCGATTTCCAAGCTACTCGAAATACTAGCTAGCCAAAATACTTTTCCACCGCAAGGGTTGCATTGCACTCTACAAAGCTAGTACTTCAAATCTTATTAAAGTGTTGCATACATGTTCTACAACAGTTTTGCTAAATAAAATTCATTTTTGAACCTTAAGTAATACAACACGGTTATTGCGGCAACTTCCATTTAACATTTTCATTAACTATTTAAAATTACTAAAATGATATACAAACTTTCACATATGCTAAATCACATAAATATGATGCTCATGATATGCTTAGGCGAGTTGCTTACGCGGTAACACCGAGGGTGTTACACCAACCCTCTTCTATACAGTATCCTTAAGGCGAAATATATATTCCCTCAGACATCTTTTTGGAGAGCCCCTTCCCATGGTCCTAGATCAGTCTTTTGGGGATCCATCCTGAATACCAAGCATATCCTACATGAAAACTGCTCCTTTCAAATCCACGAAGGCAATTGTAATGTTTGGATTGAACCTTGGTGTGAAGACTGGGATCACATTCATGACCATCTTATCCTTCCTACCATTGTCCAACCCCTTCCCAACAATGTGCAGGGCCTCATAGACCAAAACACTTCGACATGGAATGCCCCACTCATCAATAGTATTTTCTTTGAAGAAGCAGCAAGCAGAAGTCTACACATACCAATTGTCAGATCACATCACAAAGATAATCTTATCCGGGGAATTCACAATAAGGACATTGCACTACTAAGGAATCCTACAAGATCTTGAGTGCTCAAATTGTTCATCTCAAATCGAACTTAGGTCCAAGATCCCTTACAAACAATTCCCAGATCCTTCTGCGAAGCATATGAAACATAAACATCTACCGCCAAGAATTAAAACATTTGCTTGGCGCCTTCTTTGACAATCTCTTGCTTTAGCTGAACGAGCAAGTCGCTACTCCAGCCAAATCAACAAAACTTGCAACTTATGCAGCAAGACTAAAACAGATAAACACCTATTTCTTTATTGTGATTTCGCTTGAGCTTTCTGGTTCTCTGCAGATCCTCTTCTTAGAACACATCTTTTAACTCAAGACCAAGATGGTGTATAGTAAATAATTGAAACCATCCTACCACAAGGATCTTCTCCGAACAGGAAATTTTCACTTCTCTTTGGTACTTATGGAAAGCAAGGAATGATCTAAGATTCAATAACAAAAAATGGACCATAGAGAAAGCCCTAGTTTGGTTGTGAATAATTTATGAAACCTAGCACTAACCTTTGTCATGAGTTGTGATATGAGCTTGGTTGGTGCAATCCAAGTGTGGAGCATGTGATGAGGTCCATGGAGATGGAGGACATGTGTTGATGATGATCAAGCTCAGCTTGGAAAAGAAGAAAGAGAAAAATAAGAACCAAGAAGATCAAAGCAAAAATATAAGATATGTTTTTGTTTTGCACTCAAGACACCATAGAGGGTGTGAGTGACTTAGGATTGATAGCCATACTTTAAAGAGGGGAAATCTTTGGCTAAACGGTTTATCAAGTGCCACTAGGTGACATGACTTTTGCATATGCTTTTAGAAACCTAATGTGCTAACAATTAACCCTTGTAAAATGCTTTGAAAAATGCTAACACACATGCACACAAGTTATACACTTTGTGGTTAGCAAGTTAGAAACAAGGGTGAGCGGTCGTGGACTTAGAAAAAGAAAAGGAGGCACGAGTACCTGACCGAACTCTGGCTTAGGGGTGATCGGACTCACCCTTGGTGCGTCCGGTCGGTTGGCGCAGAGAGGAGCAGCTTCAGCTCTGTGATCGGACGCTGATGGCGATGTGTGACCTGACGCGCAGGCGGTGAGTCCAGTCGCAGTGTCAGTGACAGTGCGGTGGCTCGGCTTGTGGTGCAGAGAGGACTAGACTCTGAGCGTGTTAGGTCGTGTCTGACTGGACACGTCAGGTCATTGAAAACTCGCTCGAGAAGCTTAATGGAAGTGACCGGACTCCACGTGGTGGAGCGTCCAATCATACTAACCGCGAGTCAGGTCGTTGAGTGGCTAGCTCGGGCGTGCGCAGGAGCGGACGCAACGGCAATGTGTCCAGTCATGTGTCTGGTGCATCTGGTCCGTGATTGAGTGACTGCGCTAACCATCTTCGACCATTGAAGATCAACGCGCGATATTCAAACGGGGACACGTGGACAGCCTGGAGTGACTGGACACTGACCGACCGGACGCAGGGGTGCATCTAGTCAGTGCGTCCGGTCACCCCAAGACTACCCAATGGCTCTTTGAGCTTTGAGGGTCTATAAATAGAAATACACCGGCTTGAGGCTCACCCTCTTGGTACTTTGACATACTTGACATCCTTGTGAGCCTAAGCAAACACCTCCCACTATCTCCATCCTTGATTCATCATCATAGTGAGATTATGAGTGATTCCAAGTGCATTTACTTGAGTGATTGCATCTAGTGGCACTTGGGGATCATTGTGGCTACAGATTTCTTGTTACTCTTGGTGGTTGCCGCCACCTAGACGGCTTGGAGTAGCGGTGGAGGTCCAACATGTGTTGGTGATTGTTCATGGCCGGCTCTAGTGATCTTGTGAGGGGTATTGCACCTTCCCTGGTGAAGCACCGCAAGGTAGCTCTAGTAAATTGCTCGTGTCATTGAGTTGCCTCACTTGTGGGTAGGTTCTTGTGGTGTCCAATTATGTGGACAAGGTTCATGCAACACCTCTTAGCCACCGAACTACCAAGTATTGGTCAATACAATGGGGACTAGCGTACGGGCAAGCACGTGAACCTCGGGAGAAAAATTGGTTGTCTCTTGCCCTTTGGTATTGTCCCGGTGATTGAATTGGCATTCATATTGTGATTGGTTCACTCCTCTACGCGGCGGTATAACTATCTTGCTCACTCCATTACTTTCCCGCAAAATAGTTGTAGCAAGCTCTTTAGTGTAGCTAGTTTTGAGAGTAGTTTAAGTTCATCTAGTAGAGCTGTTTAGTGTAGCAAGTTTGAGAGCTCTTAGTGAGTAGCAACATAGCCATTTGTGTGCCTATTGATTATGGCAACTAGCATTGTTGGATAGGTGGCTTACAACTCTTATAGAGCTAGAGCAAAATTACATTACGCCATTTAGTGTAACCACTTGCTCTAGTGTGTTTGTAGAAAATTTTTATAGGCTATTTGCCCTCCCTCTAGCCATTTAGGACCTTTCACATAGCATGCAAGAGTACACCATGAAACAAATGCAGATATTTAGGACCTTTCACATAGCATGCATCGATAAGCACTTCAACTACTAACTTTCTCCTCCAAGTTGTCCCCAGAAGTTGCACCTTGCTTGCCATTCTTCTAGGTACTAGATGCTTTGTTGATGCAGCCACTAGTCCAGATGATGGGGCAAACCATAAAAGAACAACATGAATTAGAGTCTTCTTCTCTCCAACAAAAAAGTTCATTCTATATATTCAGGCTCAAATTCATCGCATCTACTCAGTTCTCATGGCTGAAGCTGCTGCTCTTTCTCTAGCTGCAATAATCTCAAAGCTCCTTAATTTACAGGAAACAAGTTTCCTCTCTGACAATGAGTTGATAGTCAGCATCCTAAGTGGCCACCTCAATCGAGCTAAACCTTGGAATATTAAGCCTTCTATGGCTGATTTTAGACTCCAAACCCAAAGTTCCTCCCATTAGGTGCTCAAGATAAGTAGGGATGTCAATGTAACAGCTCACAACCTTGCCTCTAGAGCTAGATTCCCCTTTGCTCTTCTTTCAAATTTTCCTGCTCAAGTTCAACACATGTTTCTATGTGCTCCTTTAGATCCTTTTTCTATCTTCCTAGGAGCCTTTCTCTCCCTTCTATGTAAGTTGTTCTTAAATTTAATATATTATGTTTCTCATAAAAAAACAAATTGTCCCCGAAGTTTCCCATTTTCTTCTCTATGTGTGTAGTCTCTAAAGTTTTGATGTGATGTGAAAGTTTAAAAGATCTCCGATTGAAATGGCACACGAGGATAATTTTTTTGAAATGCACTAGGCAATGTAGCTATTGATTATATTTAATAAAAATAATAAAAAGGAACAAACCTAGTCTCTTGCTAGCTTTCTTACCCTTAGCTCTGCTTTTGTGGACGAGCCTTCAACAAAAGAGTTAGACAAAAAGCAGAGTTAAAATACAGAGTTCTACGATAAGGAAAGTTAACTCATACCCATAACCTATAGAGAGCAAGTTCAGTACCCACCTACAAAGAAGCAACTAAAATCTTGACTGGGGGTTTGAGGCTACCTAATAGCAAAATATTCCTACTAACAAGACAGAGAATTCACTATTAAGGGCTTGTTCAGTAGAGCTCCTCTTGCTCCAGATTCTCTTTGGAAGCTGATTCTCTCTGAGAGAAGTGATTCTATGGCTAAAAATATTTCTCTAGGATAAACTCTATGCATACAATGACTCAGGAGTAACAAGAAGAATACTTTTTTTTAGCTCCTAGCTCCTAGTCATTTAGTTAGAGAATCATTTCATAAAATCAACATAGAATCATTTTTAGTAAAAAAGCTGCTTGACAAAGCTCCTTTTGATTTTAGCTACAAGCTTTGCCAAACAGCTCCTAAGGTACTAAGGTTTTACAATAGATCAGCAACAACCAAGGGGCCAGTAACTATGAAAGCAACTAAATGAAAACCACAAGAATAACAACCCAAAAGCTAAAACCTAATATTGTGTTATGGTTTTTATTCACTTTTCACTACCCTCGGCTCGATCTTTGCTTGATTGGTGAAAGAATCATCTTATTGCACCATACATTACACATCGTATGTAAATTAAAAGTGACATTGATCCGCCTAACCTTTCGATTGGACGTTGTTTAGATTCACAGGAAACAAGAAAAATACAACTTACAACTAATTAAGAGGAAGATAAGGTCATCGTCTTACAAATATACATATGAGCCATTCATTTAATTAGATCATATGATTAGGGATCATCTACTACTTCATCATAGGTAATAGGTGGGATATATATTTATTTAATTTTCTATTTTGTAAAATAAAAAAGATTTATATATTGAAATCATTTTCTATAGAAACTAATTGATGCATACGCGGTCTGTATATTAAATGTGGTAAATCATTTTATTTTACAACTTTAGACATGACATAATTTGATTAGCATAAATATAACATGACAACTAATATAATGTAACATATTCTAATAAAAGGACCTAAATGATGTCTTGGGGGGTGGGGGTGAATAGGCTATTTATAAACACCGTTAAATGCATCGGGGCCCATGAACTTATAAGTGTGTGTCATATGGCCCTATAAACTTTGAAACAACATTTCTATCTCCCTTAAACTTGTTAAGTGGTACACCGAAACACAGTAAAAAAAGCCCTATGCATATATATCCATCCTTTTGCAACATTCGATGACGTACGCGGTTCCATATTTAATCCTGAGAATTTGTGGTGTGCAGTGGCACTTATGACTATCCCGGCCTTTCCACCATTCATAACTCCTCCAGCAACAAACTACGGAGAAACACTCTCTAAACTTTCATCTATATATGTGCGTTTAGGCATTATACTTCTATAGTCTTTAGTTGTCACGCAGTGGTGCAATGCAATAGCGGCTAGCTAGCAACAGAAGCAAAGCACGTAGCTAGTAAGTAGGCCTCCATGGCGTGGAAGATGTTGCCTGCGGCTAGCGAGCTCTTTCCCGCGCTCGTCCGGGCCGGCACAACCACTCCCCGTCCCCGGCCACCGCGAGCCGCACGCAACTCGCCCACCGTCCACAGGCACGCCCCTCCCGCGGCACGTCTCGCCGGCGGCGCGGGGACAACAACGACGCTGGTAGTTGACGTCGACGGCGCCCTGCTCCTCTCGCGCTCCCTCTTCCCCTACTTCATGCTGGTCGCCCTCGAGGCCGGCGGCTTCCTCCGCGCCCTCGTCCTGCTCCTCCTTTACCCCGCCATCCGCTGCTGCCGCCTCGGCGGCGGCGGCGACCTGGCCGTCCGCACCATGGCCGCGGTCGCTTTCTGCGGCCTGCGCGCGCAGACGTTCCGCGCCGGCCGCGCCGTCCTGCCGCGGTGGCTCCTGGAGGACGTGGCGGCCGAGGCGCTCGACGCCGCGCGGCGTGTCGGCGACGACGACCCGGCAAGGGTGGTGTGGGCGAGCGCCATGCCGCGAGTCATGGTCGAGCCCTTCCTCAGGGAGTACCTGCAGGTGCCGGCCGCCGCAGCTGTCGCGGCGAGGGAGATGAAGACGGCGTGGGGGTTCTACACTGGCCTCATGGAGGGAGACGAAGACGGCGAAGCGGTGTCACCGGTGACGAGGAAGAGGACGACGGCGGTGGCGTCGGCACGGGACGGCGGCGACGCCGTGGGATTCTCCGCTTCAGGCTCCGTGGAGTTCCTCTCCAGCCCTCCCGCGTCCATTTGCAAGGTCGTAGCTTCCGCCTTTGATTAGCTGCTCTATAATTGATTGATCCCAATCCCATGCACGGCACGACACGGCACGACAGCGATGTATCCTTCTTGGCTCCTTGCTGACTAGCACCACCGCTGCACGATCATGTCTCTCTCAATCACTGCAGGAGGTGTACGTGGTGAGCGCGGAGGAGCAGAGCAAGTGGCGGCGCCTGGCGCGGCGCGACTACCCGACCCCGCTCGTCTTCCACGACGGCCGGCTCGCGATCCTGCCGACGCCGCTCAACACGGTGGCCATGTTCACGTGGCTGCCCCTGGGCACGGCGCTGGCCGTCCTCCGCCTCGCCGTCGCGCTCGCGCTGCCGTACAGGGTCGCCACGGCGCTCCTAGCCGCCACGGGCCAGTCGTGGCGCCTCCGCGGCTCGCTCCCCCCTCCGCCGCGAAACGGCAGCAGCGGCGGTCAGCTGTACGCGTGCAACCACCGCACGCTGATCGACCCGGTGTACGTGTCCATCGCGCTGGACCGCCCCGTGCGCGCCGTGTCCTACAGCCTGAGCCGCGTGTCCGACCTGCTGTCCCCGATCGGCGCCACCGTGCGCCTGGCCCGGGACCGCGCCCGCGACGGCGCCGCCATGGCGCGCCTCCTGGCGCGCGGCGACAGCGTGGTGGTGTGCCCCGAGGGCACCACCTGCCGGGAGCCCTACCTGCTCCGCTTCAGCCCGCTCTTCGCCGAGCTCGGCGGAGACGCCGGCGTCGTGCCCGTCGCGCTGGCGGGCGAGACCGCCATGTTCTACGGCACCACGGCCAGCGGGTGGAAGGCTGTCGACCCCTTCTACTACCTGTCCAACCCCAGGATGTGCTACACGGTGCAATTCCTAGACAGGGTGGACACGGCGGACGTGGTGAGCGGCGGGAAGGCCGCCAGCGCCGACGTGGCCAACCGCGTGCAGCGGCTCATCGCGGAGGCGCTCGGCTACGAGTGCACCATGCTCACCAGGAAGGACAAGTACCTCATGCTCGTCGGCAACGATGGCGTCGTCGCCGCACCGCGCCGCGCCGCCAATAAGAAGTAAGCTAGCGCGCGTGCCGACATGCACATATATGAGTATATGACCATAGATATCGATTGAAGCTGTTTGTTTTGATGTTCTGTTCCTCCCGCCTTTTGCGAGTACTCTGTCCATCCTAAAAATAAGTGCACATTTTATACTTCGAGGAGTCAAACAAATCTCAAGTATGACTATAGAAAATAGTATTAGGATTTGTATCTCTGAATAGGATTAGTATAAAAATATATGATATGATTAACTAATGATAATTATTTGATATTATAAATCTTAGTGTTTTTATTATCAATTTGGTCAAACTTAAATTTGTTTGACTCTTCAAAATATGAGATGTGCACTTATTTTGGGACGGATGGAGTATATATATAGGATGTACTAGCAGAATAATGTAGTGATTCATATGTATAAGAAAATGTACTGTACTTAAGGAAAGAGTATTATGTCACATTCACCATTATTATATGAGTATACATATATATACATATAAGAAGAGTTTGTTTGTACTTCAACGTATAATATTAAAGTTTTCGTTATGGGTTGCTAAGCACCTTACGATATAGTCAGCCTCATGCATGGGCTATAAGTTAGGTACGTTAACGACAAAAGATCACATATATACTCGGTGTTTACTTCAATTTCTCTCTTTTATTAGTTGTTTATTATTCAGGGCAAAACATCCCCATGTAATGTAGACAAAGCTAAAGTAATAGCCGTCTAAACCTGATGATAAACTTGATTAAACAGACACGGCCGGACATCTTGTACTAGAATTTAAACGCCGCTATACGTGTACTTTAGGTGAACAGTGGACATCCTTCAGCATGTACCACTAGCCATACGAACAGTCTCAACTCTGCAATTGTTTGGTACAATGGTACTAGTAGAAGAGAAAGAGATTCATGTACCCTTTTGACTCCAAGAGAGTAATCTGTGTTTTAGCAGCCACAGCCAGAGAGTCAGGTACCAATTATATTGTTGCAGTGACCTCATCTCTGAAGGCAGTCTGGTTTAGTTCCAAATTTGAGTTGCTTTGTCAGGTTGGTCACCCAAGGGGGGTATGCTCGCCCGACAAGTTAAGTTTGTCACCTTCTTTACGTTCGAGTGAGAAAAAAAATGGCTCAACAACATGGGCACGACATCTAAATGAAACTGAAACACTTCTATTTCTGTAATTCAGTTGAATGCTGTGCTGTGGCAATGTGGCATTCAGAAAACAAGACGGAAACTGTAGGATGATTGCATTTACACGACCATCCTTTTCTGGGTAATAGTAATTCCAGGCATTCTTTCAAAAAATAGTAATTCCAGGCAGGCACATGCAGTAAGCAGGAACGTCAGCGTCAGCGAAAAATGTCTCTGTTTCTTCACCTCTTGTTCTTCTGACGTCTCCCAAACTCGCGAGAATTCCGGTCCGGTGGCACTCGGTTACTGTAGCTCAACCATCTTATCCCCTGGTATAATGCATCCACACATTTCAGTTTCCAGATATATAAGCATTCAAGTTTCACTAGCATGGCTGCGGATTCTGGAATAATGGTAGCATGGGCACTAAAACAAGGATAGGTTTAGCGGCAAACGATGGGTCGGCATTTCTGTAGCTCATAAAGTACCACTGTTGCATTGGACCGAAGGACCGCTCGAAGAAGTTGCAAGAAAAAACGATCAGATGAGACCAGAACAGCTACAAACTGCCAAGAAGGCAGGATTGTTTTTTTGGGGAAGCAAGAAGGCAAAGATTTTGGACCAGGAAGGATGCAGCCAGCATTTATTTGTACTGCAACATTTGCATATAGGGTGTGTTCACTTCGCGAAAAGTAGGTAAAAAGTTACTGTAACATCTTTCGTTGTTATTTGGCAAAATTTATCTAATCATGGACTAACTAGGCTCAAAAGATTCGTCTCGACATTTACAGACAAACTATGCAATTAGTTATCTTTTTTACCTACATTTAATACTCCATGCATGCGTCGAAAGATTTGATGTGATGGGTGGAAAATGAAATATTTTGGGTTGGGATGGGGAAGTGAACACACCCATATTGCACTCATGCGTACGGAGTACCATCTAGGGGGGGGGGGGGGGGTCTAGTTTGGCTCTTCTTAAAATAGGTACTATGTAGGAAAAGCGATGTATACATACAGCCAGAAAAATGAGTAAACACAGGATGGTGTTTTAATTAGGCATCAGTTTGGTCTACAATTATGCAACTTCAGTTGGTTTTTTTCCTTTGTCATAAAACGAGCAGTAATAATATCATTTAATGAAAAAATATTTCATGAAAAAAACCAAATGAAACTCCGCGTGTGTTACCTATCCAAAAATAATTCCTCTAAAATCCACAATCAAAGCTAAATAGGTTTGAGTATTTTGACTGTAGCTTTCTAAACCATCACATGCCTGTAAACGAGCAAGCACATTGTGCAGTCTCTGGTGTCCGCCAAAAAACAAGTTTAAATCAATGCTGAAGATGTTTCCTGATGGGAACAATAAATTCCCTGGACTTAAGAATCTGGTAGAAGACAATAACGACAACAGCGGTGCTATTGGGAATTTGGGATGATAGCAACCGTCCACAGAAATTTGTGCTGCATACTAGTAATTTCTCAAACTAGAATCGATAGGAAGAAGTAGATTTCATTAATAAGGCGGCATCATCTAGTGTGTAGCCACAAGTTTTATCTAAGTTCCTCAATCCTGATCACAACATATGGCAAGCTGAAAACCTGGTGGACGAAGTCAAATGGAAGCCCAGACCAGCAGCGGCAACATATTGACCAAGTTCAGAAGCATCTTAACTGCATAAACAGTATGAGAGCATGTAGTGCTTGTGAGGCCAGTCAGTCAGACTGAAATGCAGCTGGTACATTGAAGATTGCAGGGTGAATTCAGTGTCAGTGATGTGGATTTTGACAGGGGGCAGCCTATCGCCGTCTCGCCACCGCCTTGTGCACAAAGATTACTCCCTCCTACCTAATTGCATTTTTTGGGGGCTCTAGCAATCACTAGCAACGACATTGTGACCAGATTCAGGAGACCATTCACAATTAACTGCACAGATGGTTGCCACGTTCGATGTTGCTGTCACGGAGCAGGCAGAATTCAGCCTGTGTGTGCTGCCCGGACGATCAGAATACGCGGTGCTTGTGCAGGTGCAGGGAGCTGAAGAAGCTTTGCTCCTTGTTGACGGCGAGAGGGGGAGGTTGACCAGACCAGCGAGGATCGCATTCTGGTTCAGTGCTGGGCGGCCTGTCGACGCCGCTCGTCGGCCTAGTGAGCGGCGGCGGTGGCGCATGTCACAGACCCTGGAACCTGGTAGTTATTGGGTCAGCTTTGGTCAGATTCAAACTTGTTCGATAGGCTGGTCAACTCTCATCATCGTAGCTCGTGCAGTAGCATCAACACAAGTTACAGGCTGACCAAAGGTCAAATCAGACAGTTAGCAGTTGTGACGGAAGGATCAGCTCGGTTTGCAATCTCTTGATGTTAGGCCTTGTTTAGTTGCCGACTCGGGGGTGGCCGATTCGGCACAGTGCCACCCCGAGCACTGTAGCACTTTTTTATTTTTTAGTGCAAAAAATTA
Source organism: Saccharum hybrid cultivar R570 (assembly GCA_038087645.1). Taxonomy (NCBI): domain Eukaryota; kingdom Viridiplantae; phylum Streptophyta; class Magnoliopsida; order Poales; family Poaceae; genus Saccharum; species Saccharum hybrid cultivar. Next base: position 3,229,665 of record JAQSUU010000687.1, on the reverse strand, counting down.
TCCAAAAATTGATTAATTAGACTTAAAATGTTCGTCTCGCAAAGTACAATAAAACTGTGCAATTAGTTTTTGATTTCATCTACATTTAGTACTCCATGCATTTGCCGGTATTTTGATGTGATGAAGAATCTCCTTTTTGCATACTGGAATTTGAGGATGAATTTAGGAACTAAACAAGGCCTTAGGTAAAACGCTGCTGCAGTCCGTTCAGACTGAAAAAGGCACAGATTGTCAGCATCTGTGTCGAGACAATTACTTGTATTGTACTACAGCTATGAGCATTGACCTGCAACGTAGTATCATCCATGAACTAGAGCAATGTGAATCTGTAATTGTACAGCTTTGAACATTGACCAGCAACGTAACATCATCCATCAACTAGAGCAATGTGAATCTGTTTGCCAAGCTTCCTTGAAAGCCCCCTGATGATGTGAAATCTGTTAGTCCTCAGTTTTTCTTCTTTTGTCCTTTGAAATCTTTGCTCAACATGACAACGGAGAATTGCAGTGCAGTAAACTTTAAACGTGTCAGACTTTTATCTTTACCCAACCTAACAACGTGTGTTCAGCAATTGCAAAGCTTCTCTGTGAACTCTGAAGAATGGTAATAAACTAGTTTATCAAATGTGAACTTTGAGGAACGGTAATAAACTAGTACTTCAAATGCGAACTATGAAGCCCTAACAACCCAAGTACCCAACACAGATTATCTGGTCAACATTTTCATAGGCCTGCATTATGCAACCTACCTGCACGAGGAAATCCAACTAAAAGTACCAGAGGCAAGTTCTACTCCCAGTGGGCAACAGTACTTAACTACGGAGTAGAAATAGAAACTAATTACAACCTACAAGTACAATTGCCTCCACAATCATGCATACAGGAGTTGAGTCAAACCATAGTGACCAAAAGAGACTCTCTTTACTCCCCCTACCCTAGAGGCTGCAAAAGCTCCTCAGTTGTCAGTTCCAATGCCAGCTCGTCAGGCATAACTTCCACACTTCAAGCTAGCACATTGTGTGTTACTTGTCAACCTGCAAAACATTTTGAATGTAAGCAAACGAGGAGCATATAATGCTATGAAATTATGAAGTTTCAAAACTAAAGCCATTAGTATGTAAGGAGCTTGGTGCAGGTATATTTCTAGGAAAATACACATAACGAACATGTCAAATTAAGTGTTCTATCATGTTTTGGAGACCGGTGCCATGATGACGTGAAGAAATCAGTGACATATACTCGGTCTTGAGAAGGTCACATTAGAGAAGTATATTATATGGGTTTAAGAGTGAACGAAAGCTTTAAGGTTCCAGCATGTTTTTTTTCCAAGAACTACATTCCATTATATTCAGGAGGATAAAAGGTTAGCAACCGATACAAAGGCAAACAAACTGAAAGAACAGAAACATAGACAAAAATACCAGAGCCAAACAAAAAGCAACGAAAATGAAAACATAAGACGCCAAACAAAACACATGCTAATACAAACTCTAACAAGAACTCTGAATGCTAACTGAAGTCGCATGCTATGAAACTCATTGCAGAGGGACAATGCTGTGGGTGAGGTAACCCTTTGTGAACGTTTTTTTTAGATAATGGAAGAACCCTCTGCAGGCATATGTGTTGGCTGTTCTGCATCGGATATGAATAGCAAGTCTAATGTAAAACTTGGATCTCTGAGATGCCTTAGTCAATGCACCTCCAAGGTTGAAACACAACGAAACTGGTGAAGGATTTGTAGGCTAATTTGGTAGAGAAGACACCTCCAGCTTCAGTTGCCACTTGTGATCATCTGGGATACCTGGTTGCAGAACCACTTCAGAAACAACAAGCTAAAGAAAATCTACCAGAATCACAACAGTTAGATCTCCTTTGATGCACCGCATAAACAATTGGGATGCAAAGCCTGGCACACCAATTGCTAACTGGCGGCTCGTCAAGATAATATTGCAAACACATGAGGTGCAAGATATGCCACTGACTTCCCATGCAGTCTGCAGTCCTAGCAAAACAAAAGTACTTCACACCGTGGCCCAATTCAGAGATAGTTAAGACGGAGAAGAGAGCTCTTGAATTAGCATGCATCGGCAAACTGAAACTTGCCCATGTCTTGTTCGGTTTGGGCCTGTTAACTGTTAAAGCACGGTTGCAAGAAGATTGACAGATTGGAATGAGAAGCATCTATCCTTGGGTCGCTACATAGGTCCTTCCTAAATCAGTAGCACAAGTCCTGCCAATATATGTGATGCATGTTTTGAAATCTATGAAGATTTATGCTAACGATTCGTATTTTTTGGCAGGGAGATAAGAAGACAAGATGAAAGGTCATTTGTTACATGGGAGCAAAATGGTGTTTCAAGATCACATGGAGGGCTTGGGTTTCAAGATTGGAGCTATTTAATCAAGCCTTCTTGCAAGACAGGCACGGTGACTAATTTAGGTGACTAATTTAGTTGCCAGAGATATCATGTTCAGGTCACAAGTGTCTCTGCTACGGAGGTGAACTAACTGATATCATGTTCAGGTCACAAGTGTCTTTGCTACACAGAGGAGTTTTGAACATGGGCTTGAGCTATTGAAGAAATTACTAATTTGGAGAGTTGGTTCAGGCAGCAAATTTCAAATATGAAGAAACTGGTGGATTCCATGACAACCATCACGTCATATTTAGCCAAGCAAAACCTAAAGCAGGTTTGAGATGGGTGTCACAGCTTATAAAAAATGGTCATGAATGCCACGAAAAATCTTATCTGAAATATTTGCTATTATTATGATGTGTCAAAGATTCTAAACAAATTTGTACTTGATCAGGTGCAGGATGTATTTACAATTTTAGGCAGAGTGGCAGACATTTATGAGAAGATATGAATTTTTACAGCGTGCCAGTGTTCTAAGGCAGCAAGGCAAGTATAGTGCCATGGATATCCCTCATCGCCTAGGCGATTTAGGCGGATGGCTGCCTAGGCGATGTCATGAGCGCTTGTATACATCAGAAAATTTTAGAAGATAGACGGGCCATTGCCACTCTTATATCAGCCAGTCCTTGCAACTCAGTTAGCCCATCACTCCACTGCATCTGGTCCTCATTGCATAGGCAGCAACTTAAAACCATGCTGTTCACAGTGCCCGCAAGTTTTGCTTTGAGCAATGGGGTCACAAGATAGTAACAATGCTGATGGAAATCGGAAATATGGAATATGGTCTACTGATGTACCACAGAAAGTCAAGGTGTTTACATGGTGTCTTGCTTGCAATGGTTTGCCTACCTAGGAGCAATGTTTTCAGGTCGCCTGGTCGAACCTAGTCGACCTGGGACCGACCAGACGACTAATCGCGATTAGTCGTCGACCAGGTCGATTAATCGAACCTGGTCGACCCTGGTCGTCCATCTGGTCATCCAGGTATATCAGCTGGTCGACCTATATATATACCTCTATATATACACTATATTATACACAATAAAGCAAGCATCAAGACTGCATTAGTGTTTAGCTGGTGACTTACTTGTGGGAGTTGTTTTCTTCTCTTTTCTACACTGTCCAGAGGTCCATATTCCTGTCCCAGACTCCATTTCTTTGCTGACTTGCTGCTGGAAGCCTGGAATATCAAAGAAGACCACAATTAGCAAGTAGCAACACTACTGCAGTCTTGAACTTGACACAGCAGCGCTGCTGCAATAGCAAATAACAAACATTTAGTAGAGTAGTAGACCATAGCAGCCAGCCAGCCACATAGCCAGCACAGCATATTACATAACCAAACTAGTTCACTAGTACAGATAAGCTAAAGTGTTCAATTCAACACAAAGTCACAAACATTGACATTCAATAGTCCAGCAAAAGTAGGCAACTAGCCATCTAATCAAGCAAATCATTATTCAAATGGAAGCCTTCATCTCCATCTCCATCTCCATCTCCATCTCCATCTCCATGTCCATGTCCATGTCCATGTCCATCTCCATCTCCATCTGCATGAGCTTCATCCTCCTCCATTGCTGTTGCTGAATCAGATTCTACATTCTGTTGTTGCTGTTCATCGTCATCTTCATCAATATCTTGAGTCCGGTAGCCCACATGTCCACCAAGTAAAACCAGGCCCAAAAGCAGAGTGTACACACTGGTCGTCCATATGCCCTGGTCGTCCGATTAATCGCGATTAATCGACGATTAATCGGACGACCAGAAAGCTGGTCGAGCTGATCGAATCGAGGCTCTTGATCGACCTCCAGGGGCGACCAGGACGATTAATCGCGATTAATCGGACGACCTGAAAACATTGCCTAGGAGAATCATCATTGGATAACACCTCCTCCAGATGACAAACGTAAAGTTTGTGGAGTGGGAGAACCAAGTATTACTAGATGCTGTCCAAATGACAAACTATTAAAGGCTCTGCTCAGTTTCCAGTGAATAACAGAGATAATTCATGCTCGTATGAGGCACGTCGTTTGTTTAGTTAAACTCTTCTATCTTAATACAATGATGTACAAATCTTTTGTGTATTCGAGAAAAACAGAGATAATTTATGCTGTTCATCAGAAAATGAAAAAGGAAAAGGGAAACTTGTTGAGGGCAAAAAAGAGAATTGTAGGAGTGTTAGTAGATGCATTGGCCATGGTGTGACAGGAAAAATGTGAACCACCATAAAGGATGGTGTGAACCAATGTAGATCCTCCGTACCAGGAAGATTCAGGGAAGGATAGCATTGATATTGCTCAGGATGGCAGGGGTTATGTTCTTACTGTATTGTGTACTATCCAGTGGCAATGCCGCGGTGGTGGAACCGTGGAAGGTGAAGCTTTAGTATGTCTAGAATGGATTGTGTTGATTGCCGGCAGAGTGGCAGGTGAGTGCATGTGGATGGTAGTATGATACTAAATAGTTTTACAAATCTAGAACATGTCATGCTAACAATCACCAGTTGACCTGGTAATAATATAGAAAAGCTCTTTCTTTTTCAAGGAACAGATACAGGAGATCTAAGCAACCCACCATACTCACTGGGAACTTACCACTTAATGCCCCGATGCGACCTTGTACTTAATTTGAGCTCCTTGTGATACTCTCTTAAAGTTCAGAATTTCAATGCAAGCTGCCAAGCTGGAACTTTCATTCTCAGCGTGGTGAACAATAGTGAAGTTTTCGAGCACTCGAGCTTTTGATAAAACTAACTTTATGAAGTGCAGCTCATTGTATGACAGGTACACATCGATCAATTCCATAATGCGCAGGCACCGAAACAAATCTCCACACCCATGTGTATTCCAAAATTCTTGGGTTTCTTCGAAATAATGATGATGAAAACCATGCCATGAAACAGGGAACTGTTTTCCATATAGAAATTAGTGAAGTAATAACAAAAACGAAGAGAAGAAACCTTTTTATTTTGAAACTCATAACAGATAGTTTACCTTAATCTTAAGCCCCCTTAGGTTTGGACAACATCTTAAGAACTGCAAAATTAAAACAATATGTGCTGCATCACCCAGATCAGCATCTGTTGTTAAGAATTGCAAGTTCTCAAATTTGGTTGGGATTTTGAATGGCACCATAGCTTGAAAATCAACCTAGAGAGGACATAAAATATGGAAAAACATGTCAGTTAGATGAAAAAGGATCCTATATTTGTAAAAGTTCGAGATCGCTCCAATAGCAGAAAATGGAACAGTGCAAAAAAAAACAAAAGATATAACCTGTATGTCCTTATTCTAGAATATTTCTCTCGAGCAAGAAAAGCACAAACTCCAAAAAATACTTCAAGGGGAAAAGTAGTATCTTTTTTTTGGAAATAGAGAACTACATTTATCTACGTATTTGTAACACCCAAAAATCTTAAAAGTTTGAATTAGATGAAATTGGAAGTTAAAAGAGATTTAGTTATGAGTTTAAATAAGTTAGATAATAATTAATGGGGATTAAAATTTAAAATATTAGGTGGAATATTGGTGATGCATTCATGCTGTTGCATTTGCTTTATTGTGTGGTGTGGTTTTGATATTTAATTGATTTGGATTCAAAATCTATTTTTAAATGGCTTTGGAAACAAATTTAAATGAGAAAAGAAAAGAAAGAGGAAAAAAAGGGAAAACTTTACCTGTTGATCGGCGGCCTGGAGGCCTGCCCGATGCCGGCCTGTCCCTCCCTTCTCTCTATCGCTGGTGGGCCGTCGAAGACGAGCCGCTTCCCCCGCTCTTCCCTGCGCCTGCGTGGGCCGGCCCAGGAGCCGCTGCTGCCGCGCGTCCCTCTCTTCAGTGCCGCTGACGGGTAGGACCCACTTGTCAGCCGCTCCTTCTTCCTCATGTCGTAACCGAGCCGGTCACGAACTCAATCTCCACCGAATCAAAACCGATTTTCTCGGGATTTCGATCCAAATTGAGGTGTCCCAACCCCATATAAGCTAGAGCCGAGCCTATCTCCTTCCGTTTTACCCGGGTTTCGAGTAGTAGCTTTGCCCTAGCCGAGCCGCCGCAAGCTCCAACGCCGTCGTTGCTAGGACTCGTCGGTGGTCGCTTCAATAGCCTCGGTAAGCAAATTGGTGAGCTCGCCATCTTCTTCTCTTCCTCCCCATGCTTTTCTTTTAAGCTGTAGTGCTTTGAATCGTGTGTTTTCGAAGCTTCCGCGAGCCGGCAATGGCGCCGCCGCCATCCCGTGCCGCATCCCGTCCTCGAACCGATGTAGCTTACCTAAATCGTGTAGATGAGTTCGCCTTGAGCTCCTGGTTCGAGTGGTGCCGGCCGCACTTCCTATTGTGGTCTAAATTGTCGATTTGATGATTCCGGCGAAGTTCCGGCCATGGCGCCACCGTGCGGGTGAGATTTCCGGCGACAGCGCCGCTGGGCCGTCTCTGGGGTTGTTGTGAGCCGTTCGTTTCCCGATCAACGGCCTAGAATAGATGATACCCCTTCGCGGGTAAAAATTGTTAAAGAGCCCCTGTGTTTTCATGAAATAGAACCCGCAGTCCTTAGCGTCATTTAGGAGATACGTTTTTTAGTTCTGAAAACGTATTTCTTCTCGGTAAATCAAAAAATACGTTTTCTGGTATTTACAGTTTTGCCACTAAACTTGTTTTGGTCATAAAATCTTTGTTTTAACTCCGATTTGATCCGTTCAAGTTGCGTTAGGTTCGTATTTGCGAGCTCTACATGTTAGTGTAGCTGTACAGTAGGTTTAGAAAATTTAATTTTCGAGCTTATATTAAAGTAATTATTTATCTAAAGGAAATCTTAGAAAATTCATAACTTTCATGTTTTAGATCCGAATTTCGTGATCTTTACGTCTGTGTGATCGTAGTAACGTGTAGAAGAGTTTTACAAACTTTTCATACTGTTTTGCTACTGATGGTGTATTGTCCTAATTATGTCTTTTTGTTTGCTTCGTGTATGATTGCTCGGATGATTGTGTGTTGATGATTGATGATCGAGTATAGACGGTGAGCAGTTTCTCGACGATCCGGAGTATTATTTTGAGCCAGATCAGCAGTATCATCAGGAAAGCTTTGATTAAGGCAAGTATAACATGGGACCATCCTTGTTACTTATTCACTGAAATTATCATACATTTGCATGTGTCTTCCTTGACCACCATAGAGATTATAACTTAGAGATTGATATCTTGATTCCTTGACACCTATGAGTTATGCATTTGGATAGCTCTTGCTAGTGCTTAATTAAGAACAATGATCTTGTAATTTGAATAATGGATTGAGCAATCAACTATTAATATGATTTTATTACTGTTGAAATAGCGGACTAGAGCATGTGTTGTGTTGTTTGTTTGACGCTCTAGTTACTCTCCGTAAGGACTTACCTGTAAGTGATAACCGGGATTGACAGTCCAGCTGTGAGGGCTATATGGCTCTGGCTTTAGTTGTTTAGAGGACCTTTTCTAGCTTGTTAGTGGTTACCTTAAATGGCGTAAGAATGGCTTGCCACGTTGGGTGTAGGACAGCCTCTAGCCTTATGAGTATAGCCGTGAAGGAAGTGTGCCATTTGAAAAGGGGTTCCTACATCTGCCTGCCGAGTGAATCTAATGGTCCTAACTTGTTAGACGAACATTTTAAGTGGCTTTATATGATTTCCGGTGTTTTGGGGAGTCGCGAACCCATGCATTTGGAAGTTATGACTCACAGTGAAAGTGTACACCTCTGCGCAGAGTTTAATAAACTGGTATACTAGCCGTGCTCACGGATACGAGCGGCCTTGGGGATTCTTACAGAATAGTTGATCACCATTGTTATATTATATTTAAATACTGTTTATTATTAATATGCTCATAATTAATGCTATTTCATTATCCTTATTACAATTGATCGTTGGTTCACTAATGGGAAGAATATTATTTTGATGCCACTCAATTGCTAAGTAAATGATGAATAAAAGCTAAATGCAGTAAACCAGTGTCTAATCTTTTGAGCCTCATGAACCCCATGATATATTTGCGGAGTTCGACATGGACTCACTCTTGCTATTTTCACCATAACAGATGAAGAATATGAAGATGATTATCGTAATGAGTACTAGTCTTGGTGTCAACCAGTCAACCGTGTCCCTGTGTTTGGAGTTTCCGCTAGAGATCTACTATTAGTTGCTACAATTTATTGTATAAGACTATATGTTAAATATTACTCGCTATGTAATAAGCACTGTGATGATACTATGTAATTTGTCTACTTATGTGTGCGACCGTTTCCTGGGACGCACATGAGTCTTTTATGCATCCTATTTTTGTCCTTAAAAATGGGTGTGACAGTATTCATGAAACAAATATATTAACACAGAAAATAGGCGAAGTTTGTTAGCAATATCAATAAAAACATTATCTTAATAGAAAGAGTTATATGTTATGAAAGTTTTTTTTCATGACAAATCTAGTAGCACCAATACTGTGCTGTCAATTTTGGACATACATGGTCAAATATAAATAATGTTTGACTTCAGACAAACCTGAATGGGCTTTTATTTGTGATTAAAGGAAATAAAAACTTTGGTGAAAATACTGAACACACGAGGCTGTCATGGCAATTCAAATTTATAAACCTTAATATTGTGAGCATCGATAAGAATTCAATGGTAGGAAACTTCTCTATTGGGGCAAATAACAAAGACGTGACAAGCAATCATTATCTTCTTACCAAGGGATTACTATCAAGCAACTCCAGCTTCTCCACCTGCGAAATGCTCTGTAAAATATGCAGAAGCTTCGACCCCCCTTCTTGAGCATAGCAGAAAAATGGCAATTGAAGCTTGGCTTGAGCAAGATCGGGAAGCAGACTCTGAAACTCCACCATCCAATCAGCGGAACGTGCACGAATCTCCAATTGGCGAAGGCGAGGTGCAGCAATCTTTAGCTTCACACCAGCCACCTCTGGACCAACAATTACTACCAATTGCTCTAATCCCGGGCAACCAGAAATCAGAGCCGCGAGCGCGTCAAACTGAGCCGAGTTCAGATGGGGCGCCAACTCCACAGTGTAATGCACACGAAGCCGTGTGAGATGGAGGAGTGGGAGTGAAGCCACTAAACCCGGGGTAGAGTCTGGGAGCAGACAACCTTTAACTTCGAGGTACTCGAGGTTGACGCAGGAGAAGACGGAGGAGTGCAGCTTGTAGGACGGGAGGTTAAGGACGAAACCTTTGAGGGCATGACGAGGGGGCGAGAGATGGATGAGCAGATCGTCGAGGCGCGGGTGGTCGGCCTCGGGAAGCGGCGGCGAACTCCCATCGAGAGCAAAGTCTTCCACCTGGGCAAGGTGGCGCAAGAGGACTGACTGGGCGGCGGTAACCACGCCGAGGCGGCCGAAGGAGCAGCGTCTGAAGTCGAGGACAGGGAGATGACGCCAGCGGTGGCGCCAGGCGCGGGAGAGCGCGGAGGTGCGGACGGCGTCGCGGATGTCGAGGCGAAGGAGGATCCTGAGGATCACCTCGTCGGGGAGGTCGGTCAGGCATAGCGGCCTGGGCGTCCGCCGCTTGGATCTCGTCGCCATTGGAGTCGCCGCCGCGGCGAACGGGAGAGAATTGGGGGCGCCACTAGCTCGTGCTTTGGCCGTTTTTTTTTTTCCTTTTTTTGGGGGGGGGGGGGGGGGGGGGGGGGGGGGCTCTGGATGTAAATTTCTTGGCTTTTACGGTGGCATTTCTCGTCTCGTACAGTCGTACTCCCACCTTAAAAAGAAGAAAACAACTACGCGTTAGAGCATCTCTTATATTTTACTAAATCTTACGCGTTAGAGCATCTCTTATATTTTACTAAATCTTATGATTTGCTAACTTCTAAAATAATATGGGGAGTAAAAAAAAGAATCTTCTCTAAGTGTTTGGTATTTTAGACTTCGCAAAATAAAAAAAAGGTCCACAAGAGCTTTAAGGTGTTCTTGATCCATCGATCGCCGACCAGGAGTCATGCATGCATGGAGAAATCGCGGTCAGGAGGCACACATGCATGGAGAAATCGTAATGGCAAGCCGAGTACGCACGCGTATATTTGCGCGTGCGGAGGGGAGATATGCCAAGTTGCTATTGATGCCAAGTTGTTTTGCCAAATTGTTGGAAGCTATTTTTTTTGTTTTGCCAAAATTATATGGATGCCAAGTTGAAATAGCAAACTCTTGGAGATGCTCTTAGGTGCCAGGTAAAAGTGTTCAGGTTTAACCAAGTTTTTTGAGTGATACTTATATTTATGGATTAAAATTAATTTATTGCAAAAATACATTTCGTATTAAACTAATGGTATTTACTTGATAGCATTAATATTGATTTTTTAATCTATAATTGGTTAAAACACGATACTGTGCTAGAATTGTATTCTTTTTGGGACGTCGTTTCTTTAACTCAAAATTGTTTAAATCCAACTGACAATGCCTATAAATTTATATTATCCTAAATGAAAATGATTATATATTTATAATATTAGTTTTCATATCAAAACTCAAAAGTGCCCTCGTATTGAGGACATATATATCTCGTGTTAGAGCAACTTCACTAGATTGAACATTCCCTAAAATATCAATATAGGAGATTGAGAAAACAAAATTTAAAAAAAGGGATGCTTGCTGCAGCAGAATGAGAAAAGCTCCACCCCTTTCTCATCTGCTAGAACATAGGGCCCACATGTAAGTGATGCGATCCTTCTCCTCATCTCCTTGCGAATCTCTTGGTTCGTCTAGGCGGCGTGGTTGCCAGCCCCGTCGAATCTCCTGGTGTGTTGTGCAACAGCGTCGAGCGTAGTGCGGCGGTTTGCTCGACACGAGGAGTAGCATGCCATTGAGCACCGTGCGGTAGGTTGGGACCCGTATGCCAATGAGAGGGATAGGAAAGGGGATTGAGAAAAAAATGATAATTGATCCCCTCTTTTGAGGGCGGGGGGAGGGGTGAGACGAGATTTTTGATGGATTGAGGAAAACGTTTGGGGAAAAGGGGATTGAAAAAGGATCAGGTGAAACTCATTTTTTTTGCATCTAATCCTCTTTTTGCTGGTTATAGAGAAAGTGGATTGGCTTTTGCATGAAGATGCTATTAGCAACTTAGCATGGGTGTTGGGTGGCGAGAGGGTTCAGTGTTGGGCGGCCTACTGGCAACCGTCAACGTCGCTCGCCGAACCGGTGAGCGGGGCGGATCAAATAGTTATTCTGTCGGCTTTACTCAAATTCAAACTTGTTGGATAGGTTCAATCAACTCTCATTATCATGGTAGTCTCGATGCATAGTTTTATAAATAGTCTCTAGAGAAAAAAGAGTGCAATTTAAATCCAACCATTCTAATGCATGGTTTCTTAAGCACATTCATTCATCACAAAGAGAGATCAATCAGATATGGCAAGCATCTGTCATCTCACAATAGGGGTTGTTCTGTTGGTCCGTAAGCCGACTGATTTTGATTGTTTCAATAGTGTTCTGGAAGAGAGAATAAGCCGTAGTACGGCTGATAAGCCGGCTGAAATGAGTAGCAGAACAAAAAAAAATAACACTGATAAACAACCAAAACTGAGTCTTGACAGTCATCAATGCTTGTTGTTGATAAACAAACCAAAACAGTCAGCCTTGGACCCCGGTGGTGGGAGAGCTCTTGCGTGTTGTGGAGCACGTACATGGCACGCAGGGGCCCGATCGTGGCCGCCACCCCCGGGCCCTGGTAGCCCTGTGATGGTCGTGGCACCGTCGATCGACCTCACGCTCACGAGCGTGCGCGTTGGCCGTGTATTGCGACTGGCAGTCGGCGTCCCTCAACAATAGCATTGTCGCGACTCGCGAGCACTCCTGCCGCGAGGTCCAAGGAGTCGGTAACGCCCACACGCGCGGCAAGCTTTGCCAGTCTAGTCCCGCGCGGCCTGGCCTCAAGCCTCGCGAGCGCTGTGGCGGCCAGGAACGTCCTCAGCGTCGGCAGAACAGGCATTCGGCGCGTGAGGAGGAACTTTCTCCTGGGAACATGCATCGTATCCGTGAGGAGGCCATAGAAACGAAGCAGATAGGCGTGGCCAGCCACGAGTAGAGGAGGAGTGGGCATCGGTGCAGGAGGGGCAAAGGGCTTGGAGGCCACGATGATGAGAGGGCACGCCGACGCAGAGGGCATGAGGGGCTCGAAGGTCGCAACCACGAGGGCAAGGAGGGGCCTAGACACCGGCGCAAAGGAGAGGGGCACCAACGCGGTGGGGTGAGGGCCTCGGAGGTTGTGACCATGAAACGGGGGAGAGGAGGTCGAGAATCTCGGGGATTTCTTCCACAGCGGCTTCTACTTCCACGTCCAAAAGGCGCAAGAAGAAGAATCACGAGTGGAAGAAGTTGCCTCAGAATTGCATCGTTTGCTGGTCTTTCTCAGCTTTTTTCACCATATAATAAGCCAAGGAGAAGTGGCTCCAAACAGACCAATCATTAGGGATGAAAACGGATCGGACACGAACGGATATAACCGATATTACATTTGTTTTCATATTTCTATTCAGATTCGGATAATATCAACTATGTCGGATAAGATACTATTGGGTATCGACATCACAAACATATGATTTGAGTATTCGGATACGGATACGGTATCAGATGTTGAATGTTCGGACTCGAATACGGACAGATCTGAACCTCTCTAAACGAATTCAGTCTCGAATACGGTCAAAAAATATCCATACCGTTTTCATCCCTACCAATCATCCATCAACTGGAGCAATGTGAAACTGTTTGCCAAGCTTCCTTTAAAGCCCTGCAGATGTAAAATCTATTAGTCCTCAACTTTCTTCTCCTCTTGTCCTTTGAAATCTTTGCTCGACATGACAACCGGAGAATTGCATTGCAGTAAACTTTAAACGTGTCAGAGTTTTATCTTTACCCAACCCAAATACGTGTGTTTGGCAATTGCAAGGCTTCTCTGTGAAATCTGAGGAACGATAATAAACTACTTTACCAAATGCTAACTATGGGGCCATAACAACTCAAGTACCCAACACAGATTATCTGGTCAACATTTTCTTAGGCCTGCATTATGCAACCTACCTGCACGAGGAAATCCAACTGAAAGTACCAGAGGCAAGTTCTACTCCCAGTGCACATCAGTACTTAACTACAGAGTAGAAACTAATTACAATTGCCTCCACAATCATGCATACAGGAGTTGAGTCAAATCATAGTGACCAAAAGAGACTCCCTTTGCTCCCCCTACCCTAGAAGCTGCAAAAGCTCCTCAGTTGTCAGTTCCAATGCCAGGTCGTCAGGCATAACTTCCACACTTCAGGCTATAGCACATTGTGTTACTTGTCAACCTGCAAAACATTTTGAATGTAAGCAAACGAGGAGCATACAATGCTATGAAATTATGAAGTTTCAAAACTAAAGCCATCAGTATGTAAGGAGCTTGGTGCAGGTATATTTCTAGGCAAATACAGATAACGAACATGTTAGATTAAGTGTTCTATCATGTTTTGGAGACTGGTGCCATGATGACGTGAAGAAATCAGTGACATATACTCGGTCTTGAGAAGGTCACATTAGAGAAGCATATTATATGGGTTTAAGAGTGAATGAAAGCTTTAAGGTTCCAGCATGTTTTTTTCCCAAGAACGTGCAGGCTACATGCCATTATGTTCAGGAGGATTTTTACAAACACGCAGGAGAGTTGTGTATCATTATATTAAAGAGAAAATGGGGTAATAACCCTTAAAGAAGTCACACACCGACACCACTCATAATGGTTGGTAGCTGATACAAAGGCAAACAAACTGAAACAACAAAAACAAAAACAAAAACAAAAACAAAAACAAAAACAAAAACAAAAACAAAAACAAAAACAAAAACAAAAACAAAAACAAAAACAAAAACAAAATACCAAAGCCAAACAAAAAAGAACAAAAGTGAATACATAAGACGCAAAACAAAACGCGCGTTAATACAAACTCGAACAAGTACTCAGAATGCTATCTGAAGTAACATGCTATGAAACTCAATGCAGAGGGACAATGCTGTGGGTGAGGTAAGTGGTAACCCTCCGCAAACCAATGTGTTGGCTGTCCTGCATCGGACATGAATAGCAGGTTTAGTGTAAAATTTGGATCTCTGAGATGCCCTAGTCAATGCACCTCCAAGGTGTCTCTTATGTCCCTTCAGGGTTGATGTTTGTAGGAGGGTACTAGCATGGGGGAATTTCTCCTTACCTCCGCATGTATAAGCTGCCAATTACATCAACAATAAGATTGGTGGGAAGCTGCGGTAAAGACAATACCAAAGATAAAAGACGTTACTTCAACAGATTATGCATCTACCATGTGGAATTTGTGGAAAGAAAGAAATCGGCGGATTTTCCAAAATGATTGCTCCATGCCTCTATCGGCACCATGCACAAAAGAGGACCTTGATCAACGACAACATGTTTTTCAAAACTAGTTTTGGAGGCCTTCGTGTGTGCTTTTTGTTTTTGTTTCTCTGCGGGTTGGCTCTCTCAAGAGCATGTGGTTGTCTTGTAGCATGTTGAGGCGTGATTGCCATTGAGGCAAAATCTTCTGTTTCCCTAACTTCAATGCAAGGCAGAGCTCCTGCCACTTTCTTTCATAAAAAATAACCCTCCAAGGTTGAAACTCAACGGTCAATGCAACTGGTGAAGAAGGGTCTGTAGGCTGATTCAGTAGAGAAAGTCAGAAAGAGAAGACACCTCCAGCTTTGGTTGTCCACTTGTGATCATCAGGGACACCTGGTTGCAGAACCACTTCAGCGATGATATACTGTAACTGAAGAAAATCTACCAGAACCACAACAGTCAGATTTCCTTTCATGTCCCGCATCAACAAGTTCAGATCTCCTTTCATGTCCCACATCACCAAGTTGATGCAAAGCCTGGCACACCATTTGCTGATTGGCAGCTCATCAAGATACCATTGCAAACACATAAGGTGCAAGATCAGCCACTAACTTTCCATGCAGTCTGCAGTCTCAGCAAAAACAAGGTACTTCACACCGTGGCCCAGTTTGGAGACAGTTAAGATGAAGAACAGAGCTCTTCAGTTGGCATGCATTGATAAATTGAAGCTTGCCCATGTCTTGTTCGGTTTGGGCCCCTTAAAGCATGGTTGCAAAAAGATTGACAGATTGGAATGAGAAGCATGTATCCTTGGGTGCTACAGAGGTCCTTTCTAAATCAGTAGCACAAGTCCTGCCAAGTGCCAACATGTGATGTGTGTTTTCAAAACTGTGAAGATTAAAGCAAATGATTCGTACTTTTTGTCAGGGAGATAATAAGACAAGAGTAAAGGTCACTGGTTACATGGGAGCAAAATGATTATGCCTAAATCACGTGGAGGGCTTGGGTTTCAAGATTGCAGCTATTTAATCAAGCTCTTCTTGCAAGACAGGCGTGGTGACTAATTTAGTTCCCAGAGAGTGGGCATACAAGATTGTTAAAGGCTAGGGGTTGTTTGGTAGCTGGCCGCAGCCTGCCACCGCCGCGGAGCCCGCGCCACACTTTGTGGCGAGTGTTTTGGCCGCTACACCTGCCACGGAACAGTGCACGTAGAAACTGTGGTGGCTGCATCACGAGGCGAGCAACCAGGCAGCAGCCTTTTTGTCTGTGGCTGCCTAACTTTAGCTGTGGCGAGCGGCGGCCGGGAAGCAAACACGCCCTAAATACTACCAAGCAGGTGAACTAATTGATACTGTGTTCAGGTCACAACTGTCTGCTACACATAGTAGTTGAACATGGGCTCGAGCTATTGAAGAAGACTAGTCGGGAGAGTTGATTCAGGCAGCAAGTTTCAACTATGAAGAAACAGGTGGGTTCAGTGAGAACCATCACGCATATTTAGTAACAATGCTGATGGAAATCGGAAAATATGGTCCACTGATGTACCAGACACAGACTTGCTTTCAATACTTTGGCTACCTAGGAGAATCGTCATTGGAGAGCACAAAGTGACCATAATGCAGTTGTGAGATGCAGTGAAGCATTGCTCTTTGATCTGCAACGCATGAGGTGTCACAATTACCAAGTGAAGCTGCTTTTGGGTTGTTGGGACTAGAATGGTTATTGGTTCTTATTGCAGTGGCACCATGCTTCATGATTTTCTCAAGAAATTAGAACAAGCACTCTTCAGTGAGAAATGCTAGGAGAGACTAGAAACTGCAGTATCATTTTGCAAAAATGACATCGTACATGCTAAGGGAGATTGTACTATTAAAGGTCAGTTCAGTTTCCAGTGGATTACAGAGATAATTCACTCTGTTCATCAGTAGGTGAGAAAGGGAAAGGGAAACCTGTTAAGGCAAAAAAAAAAATGATAATTGTAGGAGGGTTAGTAGATGCATTGGCCAAGGTGTGAAAGCCAAAATGTGAACCACCATAAAGGATGGTGTGAATCAACACAGATCCTCCTTACCAGGAACTCGATACAAGGAAGGTTAGCATTGGTGTTATTGCTCAGGATGGCAGGGGATATGTTCTTACTGCATTGTGCACTATCAAGTGGCAGTGGTGGAAGGTGAAGCTTTGGTGTGTCTATAATGGATTATGCTGATTGCTGGCAGATGAGTGCATGTGGATGTGGTTGATTATTGAATCAGACTTGATCCTAATGACCACATGTTACTTCCTACTTATCCACAAGCTATATCTTGTGTTTTGGAACATGATACATTCAACTATATGCAAAGGGCAGTTTAAAAAGAATACTTACAGTGCATAAAAGTTACATTCTATACCCAAAAAAGGTTACATAAACTTGCAAGAACGTTACATCCTAGCAACCGCATGTTACACCATCGACAAGTTACATCCACAAACTAGAAAAATTACATCCTTCTCGTTTATCAAAATTTACTTGCAAAGAATATATGTTTATGACTGGAAATGTACAAGAGAGATAATCTCTCATTTTTAGAGGCAGCAGGATCAGTTTTTTCATGTTAGGAAAGTTGGGGAGCTTTCCCCTCTAAGACTAGATAGAAAAGGTTCTCTATTTAGACATTCCCCTTTTTCCCCCTTGTCTCAATGTTCTAAGATATGCTACAATGTTTGATAACGTTGCAGTTGCATATGTAAGCAGATGATAGTATAATACTAAATAGGTGTACAAATCTAAAAGATGTCATGCTAATAATCACCAGTTGACCTTATATAATAAAGAAAACCTCTTTCTTTTTTAGGGAACATAACTTGGAGATCTAAGCAATCCACCATAATGACTGGGAACTTACCACTTAATGGCTCGATGCGACCTTGTACTTAATTTGAGCTTCTTGTGATGCTCTCTTAAACTTCATAATCTCAATGCAAGCTTTCAACCTGGAACTTTCATTCTCAGCATGGTGAACAATAGTGAATTTTTCTAGCACGTGAGCTTTTGATAAAACCAACTTTATGAACTGTAGCTCATTGTACGATAGGTACACATCGATCAATTTCATAATGCGCAGGCACCGAAACAAATCCCCAGACCCATGTGTATTCCAAAATTCTTGGGTTTCTTCCAAAAGATGATGAAAGCCATGCCTTGAAACAGGGAGCTGTTTTCCATACGTAAATTAGTGAAATGATAATAAAAATGAAGACAGGAAACGCATAATAGATAATAGGTTTACCTTAATCCTAAGCTCCCTTATGTTTGGACAACATCTTAATAAGTGAAGAACTAAAACAATATGCGCTGCATCACCCAGATCAGCATCTATTGTTAAATAATGCAAGTTCTCAAATTTGGTTGGGATGTTGAATGGCACCATATCTTGAAAATCAACCTAGAGAGGGGAACAAATATGAAAAAAAATGTCAGTTAGATGAAAAAGGATCCTATAATTGGAAAAGCACCCCAATAGCAGAAAATGGAACAGTAAAAAAAGTAAAAGATATAACTCATATGTGCTCATTCTAGAATATCCCTCTTGAGCAAGAGAAGTACATACTCCACCAATCAACTCCAAGGGGAAAGGTAGCATTTTTTGGAAATATTAAACCACATTTATGCACATTCTCCATGAAACAAATATAATAACACAGAAAATAGACGGAGTTTGTTAGAAATGGCAGCAATCATAACTACTTCCTCTAATTAATCAAGTCCATTAGGACATCCATAAGGTCTTCGATACGACACTTCTCCTAGCCATATCTATAAAAAACATTATCTTAATAGGAGCAGTCATATTGTTAGGCTTAGGAAAAACTTGAATGGGTTCTTGTAATTAGAGGAAATAAAGCTTCGGTGAGAAAAACAAAAGGCCCTTATGGCAATTCAAATTTCTTAACAAAGCTTAATATTGAAAGCATGGATAATACTCAATGGTAGGAAACTTCTTTATCGGGGCAAATGACAAACATGTGGCAAGAAACCATTATCTTCTTACCAAGGGACTACCATCAAGCAACTCCAGCTCCTCCACGTGCGAAATGCCCTGTAAAATATGCAGAAGCTTCGACCCCCCTTCCTGAGCATAGCGGAAAAACGGCAATTGGAGCTTGGCATAAGCAAGATCGGGAAGCAGATTATGAATCTCCAACATCCAATCAGCAGAACATGCTCTAATATGAAATGCGCGAAGGCGAGGTGCAGCAATCTTTAGTGTCACACCAGGCACCTCTGGGGCAACTTTTACTGACAATTGCTCTAGCCCCGGGCAACCAGAAATCAAAGCCGTGAGCGTGCCAAACTGAGCCGAGTTCAGATGGGGCTCCAACTCCACAGTGTAATGCACATAAAGGTACTTGAGGTTAGACAGCCCCGGGAAACCCGGGGTAGAGTCTGGGAGCAGACAACCTTTAAGCTGGAGGTACGCGAGCTGGACGCAGGAGAAGATGGAGGAGTGCAGCTTGTAGGACGGGAGCTTAAGCATGAGGCCCCTGAGGGAATGACGAGGGGGCGAGAGATGGACGAGCAGGTCGTCGAGGCGCGGGTGGTCGGCCTCGGGAAGCGGTGGTGAACGCGCATCGAGGGCAAAGGCGTCCACCTGGGCAAGGTGGCGCAGGAGGACAGACTGGGCGGCGGATACCGCGGCGAGGCGGCCGAAGGAGCAACCTGTGAAGTCGAGGACAGGGAGATGACGCCAGCGGTGGCGCCAGGCGCGGGAGAGCACGGAGGTGCGGACGGCGTCGCGGATGTCGAGGCGACAGAGGATCTTGAGGATCACCTCGTCGGGGAGGTCGGTCAGGCATAGCGGCCTTGGCCTCCGCCGCTTGGATCTCGTCGCCATGGGAGTCGCCGCCGCGGCGAACGGGAGAGAATTAGGGGCGCCACTAGCTTTGGATGTAAATTTCCTTGCCTTTTACGGTAGCATTTCTCTCTCTCTCTTTTACGAAGGTAGCATTTTCCTTGTTTTTTTTGAAACTGGGTAAATTTCATTACTCAATGGCTAACAAATCGTTAGCAACAAGTACTTGAACGCTATCAGGAACAGAGCTCATAATTTGCTCCTCACCCTGATTATATAACAGACCTAGCACAGCTAACTCGTGAGCAGCTTGATTACACTCGACATTTGAAAACACACTCAAAACTAAGAGGACACCAAGTTCTTAATCTCCGTCACTAGAAGCCCCACAGCAGCATCGTTGAAATCATTTGTCTTGATTGCCTGAACGACCATTTTAGCATCTGTCTCAACGATCAGGTGCCCAATCCCCAAGTCCACTGTTGCTTGTATACCTTGGAGGCACGCCACGAGCTCAGCATGGAATGCACTCAGAAGACGATCTACCTTTCCCCGCCCAGTGACGACCACATCTCCAGCATTATCCCGGATCAAAAATCCCCAGCTACCCGATGATGATCTTGGCAGGAAAGAAGCATCGCAATTCAGCTCTAGTACATCTGATGGAGGTTTGCGCCATTTTTCTCTTCGCCGCATGCTCATGCTGACTGTAGGTCTGCTTTCCTTCAGCATTTCAGTGTTCTCATCAGCATAAGATATGATACAACGTGACACATAGTCTGCACTCCATCTGCACCCCTCTTCTCTAATGAGATTTCGTTCATTCCATATGAACCACAACATGATGACTATCAGCAGCTTTTTCTCTTCCTTCGCTTTCAGGATCAGCTCGATCGCATCTATGACGAACATGATTGCAGCCATCTCCTGTCGTTCCTTCTCCACATGCAGACGTCGCCAAATCTCCTTTGCCAATTTGCACTTGAAGAAAAGATGGCCGCCATCTTCTCCAATCTTCCCGCATACCGGGCAATCGGACTCAATTTTTCATTCCACGCCGCACAAGATTAACTCGCAAAGGATGACTATTATGAGCCATACGCCAAAGAAAATGCTTAACTTTGTTTGGGCATTTTAGCTGCCAGATCATCTTCCAAACAGGATCAGGATCGTTACTGCTACCTCCCTGTGCACCTGAGCCTATCTTGTTTCTCAAAAAATCAGCATAACAGACTTTATAGGCACTTTCCCTTGTTAAATACGTATATATTAGTTGTTTCTTCTAACTCAAAATTATTTAAATCCAACCGTACCTATAAATTTATAAAGTAAATTACATGGTCGGTCCTTAAAGTATTGGGTGGTTCTCATATGGCTCCCTAATGTATTTAAGTGATCTCATCTAGATCCAAAATAAACATGAGGATGGTTAGAAGCTGATGTGGCTGTCCACGTGGACATAATTCAAGTAGAAAACCCTAAGCTGAGTGTCCAACAGTCCCTGGTGCGCCAACGCTCGACGTAGCGGCTCTGCCAGCCGGCAGAGGGTGCGCCGGCGGCTATAGAGTGGCCAACGGTCTATGCTATACGCAGGTGCATACGTTGGCAGCGACACTCAACGCATCGTGGCATCGCTAGCCATGGGCGGCGGCCATGGTGGCATAATTCATCGATGTGGCGAGGCCGTTCCGGCGAACGAGGGCTACGACGACTGAAAACGAATGGCTGGTGAGCACGAAGGGCTTTCCGCGGACACAACCGAGGCGTCGGTTGAGGCGAAGGAAGTCCGAGCAGGGCTGGCCATGTGCAAACCGGCAGGACGGTGGCGTTCCGAGACCGGCACGGCGGCGTCATGTCATCGGCGGTGAGGTTTCTGGCCAAACCAAAGGGAGCATCGTAACAAGGAGGTCAAGGGCAGTCCACCGGTGCATGGAATTGATCTAATTCCAAGGATCGAGACTTACCCCAAATCGTCTCGGGATCTAGTGTCGCGACAGCTCACTGGTCGCGAAGGCGGACGTCCTCGTCATGCCCTACACGGCAGTCGCAGCCTCGGCCTCGCCTCGATGCCGTTCGGCTACAAAAGCCATGAATGAACGCCGGGACAGCACCCGGCCACCATTGTTGCCATGACCGAGCTCGCGGATGGCTGCGTCTTCTCTGCTAACCCCCTTCCTTTTTCTTGCAACGTTTTGGCTCCGCCCTTATGCCACGCACATGCCCTTTGAACACTTTGGACTAAGGAGGCGCCGTCCGACGAAAAAGCCATGTGTCGCCGCCGCCGTCAACCTGAGGTCCGTCGTGCACGTGAGCAGGAGGTAATACCCTAGAGCTCACTGAAGTTGCAAACTCCATCTTTGCGCCCTGTGTGTTGTGTTCGCCGGAACACTACCGTGCATCGCTACTGCCATTGCTGCCCGTGGCCGAGGGCCACCCGTCAGCTCAGGGTTTTCTATTTAAATGATGTCCACGTGGGTGACCATGTCAGCTTCTAACCCTCCTTATGTCTAATTTGGACCTAAATGAGATCACTTAAATATATTAGGGAGCCAAATGTGCGATTTCATAGTTTGGGACCTAAACGAGAACCGTCCAATACTTTAAGGATCGGCCATGTAATTTACTCAAATTTTTATTACCCTAAATGGAAATAATTATATTATAAAACTAGTTTTTATCAAAATTGAAATGTGTCCTCGTATTGAGTATATATACATAGAGAGAGCCTTATTCTGTAGCCAGGCCATCGCGCGCACCAGCATTCACGCAACCGGCACTCCTGGCCGAGCCTGGCGTTGCATGCGGGATTAGGCCGATGCCTAATTAGCAGCGCCAGGTGCATGCAGGTCGTGTAACTACCGCCAGATGCATGCCGGTCGTAATTGACGCCGATATGCATGCAGGTCGTAGTTTACTATAATGGATTTAATTGCCTACCAAAAAAAAAAGGTTGCCTGGCTTTTACGTTGTCTACACACGTGCATGCGAAGCAAGTAAATGGTTACTATAATTTTGTTATAGATCGACTTGTTGCTATAACAATAAAACTAATTTACCATAAAATAATTATGATATTTTAAGTGGCTATATACCTTAATCAGGATGGCTATATACCTTAATCAGGATGAGTAGAATTTATCATAGATAATTACGATATTTTAAAATGGCTGGATACAATAATCGGATGGGTAGTTACTAGCATTTACTATAAAATAGTTACGATATTTTAAATGGCTATATACGGTAACCAGGATGGGTTACGAGAATACTCAACATGCTATGGGTAACTGAAGAGTAGTATACAAGTTGAACTAATGTAATAATTGTTCATGTGTTACGAGAATCTGAGCACATAGACAAGACCAATTTTGTCACAAGCTGATTAAAATAATTTGAGTTTCTCAGACAAAATTAGCATTAGAAAAGATTTACCATAATTTAATAACAAGTTACTATAATAATCCATATTTATGAAAATTCTGTTTACGACAATACTAATAATATTTACAAGAATTTGCACTAATTATATTTACGAGAATTGCTACTCGAGAGCGATTGGATGCGTGCTCCAATTCACGAGAAAGAAACTGGGCGTCGTCTCCCAGGATCTTGCCACCATAGAACCTCGGATCTTGCCACTGCTTGAGCCCGACGTCAGGGAGTCACCAGTGAAGGTGCGGACGGGCTTGTCAACGAATCAGCGCCGCCGGAAGCCCGGAACAAACGGACAGGAGTCGCACCGCCTGGTGGTTGGGTACAGCACCGAGACCTGCCGCCGATGAGGTGCCACCGCCGCCACTAGGCTGTACATCATCGTTTGCTGCTGGATGCGCAGGACTGCAGGCGACTTCCCGAGGGGTGCCTGGCACACGCCATCGCACTCGCCTCTCGGCCGCCGTCGTTGTAGGGGAGGATGCCGTTGATGCCGCAGGGGAGAACACTGCCTACGAAAAACCCACCGTCAGGATAGAAGAGGGTGTGCCGCAACCGCCACCACCAGGGCGCGCCATGCGCGAGTCGAGGGTGTGGCGCCACCGCCGGGACGCGTCATGCACGCGGATGGAGGATGCTCCGCCACCGCGGAGAGCGTCGTGCGGGCGCGCCGCCACTGCTGGAGCGCGTCGTTCACACGGATCGAGGGTGCACAGCCGGCTAAGCGTCGCTGGCAGGCTGGACAAAAAGCTCGTTGAGCGGGTTCAGTGGCTCGGTACAAAAGTGCTCCGATTGAACTTATTTATCTTTTAAAATGAAAATTACTTGATTTGGAACGACTTTCAACTTCGGCTCGGCTCGTTAGGCTCGACTCGTTAGGCTCGTCGTGAAGTTGGATCTTAAATAATGCAGAAAATAATGATAAATAAGATTATACCAATTTCTAAAAAAGCTCAAAAAAATACTATGATTGGCTCGATATCCGGCCCTGGCAGGGAGAGCAGTTCGTGCTCGACGGCAACCACCGCACCTCCCCTGCTCCTCGTGCTTGAGACGGAGCCTGGTGTACCGGTTGGTCGGCTGCCGCTGCGCCAGCGCCCGCCGCAGGAACGCGTCGCTGCCGCCCACCTCCTGCTCCTCGACGCTCCCCACAGCGCACGACCCCAGCGTCCCGTCGCACGGCGCCCGCAGCACCCCGAGGTTCGTCGGCCCGGCGCCGGCGGAAGCCAGCGTCGCTGACGACGTAGCGCAGTAGAGGCAGGCCGCGAGGGCCACAATCTGCGATGGTGCAGACGTCTCCGAGACTCCAACCACGACCCAATCTTGACTTTTCTATTCAGATGGAAATAAGCGTGATTTTTGGATAAATTAATGGAGCAGTATTTTATTATTGTCTTTATTACTGGTGCGGTGGGTATATGGACGGAGCCAGGGCCTTGTAGTTGGGGAAAAGTTTCAATTTTTCTGACCGCAGCATTTTTGTTTGTATTTGATAATTAGTGTCTAATTATAGACTAATTAGGCTTAAAAAATTCGTCTCGTGATTTATAACTAAATTGTGCAATTAGTTATTTTTTATCTATATTTAATGCTTTATGCATGCGTGTAAAAGTTGATGTGATGGAGAGAGTGAAAAAAAAAATCAACTTTAGCCTTAGATCTAAACAAGGCCTAGGTGACCACGGTGCGCTGGTGACGCTCGAGCTCGAGTTCTGGTCCAGCTATAGACATATTCTGTAGCTAGCTACAGGCTAATAGTTCTATGGCCCCATTCGGCTGTGCTGATAAGCCGGCTGAAAACATTGTTGGCTGATTTATTGTGAGAGAACAACACTGTTCTAGCTGAAAAAACAAGCTAAAAAGTACGGATTATAAGCCGGATGAACAGAGCCTATATATAGAACTACTACCTTATAGCTGGCTACAAAATAACTTATTCTGTAGCCACTTTGATTTACGATAATTAATATGTTAATTTACGAGATTATAGTAACTCCTTACTAAGTGGTTTATTATAACATTACGGTAAATATCCTCATGTGTTACAGTAACCCAATTATCTTAAATATGTTTTGACATTATCGTAAATTATTATATAAAATTATCGTAAATAGAGGTGACTACAGAATAAATTATTTTATAGCCAGCTCTATATATATAATATAATATAACACTATTCTGATGCCTAGCTGTTGAATAATATAGAGTGTACCGGCGGAGCGCCGCCCATCTCCGGTGACTGGCCGCAGGAACAGTTAATATCACCAACCTTATTTTTTGAACCCGCAACACACAGCAGAATTAAATCACCGGTCTTTATTACCGCTCGGGTCCGTGATGACCGCAGCGGAATCTTTTAATTCCGTGATGACCGCTAGCTGGCGGCAGATGATGCGGGCACGTCGGCCACTACTCCCATGTACACGACAGATCAGAGATCCCATCCAGTAGCGGCCTGCGGTCCTCCTCCCTCAACCGGCGATGGCGCCTCTTCCCTCGACCAGCGACGCCTCGTTCATTCGAGCATCCGCTCTCTCTACACGAGATGCACGGCGGTGGTCAGCAAGCACGGCGACATGGTCCAGCAAGCACAGCGAATCCGAGGCTTGTCCCTGTTTGTTCGATTTCATTGTGGTTTTTTTTTCTTTCTTTCTGAATTTCACGATGCTGCCTCTCTCTTTATTTCTTACTGGATTTTGTGGTGAAAATTATTCCTCAAAGAGAATCCGAGGCTTCGCAGGTCAGTCCCCATCTGAAATTAATCTGCTTGATTTTAAATACTAATTTCTTATTCTTTGGAACCGGTGGCAGCATGCTTTGGTAATTTGGTTTGAGGTACATCCATATACGCCTGGTGACTCCAGATGCATGCCTGACGGCTCTCCCACTTCTCCCATGGGCAGATCAAGGTTGTTACTGTTTTTCCGGTTAACAGAGCATTTTGAAATTAATTTGAGCACAACCTTTTGGTTAAATATAAAGTCTGCACCGCATAACCTGTTCTGATTTGTTTTTGTATATCTCAGATATGCATTGCTACAGATCGGGCTCCCGTTATAGCTGAACAAATGGTGGTTTTGGAAGGGCAGAAGAACAGATGCAAATTCATCATTATTTACATAGTGTGTGATCATCTTGTATTTTGTTGAATTGTCCATGCACTATTAATGTAGTGTGTTTACTTTGGTGATAATTCTGTGATTATTGCTGTACCATACAAACACCAGTTTGGCAGTGAGATGTTTGATAATTCCTATATGACAAGCCTTGATAGAATGATTTGTAGACAAAAAGAATTATTAGTAATAAAAAAGTTACCTTCCATAGACCGGATGTCCCAATGACAATCAGAGTTAATTTTACTCCTCATGGATTCTAAGGAATTATTTATAGAAGTAATTGATACTATTAGTAGTAAAAAAATTTGTTGTGCAAGGTAGTAATAAAAAGTGATAATAGAGTGTGTAATAAAAAATGATTCTAAGGAATTATTTATCATAGCAAATGATAATAGTAGTAATAAAAAATATCCACTACTGGAGATCCAACACCTGGTAAGTTGCACAACAAAATTTTACTCCTCATGGATTTGGATGGAATTATTTACATGCTCAATTGATACTA
The DNA here is from genome assembly GCA_038087645.1 of Saccharum hybrid cultivar R570. Lineage (NCBI taxonomy): Eukaryota > Viridiplantae > Streptophyta > Magnoliopsida > Poales > Poaceae > Saccharum > Saccharum hybrid cultivar. Next base: position 3,203,011 of record JAQSUU010000687.1, on the reverse strand, counting down.
TTAGTAATTAAAAATACCTTGCCCAGAGATCGGACGCCAAGGTAACTAGCACAACCAATTTTACTCTTCACAGGCTTGAGGGAATGATTTATAAAAGTAAATGATACTTTTAGCAATAAAAATGCACGAGCTATTCTACACCCTAGGTGTAGGTGTAGAATACTATTCTACACCAAAGTATTTTACACCAAACTGTTATACTGAACAGAATTCAATATTGTTCAGTAGTCGGGTTTCAGTATTATTTAGTATTTCGTGGTGCTGGGTGTAGTACTCAGTGATACTGAATGTTCAGTACTACTAAGTTTTTTTTTTGCTCAGTTTTGGCTTGTGGTGTAGAATAATATTCTACACCTAGGGTGTAGAACTAGCGCTGGGTGTAGAATAGCACTACTAGCGCACGCCCCCACTCTCTCTCTCTTCCTCATCTTCTACTATTCTTCTTCTTTCCCACCCCGTCCTCCTCCCCCACCCACCGCCATGCTACTCGTGGCAACCTTCTTTCCCACCTCAGGCGTCGCCTTCCCCACTGTCTCCTCACCCTGTCCAGTTTTGACACCGCCGTCGTCACCCACGCCCAGCCTCCGCCACCTCTCACCGCCCTGCTACCCGCGGCAACCTCCTTCTTCTTCCCCTCTCCCCTCCCACAGTCGTCGCGACCTTCAGCGAGCTCCGGCCATGGCACCTGTAACACCTTGGTGTTAAGCTTGCATTAGCATTTGCAAATCATGAGCACAAGCATCATTATGCATTCATAAGCATCACATGAAATATAAGAGTGAAACATGCTAATGAAACATGTAATGCAGTGTTTTGTTTCAACAAATTTGATGCCATGTTTATGCTTTGCTTGTTATGTCATGTATGTACTTGTTTGATCACTAAAGTAACTTAGAAATATTTAGATGCAATTTGGAGCAAAGTTTATATTCAAAAGTTTTGTCAAATTAAGCTTTTAAAATAACCTTCCAAAATTAGGGTTTCAGAATTAACTTTAATTCTGTAACTCAAAAACTATTTGGAATTTGACTTTGCTTCTTTTGACTACGTGAAGAGCATAAAATTTTGAGCAACTTTTGTTTTTGGGTCATGTTTTGAAAATGCTTCTAAGTTGCTCAAATGGGGGAATTTTGGGGATGTTTGCTAAAAAGGAAAAATGAAAAAAAATCAATTTTTATTGAAAACGGGCCGCCGCCCCACTTCTCGGCCTAGCTGGGAGGCTGGCCCGGCCTGCATCCGCGCCCGCCCGTGCGCCTCGCCCACGCTCGCCCGACCGGGGGCAGAGGACGGTCGCCACGTGGCCGCCGCTCGCCGACGACGGCGTACGGGTGGCGTCCGGTGGCCCCTGCGCGCTTGCCTGCCTTAAGCCGAGCCCGAGCGCCCCCTTGTCCATTTTGCCTCGCCCCACCTCGCTCGCCTCACCCTAAGCCAGCAGTAGCGCGGCCGCAGCACCATTTCCACCGCCGCCGAGCTTGCTTCCGTTGCTCCACTTGCCCCGAGGCCCCGCGAGCGGGAGCACGGGCTCCGCATCGCCACGGCGCACCTTTCGCAACCCGCCTTCGCCGAGGTAGTGACCCGTGCGCCCTGCATTGCTTCACCGATGTCCACCGGAGCTCACCGAAACTCTTGGTCGCGCCGGTGCCCTCGCCCCGCCCCTCCTTTCCCCTCCCTTTCGTGCGTGGTTGGTCACCGCAGCTACGCGGTGCCCATAGCCACCCCGCTCGCCTCACCATGGCTCGATTCGGCGTGGCCGCCGCTCGGCAGCGCCGCCGTGCGCCATTGTCGGCCCCTAATTTTTAAGAGGCCAAAAGTACTTGTATTTGTGCCAGGATCAAGCACAAATACACACATAAACAGGGATGGCACAAAGATATATTTAATGCAAAATACCGAGCTTTATTAATATTGGATAAAAGGTCTTACAACAATAAGGGTTCAGGTTACATAGTCATAGGATTACATAACTAACGATAAACAGATGTCGTGAAGCGGCAATTTATTACACGGGTGGTCTACTACAGCAGAAACTACACTATAGGCAAACACTAATCCACATGCAACTTGAGCGCATCTGAAGCCCTATCTCCTAGCGAAGCTCCTACGGTTGGTCCTTAAGTCCTCGTGCAGCTCCTATTCCTCGGAAAATGCCTCCTCCTCGTCGTCAAAGTCCTCCTTAGGGTTGATGTCTGTGAGCCAACAAAGGGGGTGAGTACATAGAGTACTCAGCAAGTCCCAACAAGGGTGGACGGTAGAGGTGATGGTATTATTTAATGAAGAAGGTTGGGCCCTGGGAGAGTATCATCCTTCTCGCTAGTTCCCGAGATAGTATAAATTATACTTAATTAATTTCATTAGCACAAATTTAAAAAAATATGAAGAGCAAAACAAAGGGGACCTCATCCTAGCAGTTGCCCATAACCAAGAACGTGACTATTCGAATAGGATTATTACACTCTACAGAGGGGTACAATTTTCCCCACACGATAGACGTAGCCAACACCATAGCTAGTGGCGTGACAGGTCTAACAAGACCTCGTACCCGAATGGCGCGACCTCAGGTTTTCGTATAATTCCACTACGGTCTACTCAGGGATCGGAACCCACACATCAGGATGATCACACAACATCCTAAAATATCGAGTGGTTGGATGATCACATAGCATCCAAATTTAATTAATAAAAGGTGCTCGCACACGGCACAACGATAACTTTTACATGGAAGACCACATAGCAACCATGCCGATCGGACAACGGAAGATCACACAACCGCCGTGTCCTCTCTTGTTAGGTCGCTGCCGCACCGGCCGCCTAGTGGAAATTATATTTCTACCTAACGGGGTGTGAGATCAAGTCTACCCATATAGACATGTGACTGTACGTATGTATATCAGACTAGGTGAGATGGGCTATGAACCATTCCTTAAGCGACCGAATCGAGTATCTCCTACAGGAACCCACACAGGCGAACCTGCCAAGGTAATTTATTCCCCATAAATTACCCCTATCCATTTTCGTCGAATAAGTTTAGTTTCATTACTCATCATATTCACATAGTTCGGTTTCATAATTCACTCTAAATTCATTTATAACAATATCTACATATATAGAATCGAATAACAATATTATGAATTCCGAATTTATGAATGGAATGGTATGACATCATGGTGGTGGAAAAAGGAAAAGTTAGGACTTGCCTTCGTTGAGCTCACCTTCTGGGTTGACGTAATCCAGATCCTCGCCTTCTTCGAACTCCTCGTCCGCTGTCGATCGTCACCAACGAATGAGACTACCGCTCGATTAAATGCAAACATAAAAGTAACATACAAGCAAACAAAGAACTATATGGTGGTACTAGATTAAATAAATAGAGCAAGATTTTAGAAGAATATTGGTGGTGGTTTCTTGGAAGACGGAATTAAAATAGAAAATATATGATTTATAGAAGTTAAAGTAAGGCGTTGGAATATTGGTGGAATTTTTCAGAAATGTTCTATTGAACAAAAGGTCATGGAAAAGGTCCGAGTAGATTCTAGGGTGACTCTAGTGTTTTTAGGAATTTTTTGGGAATTTTTCTATACTAGAAAAATAGGTTTCAAACACTCTGTGTACACTGTCGTGTGACCCCTAGCAATAATCTGCATGTAGTGTGTATACGTGAACGGAATCCGTGTGTTGGTGACACGTCTCACTGACGTGTGGGCCTTCCGTGGCCTCCTCCTCTTCACCGGCAACGGACGGCGTTACCCTCTGAACCCACGAGCAAGGAAAGAGGGAAGCACGGACGGGAAATAGCAGGGTGACAATGTCATCCGGCTCGACGCCGAGCAGAGTAAGGGCGCGGGCTCGCCGGGATTCGGCTTCGCCATCAGCATACCTGCTCGGGCTCGACACCGCTTGGTTGCCGGTGCTCCGGGATCCGATCCGCCGCTGAGGATGGGCTGTCAGTGGCGGTGTGGCCTGTGGCGGCGGCGAGAGCTCGCCGTGGTGAATGCGGCGGAAAGCGTCTGCCGCTCAGGCGCTAGGCGGTGCGCGGTGCAGTGACGCGAGGCATCAGTGTCTGGGCGGCGGCTGTGCCGGCCATGGCTCCAGCGTGGCGGCCTTGAGCGGCTGGGCGGCGGCAGCGCCGACCATGGCTCCAGCGGCGGCTTCCAGTGCGGTGCGGTGGTGGTGTGCGTGTGAGGTGTATACGGGTGTGTGTGTGTAAGATAGAGGTATATACGGGTGTGTGTGCGTGCTTGGCCAGGCCTTGCCGTCTGGCATGGCGGAGGGTGCCGCACGGTGGCAGGGCACAACAGAGCGAGAGATGAAGCTAAAGAGGGTGGGGAAGTTAACGGAGGGATCCAGGACTCACCTCATCTCCCCAGTTTGGCCGGAGGAGCTCTCGGCGGCGTGGGACGGGAGCTCTGCTCCAATGGCGGCGACAGCAGGGGAATTGGGGGAAATGGGGATTGAGCCCGATTTAGGAGGGGAGAAGGTGGAATGCGGAGGATATGGTGTGTTCCCGGCTGCCACGGAGCTCGGAGTGGTGGTCGTGACGGCGGAGGCTCACCTGCTGGGCCTATTTATAGGGCAGCGAGGTCGGTGCCGGGGCGGCGGGATTTTTTTCTCCGCCATCTCGATATTTCTCCGGCATTTGCGTATGAACCCGTGCTTGGAGATGACTCTGGGTGCTGCGCTGTCCACCTCCGTGTCCACTCGTCGCGCCGGCGAGGTCGGTTCGAGGTGAGGTCTCGTCAATGGCGTCCGCGGTGTCTCCGGTGTCAGCCTCCAATGGCGTTGACGCCCTGTGCAGCGTGCCAGCGCGTGAAGGAGAGGAGGATGAGACAGGTCGATCCCAGGGTCAGCTAGGCGCCTGTGCTCTGATCTCCTTGTCGCCGGAGCTGGGGTCATGGCAGTGGCAGGTCTACGTGGTGGATGGAGGCAGTGCGTGCGTTGGAAGAAGATGGAGCTGACGGCCGTGTCCCGCACGTCGATGGAAGAAAAGGAGGAAGGGAGAAAGGAGGCGGCTGCTGCTGCGCCGTGCCTTGCTGGGCCAACCGGAGAAGCCCAAAATGATTTTCCATTTCTTTTTCTTATCCAGAATTTATTCAAGAATAATTTGAGATGATTTCAAATTGGATTCAAAAGAATTCAAGGGAGAGTACCACCATAAGTTCAACAAACAAGCAAACCAACACAACTTCACACATGCAGGTTTATTTTATAAAAATCTACTCGCGGCAAATACTAATAATTAAGCCTACACAGATTATTTCAAAAAGTTCAATTTTTTAGTGATTTTCAAGACGGTCGAAAATTCAGGGTGTTACAGCCATGCACGACGGTGTGCTCACTCTGGTGAGCCGCCCGGCCTATGCTTAGCACCAATCGGTGCGGCTCCACGTGTAGAGCCTGTTGGTATGTCATGTTATAGTACGTGGAGGCCGCGATAAAAATTTGAGAAGGTTTCGTGCAAGTGATCACGCAGCACATGTGATATAAGATCACAGGTGGAGATGTTTGAGTTTTTAAGCAACGTACGTGACCATTTGTACGAAACCTTCTCAAATTTTTATCATGGCCTACACATTCAATAACATGATATATCGACAAGTTTCATGATTTTCGGACTTCGTTTGCATTTTATATAATTTATAAGCAATTGCCCGCACGATGGTGCTTATTTTTGGTGAACTAGAAGTTCGAAATTTCCGGAAGGATCCTTCACACGGCATCAAACTACACTCAACTCCATGAATATTATTTTTCGAATCAGTAAATTCCATTATTCGATGAATGTGCAGTTCAAACTTGCATTTACCGAAAAAATTCAAGTAAATGAAATAAATTAACTATATATATCAAAATGCCACCAAAATGTACCAAATTTTAAAATGGAGTAACTTGTACTGTATAAGGGCCACACAAAAAAAACTAGGGTCAAAAACCAAAAAAAAAATTTGCTGAGTGCCCTGAAGACACTCGCAAAGGTGGTCTTTACCAAGAGCCTGGCACAGGTGCCTGGCGCGGGGCACTCGGCAAAGACATTTATTTATTTATTTATTTATTTATTCAGAATTCACTTCTTTGCCGAGTGTCATTCGTAGGGGCACTCGGCAAAGTTTCTTTTTTAACAAAAAACCAAAGTTTTAAAAAAAGTGAAAAATTCAAAAAATCTTTGCCGAGTGCCCTGTCTCAGAGGCACTCGGCAAAGTATCGAAATTAAAAAAAAAATTCGCCGGATCCATGGCACTCGGCAAAGTTTGACGGTGGGTGGCGGCCGTCACCTCAGGCAAACTTTGCCGAGTGTTGGTCTTTGTCGAGAGCTTGACACTCGGCAAAGAGCGTCTTTGATGAGTGCTTTTTTTTACCGAGTGCCTGACAAGTGTTTTTGTTTGCCGAGTGCCGGCACTTGGCAAAGAAGCTTTTTATCGAGTACCCGATTTTTGACACTCGACAAAGCATATTACACTCACGAAGGCGATGTCTCCCGTAGTGATAGATAATGTTAGAAATATAGGTAATTTCAGGTTTAATTTAATCCAACAAAATGACATGATCATAATCATAATAGTGGTGATTAAGTGCTTGTTGAAAAAGAACAAAAACATCATAAGCATGATCATGATGACATCAACATATTGCTTATTCCAAATAAACAAGAGCATCATATGAATTATGTTAACCAATAAGGGAAACATCATGTAGATCATGCTAACCAGCAAGGTTTTGATAAAAAACATAAGAGGATGATGAAGCACGTTATCATACCCTATGGCAGAGCCAGTTGCACCCAATGGAAACATGGTGCCTTGTTGGTGTAGTCGTCCCGATCGGTGCAGTGCAGTGCAGGAAGGATGCCGTGAAGACCTTGTTGCTGGAACGATGAATAGCGAGTGGTCGTGCCGCTTGCGGACACTTCCCAAAAATGATATGGCCGCCCTTTACCCGAGCAGGTGAACTCGATGAAGCGGAGGCGTTCTGGAGGCTCGACTCTTCTATCTCGTGTGTGTGCAGGAGATGGAATGGGGAGAACCAAGTGCTACGGGAAATGTGCTTCTATTTGTTCTAGAGAGATTAGACTGAATGGAGAGAGAGGCGTCATGAAAGCCACGCCATGCCCATGCCCATGCCCACGACCTCGGCCCGGCCCGGGCCCGGCCACCAGCGGCGGCGATGGCGCGCGCGTGTGGCATTCTATTATCCTTTTCTCAACTTATCAATGTAGTTGGTCAAAATTCAACCATACAAGTCGAGTCAATGTTCAGTCAATTTCTCATACGGTACTAAACCATTTACTAATCCTTAATCGGACCATAGAGTTTATTAGTTTTATTAAATATTAACTGGGCCAAACCCACAAAATATCTAACAATCCCCACCACACTCTAGGGTTCGATGCAAACGGGTCTCATAACCACATTCCTTTTATATACCAGTGTTTCAATAGAGACTGTTAAGTTGAACATCCATCTAGAGTAATAGCTACACTCAACCACAACTGAACAATGGACTAAGCCTTAAATTAACAGTTTTGTGTGAGATAAGTTTCACTAAAACCCTTAACTGATACTAGGCTGCAAGGAGCATCCCCTCTGTTAAAAGCATATAAGTCACACTTCCTGGCCTTTTCATGAGTGTCTAGAGATAACTCACATCTCATAGATTGTGACTAGCAATCGAACTCATATAGGTGTGTTCCTTCTCGAATGCCCTGTAGGACAATATCCCTGCTTACACAAGCCACTCGGATCACATTAAGAGATTAATCAACCTCCCTTACAGTAATGGAAAGACGGTGCATCTCAAACGTGTCATACTATAAATCTAAGGAGTCTCTTCCTTAGTCAACTACTAGCTTGTTTCACCATCCTGATTCACGGGATCTCCGATCACATAGGACAAGTTACCACTATGGAATGACTTCAAGTGGGTCTCAAGCACAACTCTCTTGATGCACCTTCTATCATATTGCGTGACAGACCCTTAGTAAACTGATCTGCCAGGTTTTTAGATGCATGGACATAGTCCAACGCAATTACTCCAGAGTTTCTCGGTTTCCTGACACACTTCAGGCGCCTTTTCACGTGCCTTGTAGACTTCATGTTGTCTCTAGAACTGTTAACCTTTGTTATTATAGTTTAGTTATCACAATTCATAGAAATAGCTGGTATATGCTTCTCCACAACTAGTAAATCCATAAGGAGTTCACGAAGCCACTCGGCCTCAGCACCAGCAGTATCCTATGCTGTCAGTTCTGCTTCTATTGTAGACTTCGTTAAGACAGTCTGCTTGCAAGACTTCTAGAAAACATCACCACCTCCAAGCAAGAATGCATATCCGCTCGTGGCGTACAGCTCATCAACATCAGATATCTAATTAGCATCACAATAACCCTCTAGTACCCTTAGGTACCCAGTAAAATGAACACCATAGCTTATTGTACCTTTCAGATAGCGCAGTACTCTCTCAAGATCACTCCAGTGAGTATCTCCCGGATTTGACACAAACTGACTTAGTTTGCTCATAGCAAACGAGATATCAGGCCTCGTGGCGCTAGCCAAATATATAAGAGAACCAATTAGATGAGAATATCTCAATTGATCCCTTAAAATTCTATGATTTTTTCTCAGTATTACACTTGGGTCATAAGGAGTTAGAGCAGGCGCACAGTCACTAAACCCAAAGCGACTTAGTATCTTTTCCACATAGTGGGACTGCACAAGAGTTACCCCGCCATTTTCTTCTTGTCTTAGTAGCTTTATGTTAAGAATAATATCAGCTTCACCCAAGTCTTTCATCTCAAAATTATTAGATAGAAACTCTTTCACTTCTTTAATCACTTCAACATTATTTTCAAAGATTAAAATATTGTCCACATACAAGCACAAAATGACTCCATTACTTCCACCAAACTGATAATATACACATTTATTAGCTTCATTCACTGCAAAGCCAGCTGATATTAAAGTTTTATCAAATTTCTCATGCCATTGCTTAGGGGCTTGCTTTAGGTCGTACAAGGATTTTAGCAACTTACAAACCTTACCCTCATGACCTTTTGCAACAAATCCATCGGCTGATCCATATAGATCTCTTCCTCAAGCTCACCATTTAGGAAAGCCATCTTAACATCCATCTTATGAATGAGAAGACCGTGTGAGGCAGCCAAGGATAATAGCACGCGAATGGTCATCAATCGGGCAACTGGTGAGTAAGTGTCAAAATAATCTTCTCCTTCCTTTTGTGTATAGCCTTTAGCCACTAGCCTTGTCTTGTACTTTTTAATAGTGCCATCAGGCATAAGCTTCTTCTTAAATACCCATTTGCACCCCACAGATTTATATTCATAAGGACGATCAACCACTTCCCAAGTCCTATTAGACAAGATTGAATCCATCTTACTCTGAACAACTTCCTTCCACAAGTCAGCGTCAAAAGAGGAATATGTCTCAGCAATGGTTGTGGCAGTGTCATCCATGAGGTATATAATAAAGTCTTCATCAAAGGATTTTACAACCCTCTATCTCTTACTCTTTCGAGTGACTGTATTATTATCCTCCTCAGGAATTTCTTTATAGGTCTCAACATCAGCGTGTATAATTGGTTCAATGGACTCAAGGATAGGGATAGACCTAGGGATGGAAATAGAATCATGACCAGACATGCTAGGCAAGGTTTTAAAAAACGTTAGACGCTAGGCGTGCGCTAGCCTAAAGTTTAGAGTTTAGGAAGTTTAAACGAGATTAAACGTGATTAAACGTTTTTGTTTTTTTTTTAATTTTTGTGATGCAGAGAGCAAAGTCAATATTAATAACACAACTTAAAGTAATAACAGTGATCATACCTCTGGCTGCACACTTGTTTTCGACATGAGTTCCTTTCCTCCTTGGTTTCTTGCATTGAACAGCAGCTAACAATCAAAGAGAGACAAGATAATAATCTGAAAACAGAAAAATCAAATAATAGGTAAAGAATAGAAACTCATCTATGAGGGCAGCAGCACAAGGCAAAATTAATCTAGCATACAACAGGGCAGCAGCACAACAACAGGGCAGCAGCACAAGAACAGGTTCGCGTTTTCCACCGCACAAATTCGCTTTTTGACCGATTACACGCCGATTAAACTCTGCCGTGCTATTAAACGAGCGCCTAATCACACACAACGTTTTATTGGACGTTTACCCCCTAAACGCAACGTTGGGCCAACGTTCAGCGTTTAAACGAGATTAATCGACGTTTAATGACGTTTTTTAAAACCTTGATGCTAGGTGTACTATTTTTCATGGAAAACTCATCCTCAAAAAATATTGCATCTCTAGATTCCATGATTGTATCAATAGCCATCTTAGGAACACTAGAATTTATTATTAAAAATCTATAGCCCACACTGTGAATGGCATAGCCAAGGAAGACACAATCTATAGTTTTTGGTCCAAGCTTTTATTTTTTATTTATTGGCACATTCACTTTTGCCAAATAACCCCATGTTCACAGGTAAGAGAGATTTAATCTCTTCTTCTCTCATTTCTCAAATGGTGTAATTTCTTTGTTCTTTGTGGGCACCCTATTCAGGACATGACATGTTGTCAATATAGCCTCGCCCCACCATTCCTTAGATAGTCTCGTAGTCTCCAACATGGCAGTTACCAAATCAGTTAGAATGCGGTTCTTTCTCTCAGCAATTTCATTGGATTATGGTGAGTATGGTGGCGTCCTCTCATGAATTATTCCGTGCACCGTGCAAAACTTAAAAATCATTTGAGAAATACTCTCCCCCGCGATCAGACTGCAACCATTTGATTTTCTTCTCAAGTTGATTTTCTACCTCGACTTTATAGATTTTAGAATAATGTAATGCTTCATCTTTAGTTTTCATTAGATACACATAGCAAAATCTAGTGTAGTCATCTATAAAGGTAATAAAGTATCTCTTACCACCTTTGGTCAAAATCCCATTCATCTCACAAATATTAGAACGAATTAATTCAAGAGGTGCCAATTTCCTCGCCATAGTAGCCTTATGAGGCTTACGAGGTTGTTTCGCATCAACACACACATGGCACTTTGAACTTTTGATCACATCAAATTTCAAAATTAAATTTAAACTAGCTAAGCGGGACATGCAACCAAAATTAACATGACATAATCTCGAATGCCAAATATTTGTCTCAACATTACTCACCACATGGTTCACGGACTTAAAACAAGTATCAACTAATGAAAGGTGGAATAAGCCTCCGCTTTCATAGCCTTTTACAACAAAGGTGCTAGACTTAGAAACAACACATTTATTGAACTCAAATACTAGTTTATAGCCATCACGACACAGCAAGGAACCACTAATCACGTTCTTCTTTATTGAGGGGATATGATGCATGTTCTTGAATTGCACGGTCTTCCGCGAAGTAAGCTTCAGATCGACCGAACCAACATCATGAATAACCGCACACGTCTCGTTCCCCATCAACAAGGAGCCAGCCCACCTGGCCTGATAAACAGAAAACAAGGAAATGTTAGCACACGCATGAATATTTGCACTGGTATCAACCCACCAATAAGGTGAATGACAAACTGAAAATGCAGAAGGTAATAAATTACCATACCTAGATGATCCTGCCTTAGTCTCAACGGTGTTTGCTGATTTCTTTGTTAGAGGAGGTGGCTTCCACTTAGCATCAGGGCACCTCTTGCATAGTGCCCAGACTTGCCATAGGTGAAACAATTCTCTTTCTCCTTGTTCTGCTTCTTACCCTTCTTAAAAGAAGTGGTGGGCTTTTGCTTGAGTTCTTACTGGAATTTTTTTTCTATGGCTTGGGATGATTCTTTTACACCACATGTGCGCTAGAACTCTCCTCACCGACCTTCTTGCCCTTGACATCCTTTACCCTTGCCTTATCCTCAACATCAAGGGTCCCAACAAGCTCAGCAGTGCTAAACGCTTGCCTCTTGTGTTTTAAGGAAGTTGCAAAGTCTGTCCAAGATTGTGGCAGCTTAGCAATGAAATAGCCTGCCACAAACTTGTCAGGAAGTGCACACCCAAACAGCTCAAGTTCCTTCACCAGTGCCTGTATTTCATGAGCCTGTTCGACTACCGGATGGCCCTCAACCATCCGATAGTCATGGAACTGCTCCATGACGTACGACTCAGAACCGGCAGCAGAAACGTCGTAACGGACCTCAAGTGCATCCCACATGGCCTTACCAATCAAAAGCTGCACATATGCATCAACAAGGGAGTCCTCTATGATGCTCAACAGAGCTGCCTTACAAGTGGTGTCAGCATGTTGAAAAGCACGCTCCTCCTCAGAGGTCTGCGGACCAACAACTCTCTCATGCACCACATGAAAGCAATTCATAAAGGTCAACCACAAGATGCTTTTCTAGCGCCACCTCTTGCAGTGAGTGCCCTCAAATGGTGATGGTTTGAGCAAGCCCGCAAAGCCAACAGATGAAAATTGCCTAACATAGCGTTTTTGGATTGTTAGAAATATAGGTAATTTTAGGTTTGATTTAATCCAACAAAATGACATGATCATAATTATAATTGTGGTAATTAAGTGCTTGTTGAAAAAGAACAAAAATATCATAAGCATGATCATGATGACATCAACATATTGCTTATTCCAAATAAACAAGAGCATCATATGAATTATGTTAAACAGTAAGGGAAACATCATGTAGATCATGCTAACCAGCAAGGTTTTGATAAAAAACATAAGAGGATGATGAAGCACGTTATCATACCCTACAGCAGACCCGGTTGCACCCGATAGAAACATGGTGCCTTGTTGGTGTAGTCGTCCCAATCGGTGCAGTGCAGGAAGGATGCCGTGAAGACCTTGTTGTTGGGAAGATGAACAGTGAGTAGTCGTGCCACTTGCGGACACTCCCCAAAAACGCTATGGCCGCCCTTCACCCGAACAGGTGAACTCGATGAAGCGGATGCGTTTTGGAGGCTCTACTCTTCCATCTCATGTGCGCGCAGGAGATGGAATGGGGAGAACCCAGTGCTACGGGAGATGTGGTTCTATTTGTTCTAGAGAGATTTGACTGACGGGAGATACTGGATTTTTATTCCTTTGGGAGAGAGGCGTCGTGAAGGAGCCAGAAAGCTAGGAGTCAGGAAGAAGAAGGAGAAGGCTTCAGGAGAAACTCCCGTAATCAAGCCAACTCAGTTTCCAATCAAATGAGTAACTCCCGTATTGATGAAAACTTGACTGGCAAAACCTTCCCCGTACCGTCCGCTCGCCACCTGCCTCGCCATGCCCACACCCACGGCCTCACTGGCGGTGGCGGCGCGCGCACATGTGTGGTATTCTATTATCCTTTTCTCAACTTCTCAATTTAGTCGGTCAAAATTCAACCATATAAGTCGAATCAACGTTCAGTCAATTTCTCATACGGTACTAAACTATTTACCAATCCTTAATCAAACCATAGAGTTTATTAGTTTTATTAAATCTTAAATGGGCCAAGCCCACAAAATATCTAACAGATAAGGATGACCATCTGGCCTGCAGGTGTGGATGACAAGAAGCACTCCACGTCAGGTTGTCCTATCTAGCTAGTCATGGTGAACGCCTTCCTCCGTGTCCTGCTCCTCGTGCTCGCCGGCCTCATGTTGTTCCCGATGACTGCCGACATATTCTGCAACAACCTTAAACAGGTCGCGGCCACCCTTCCCAAGAACATCTCTTCTTCCCCACAGCACTTCGCCACCACTGTCCTCGGCCAAGCCCCAGACGCTGTCTACGCTCTTGCGCTCTGCCGCAGCGACATCGCCAGTGACTCGGACTGCGGTGAATGTGTCATAGAACCTCCTAATTATGATGGCCCACATGTACCTGTTATTGTCATAATAACCTCTGACAGCCATACTTATGTTCCTCATAACCTAAAAGGCCTGCTTTCCTCCGAACAGGATCCAATTACAGGAGTATTGCAATATTATAAAAGTTTATTCAAAATACCATCATGGATGCTTTGCAATGCAATATGATGACATAGCAGATTTTTAGTCTCCATAACACCAGAAGTGTTACAGCCCTTCCTCCTTAAAGAAATTTCATCCCGAGATTTAAAGCCTTGAGTTAAGTAATGGAAAAGGAAACGTGTCAAGCAAACACGTCCAAGACTTGTTTACAAAATAGGTAGGGGGGGTTTTCTACATTACCAAATTCAAAACGGATAAGTTATAGCTTAGAGAGGAAATTATAACTTAGATAGAAGCAAAGAACTCGAGGAAGTTCTCCAGCAGGTAATCTTCAGATTCCCATGTGGCTTCTTCTTCGGAATGTTGATCCCATTGTATCTTGTACCATTTGATTGTGCTACTTCGGGTAACATGATCTTTCTAATCTAAAACTCGAACATGATATTCAAAATAAGTCAAATCAGGCTCAAGTTCAACTCCTTCAACTTCAACAACTTGATCAGGCACTTGAAGAAATTTCTTCAGTTGTGACACATGAAACACATTGTGCACGGCTGACAGTTGTTCGGGCAACTTTAGTCTATATGCTACATTTCCACATTTTTCAATGATTTGGAATGGCCCAATATAACGTGGTGGGAGTTTGCCCTTGACTCCAAATCGGGTAACCCCTTTCATGGGTGAGACTTTCAGATAAACATAATCTCTCACTTTAAACATCAAGGGTCTATGCCTTTTGTCAGCATAACTCTTTTGTCGGGACTGAGCCACTTTCAAATTATTTTGAATCTGCCTAACTTTTTTTTTCAGTTTTCTTTACTAGATCAACTCCATAGAACCATCTTTCTCTCGGTTCTGACCAATTCAGAGGAGTCCTGCATCTATGACCATATAATGCTTCGAAGGGTTCCAGTTTGATACTTTATTGATAGCTATTATTATAGAAGAACTCTGCTAACGGCAAACATTCATCCTATTGGTCTTGATAAGTGAGAGCACAAGATCTCAACATATCTTCAAGAATTTGATTCACCCTTTCAGTCTGTCCCCCAGTCTGCGGATGATAAGCTATGCTATAAAGAAGTTTAGTACCCAGTGACTTTTGGAATTGTTTCTAGAATTATGAAACAAACTGAGTACCCTTGTCTGTAACAATTATTTTTAGGTATCCCATGCAAACTCATAATCCGTGCAACATAAATTTCTACATATCTAGATGCTCTATAGTCATTCCTCACAGGTATAAAGTGAGCTGATTTAGTTAAACGATCCACAATAACCCAAATTGAATTAAAGCCTCTTGAGGTCTTGGGTAACCCAATAATGAAATCCATACTGATATCTTCTCACTTTCAAGATAGAATTGGCAAGGGTTGCAACATTCCTGCTGACTTCAAATGTATAGCTTTCACTCTCCGGTAAGTGTCACATCTGGCAATATATTTCACAATCTCAATTTTCATCTTGGTCCACCAAAATCTCTGTTTTAAGTCCTGATACATCTTATTACTCCCTGGATGAATAGAAAATCTTGTTTTATGTGCTTCATCAAGAATAAGCTGACGTAACTCAGGAACCTTCGGGACCACCAGTCGGTTCTTGAACCACAACACATCTGTATCATCAATACTGAAATCTATCTGTTCACCAGACCTAACTTTTTCCTTGATGTAGGCTATACTGTGATTCTTTCTCTGAGCAGATATAATCTGATCTTTGATTGTGGATTCAACAGTGACATTGGTCAATAGGCCTTGTTGCACTATTTCAATATTCAACCTTTCTAATTCATGACACAAACTAAATTCCATTGGTTTCATAGTTAGACAATTGCAATGACTCTTTCTACTGAGTGCGTCGGCAACAACATTTGCTTTTCTAGGATGATAATGCATTTCTAAATCATAATCTTTTATTAACTCTAGCCACCTTCTTTGCCTCATGTTCAATTCTAACTGAGTGAAGATATACTTCAAGCTTTTGTGATCTGTATAAATGTGGCAAGTATTACCCAACAAGTAATGACGCCAGATTTTCAATGCATGAACCACAACTGCTAGTTCAAGATCATGTGTTGGATAATGCTCTTTGTGATGCTTCAACTGTCTCGAGGCATAAGCAATGACTCTACCCTCTTGCATCAATATACAACCAAGGCCAATACCAGAGGCATTACAGTAAACATCAAATGACTTTTCTATAGTAGGTTGTGCTAAGACTAGAGCAGTTGTCAGTGATTTCTTTAGAATTCGAAAAGCCTTCTCACATTCTAGAGACCAGACAAACTTAGTTTGATTTTTCAACAAATCTATGATTGGCTTAGCTACCTTGGAGAAGTCAAGTATGAATCGACGGTAGTAACCCACCATTCCCAGGAAACTTTGGACTTCATGAACTGAGGTTGGTGGTTTTCAATTCAAAATATCTTTCACCTTGCCAGGGTCAACAGCTACACCCTCGGCTGACAACACATGTCCCAGGAATTGTACTTCCTTTAGCCAAAACTCACATTTACTAAACTTGGCATACAGTTGATGATCTCTCAGATGAGTTAGAATAATTCTGAGGTGCTCAGCATGTTCTTCTTCACTTTTGGAGTATTCTAAAATATCATCAATAAAGACAACTACAAACTTGTCAAGCTTCGGCATGAAGACTGAGTTCATCAAATACATAAAATGTGCCAGTGCATTGATGAGGCCAAAAGACATAACCAGATACTCATACAAATCATATCTAGTAGTGAATGCAGTCTTTGGGATATCTTCCGGTCGAATCTTAATTTGATGGTACCCAGATCGAAGATCGATCTTTGAGAACACTTTTGCTCCCATAAGTTGATCAAAAAGTATATCAATGCGAGGCAACGGGTACTTATTTTTAATGGTTACTTCATTTAATGGGCGATAGTCAACACATATCCTTAGAGTCTGGTCCTTCTTGACAAAAAGAGCCAGACATCCCCATGGTGATGAACTGGGTTTGATGAAACCTTTATCAAGCAACTCTTGCAATTGAGCCAAGAGTTTAGCCAATTCATTTGGTGGCATTCTATAAGCTCTCCTAGATATTGGGGCAGTACCAGGTTTCAATTCAATTACAAATTCTACTTCTCGGTTCGGTGGCAGACCAGGTAAATCATCTAGAAATACATCTGAAAATTCACAGACTACCGGAATATCACAGATTTCTTTCATTGAAGTTGCACATATTCTTTCAACTATTCTCTTAGGGATAGGAAGTTGGATAATAAGATGAGATTTATTATCAGGCAAGTTCAACCTTATAGTTCTGTATAGTGCATCTATAATAGCTCCTCGCTGGTACATCCAATTTATACCCAGGATTACATCTATATCCTGATTCTATAATATTATCATTGAGGTAGGAAATATATGCCCACCCAACTCTACAGGTACCTCACACACCATTTCCTTAGTACATAGTCGTCCCCCGGGCGACTGGATAAAGAAATCCTCTTGGGTTCCCATAATTGGAATGTCATGCTTCGTAATAAAGGTGCGATTTATGAATGTATGCGATGCACTAGATTCAAATAACAGTACTGCTGGATGATTAGCAATAGGGAACATTCCCATCATAACAGGTTCTCCATCTGGAATTGCACTTGCTTGGGTGTAGAACACACGTCCCGTCTTCTTCTTCTCACCCTTACCCTTCTAGGCATTCAGATTATTGCTCTTACTTTGGTTCGGCTGCTATTGCAGTGCGGGGCACTTGGATAATTAAAGTTGTACTACCTTAAATACGGGTAGTCCTTTGAGAAGTGGCCTGGCTTTCCATAGTTATAGCAGGGAAAGTTATGAGTCTACGGGCTCTGGTTTCGAATGCCAGGGGCATTTGGCTGTTTTGGATATTGTTGGGTTGCAGCAGGGCGGACAAACACCTGCGGCCGGGCTTGATATTGCGGCGAATGGCATGGAGGGCGGAAATTGTTTTGAGGGTGGTAGATAAACTTTTGGCACTTCTTAATGCCACCTGATGAGCTGGAATACACCTGCTTCTTTTTCTTCGACTCTTTATGAATGCAGGACTTCTCTTCTGAAGCAATAGCAACATTGACTACTTCATGATATGTGGCATTATAATAGGTGGTCATCATTGTCTGAATCTTTGTATTCAAACCCCTCATAAAACAACTTTTCTTCTTTGCATCAGTGTTCACATATTCGGTTGCATATTGTGACAAATGATTAAATTTGCCAACATATTGAAGAACCGTCTGATCTCCCTGCTTTAAAGAGAGAAATTCTTCTAGCTTCATTGTCATGACACCATCTAGGATGTAATGTGCTCTGAAAGCATCATGAAATTCTTGCCAAGTGATGCGATAGCCAGCGGGCTATGCGGTGACCAGATTCGCCCACCATGCCCCTGCAGCACCCCTGAGCTGTTGCGCTACAAACACGGGTTTCTGATATTTCGTGCACTAGAGAAGATCGAACTTCTGCTCCATAGTTTAGAGCCAGTCATCCGCCTCTAATGGCTCATCAGCTTTTGAGAACACCGGTGGATGGGTATCGGTGAAATCCACATAAGTGGTCTCTCCTCCATTGTTTTGACCCCGACGACCCTGATTTGCATTCTGATTCTGGGCCAACAGAGTAGTAGCGTTGACCAGTGCTATAGTGGCCTCTGCCAAAGTAGGTGGAATTGGTGGGGGATTAGGAGCGTTGTCCCCAACCTGAGAAGTTCTAGTACCATGCATCTGTTGTACACAAACCAAGATTATTTACATTGCTTTATTGAATTAAAAAGCAGATAGTACAATACCAGTACACACAACATACTTATCTTACATTATTTTTATTACAAGCTTGCCCACAGGCAAAGCAAACCACACCCACTAAAGTTCTTAGAAAGCAGGAAAGACTACTATATTACATAACCTGCCATTCCGACACTTCATTCCTCATCATCATCACTGATCACTATCACTCCATCCTTATTTTCCTTGGCACTCGTACTAGTGATGTGACTTGCCTCCTCCCCCACTTTCCAACATGGGTTCAACTTCTTCAGGATCCTCCTCATTATCCTCCTCCTGGTCTTCCTCTCCACCAGGAACAACCACGGCACCAACATCATCTTCTACCGCCTGGGGCTGATGATTGGGATTCATCAGGTCATGTAGCCTATGGACTTCCTCGTGCAAGATTGTATTGTACTACTCCAAGTGTGCCACATAAAGCTCCAAATCTCGAACATGAGCCCTGGCTTCCATCTCCTTTTCCAGGGACTCATTCTTGCACTACTTCCAATAATACGTGTTGCGCTTCAGTCGCTTTATTTCTATTGTAAGCCTCACGACCTCTACTTGTGGATCTGGATTTGGAATGTGACTACTGCTCGCTCCATCACCTCTAGGTGCCAACTGATGATGAGGCACTCCTTGCGGACTAGCTCTCTTGCGAGGAGTCGTCTTAACACGTGCCATCCTGTAGCAAGATAGAATTAGAAAGATGAGGACAGATGGGAGGGATCTGAAGGTTAGCATGAACAGGGTTGAACCTTACTTAACCCAAACCACTTTAAAAGGGAAGGTAAATTTAAGCAGGTTATTTAAACATGATGCATGCAACGTACTTACGAACTAACATAAAATTTTAAGTAACACATGCAATAACATTTTATAACATAGGGCAAAATAATATGATACTTCACTACGAAGCTTTAAAACATGAACTAAGGAAACTACAGAGAATGGATTAAGATAAGCCAGAAGCAATTTAGAACAAAATATCAATTTAATTTTTTTTGATCCAAATCAATTTGAAGTTTTGTAAAATAATACTATAATAACTCTAGTAATTATGCTCTGGTACTAGCTGTCACAGAACCTCCTAATTATGATGGCCCATATGTACCTGTCATTGTCAGAATGACCTCTGACAGCTGTACTTATGTTTCTCATAACCTAAAAGGCCTGCTTTCTTTCGAACAAGATCCAATTACAGGAGTATTGCAATATTACAATAGTTTATTCAAAATACCATCAGAGTAAAATAGCGGAAGTCTTACATAACTTAAGTTTACAAACCATAGTTTCCAAATTTCAAACCTAAAGTAACATTATTACAAACCAGTAGTAGTGGAGTATCAGTAGTAACATTATTACAACACCCAAACGAGGTGCCTTGCCCAGAGGCCACATAGCCTACTCGTCATCACTTTCTTCAACAAAAACGGTCATGCAGCAAGACTCAAAGCAGACTTGCTTATGAACCGCACCTGCAATAAAGGGTTTAACAAACCCTGAGTACGGAGAGTACACAACAAGACTTACCCGACTAAAAAAAGACCCTAAGGGCATGCTAGCTTTAGGGAATCAAGGTATGGATATTCAAGAATCAAAATTTCTTTTGCAGAAAAGCTTACTAAAGTAAGTCCTTACCTTTGACCTTTTACTTTTATCAATTAAGATTCATTAACCAATCCTAAGTGATCCTATTCTAGATCAAAGTAATTCTCATCGAGATCCTTTCTTATTCTTTCCTCCAATTCCAGTTCTTAACTACGATGTTGGTGCAAGGCCAAGACTCCTTTCTCGTGGAGTAACGACAATTCTAACAGCTTGATTTACCCAGCTAGGGCTTCCTAACTACACGACATATGTATAACCAAAACGTGTATATATCAACTCTTACTCGGGTCACCCAAAACCAGAACGTGTCCATCGCCACCCAAGAGTACAATACTCCTCGAACTCGGCCCAATTCTAGCCCCGAGGGTACACGCTACTCTCGCCATCTCTCCACTCCCAGTACGAGGTTAGACGTTCTCGTAATGGAATAGCCGAAGTACGGCTTACCCAACAGGGGTATGTGGCTAGTACTATTAAAAACTCCTTGACGCGAGGGCCAATAACGTACGGTCCTTAACTGATAAGGCAGAAACACTACATTGGGACTCTTTTCCCAATGCAAGTCAGCAGTAGCCAAACCACCCGCCCGATCTTCAAGTTCATTCTTATATTTCATTATTTATCGAGTATGCCACTGTGGCCATATAAGCATTTTATTTTAAAAGCTTAACTTAATAAGCATGGTGAAGCATACTACGCATTTGTACATAAAACAGATACCAAGGTTGATATCACAATAATCAAGGATGATAATGCAGCAATTGGGTTATCACTCAACTCCTAATTACTTAATGCAGTAAACCCTAGTACCAGTGATAAAGATTTGTAAAAACTCAAGGAAGGTTTGAATGCACCGGGGCTTGCTTTGCTCAGATGAGACGACTGGTTTGGGCTCAACAACTCCGACGTCCGGTCCAGAACCCACTGGCGACAATCCTTCTCCGGAAGCTTGCTCAACAACGTCGACTTCCTCGAAAGCGGGAACTACACGAGCATATGACATGTTTCAACATGATGCGGTGATAAACATGATGCTTAATGATGACATCCCATGATTAATGACTTGAGTACAACTTTCCTTTGTGGTACAGTTGCAAACAACAAAACCTACTAACTAACAGTACTTCAACAAGCAACGTTATTATTTCTTAAAGAACATGTTAATCATGAGCTCAACCAAGTAATTAAGGTGCCAAGGATTATTAAGGGTTAATGACCCAAGGTCATCACTCAATCAAAAAGAGCACACAACACTTAAAGTTATTGATTTAACATTTAATTAATCACTTAAATAATTAAAGCATAAATTAAGAATAAATTAAAGTTCATCTAATTAAGCTCAAACTTTTTCTATAGATTAATCAAGGCCTAAAAAAATGTGAAAACAAATTTTCATAATTTTTTGATTAATAATTTAATTACTAAAATTCCTGAAATTTGCATTTAACATTTAATTGAGCTAATTGAATAACTTATAAAAATAATCAAAATTGGCATTTAATATTTTTCCTAATTAGTTTACGCTTTGAAAAGCTTACACAAAAATTTTCACTATTTTTGGAGCTCTACAAAAATTCTATAGAAATAAACAAAAACTACTACTATTCATATTTTTGAAAAAGAAAAAAACGAAAACTGCAGCTCGGGCCGCTTCTCTTCTTCTCTCCCGGCTCGGCCCAGCAACGCGCGTGGCCCACCCATGCGCATTCGCGCTCACCCGCGCTCGCTCGCGCCCGGCCCAGTGACACCAGGTCGCACGGCCAGCAACGCGCGCGCTCTCCCTCTCTCGTTCTCGCTGACAGGGCGGCCCCGCCTGTCATCCCTCTCCTCCCTCTCTCTCCCCGCGGCCCGGCCATGACGGCACGGTGGCCGGCCGGCGACCACGACACTGGTGACCCAACTAACCTGACCAACACGGTCTACACCACACCGCGAACCTCACCGGACAACTCTCACGACCGCAGACCCCCCGGAGGTAGCACCTCACGGTGGCTGCGGCTCACGGTGTCCCGGCGATTCAAGCTGGTAGCGACTAAATGGAGGGGACCGGGAGCAAGAGTAGCTCATCACGAGCGTGGCGGTGCAACTGGCAGGCGCTGAGAGGTGGTGGAGGTGGCTGGCCACGTGAGGCGGCACGGTGGTCACGACTCGCCGAAGAAGAGAAAGGAGATGGTCGTGCGGGCGATTCGGGCGGAATTGGCTGGTGCGAGCGGCCGAGGAGGTGTGCGGGAGTGAGGCGAACTCTATGGTATGATTGCATTAGCCAGAGATGGCTCAACGGCGGCAGCGGTGAGCGGCGGAGCTAGGTGGCGGCGACGGTAAAAACAGAGAAAAGAAGAAAACGACGGCGTGCTTGCCCTTTTAAAGGGGCCTCCGACCCTACTGGCGTGCTAGAAGGCGTGCGCGGACGAGGTGGTGATCGAGAGCTCGCGGGAACGGCCTAAAAGCAGCCCGGCGGCTCGCCGGCGCCCATGCCGTGCGCTGCCCGGCGGTGATTCATCGGTGCACTGTAGCTTTCCCCCCTAACACCAAACCCTACTCGGAAATTTTGAAATTACTTCCAAAATCATGTAGCAACTTGAAAAATTCCCAAAATATGAAATATTCATAATTTCAAGCTCTACAAGTTTAATGTTGAAAACTTTTTCAAATTCGAACTGGATTTTGAAATTTGAATTTAAAATCAAAAGGGGACACTTTTCTACAATTTGGTAATTTAGAAATTACTTTAAATTTTATATTGAAACTTCAAAAACTCCAAACATCAAAGTTGTACATCTAGCGAAGACCTACAACTTTGCTATTCAAACCATTTTCAAATTCTACCTCTATTTTGAAATTTGAGTTTGGAGATGAAAAGGGGTCAAATTTAAAATTTGCTTCTTTTCAAAATTACACCACATTTTACACTAAAACTTTGAAAACTCAAAACACCAAACTTGTAGCCCTTGAAAAGATCTACAAACTTGGTTTAAAACTTTTTCCCATATTTTTCTTAGATTTTGAATTATTTCAAAAGGGGTAAAATCAGGGTTTTGAATTTAGGGTTTTCGGAAGAATTCCAAATTGAAACTTGTTACTATTTTAATTGGTGATTATTTAGTGATCACACCATCATCCAAGGGCATCATTGAGTCAAGCATCACATGTTTGACCAAATGCCACTCTTGGTTGACCAATTTGACTTTTGAAAATCTTTTAATAATTCCCCAAATTTGAATTCAAATTCGAATCGGAAAACTCACGACAAGTTTTGGATTCCAAATTCAAACTCAAACTTGAAGCTCTATTTTATAAGTTGGACTTGGGTTCATACCCTACACATGGCACTAGTGTATAACACAGTCATACACCTCAAATTACGTAGGGCATAAACTAAGTATTTGCGGTGACATTCGAAATTAGGGTTTTCGATTCGAGCCACACAACTCAGAAGCACATCCAACCTAAGAATGTAAACTCGTTTTAGTTAATGCATATCATAGTGGACCTAATCATGGATGATTTGCAATGCAATATGATGACATGGCAGATTTTTAGTCTCCATAACACCAGAGGTGTTACAGAATGCGTGTCCAGCGCGTTTGACGCACTATTGAGCTCGACGCCACCACCGCAGCATCAATGCGACAAGGCTGGCCACCGCTATGGTGACTGCGTCCTCGTCTACTCTGCATAGTTTTAAATCTCCCACTATAGCTGCCGCTATAGCCCGCTATAGCCTTTTGAGGCAGGGTGCCGCTATTTGAGTTCATGAACAATTTAGCCGTTATATCCCGCTATAGCCGATATAACTCCGCTATTAGCTGTTTTAGAGATATAACGCTAAACACCTTAGCCTGCTATTTAAAACATTGACATCAACAGATATGTCCAAAGGTGTGGTTCCAATTTCAAGGCATAATATCTTGCAAACTAGGGGCTGATCAAATACAATCACCTTACCATCAAGCCTAAACTCGCACAACAAAGGATCCATGTGTTGTATTATCGGCTAGCTTTATTTGAATAGAGAATTGAGACATGGATAATAGAGAACCATTTCTTTTGATCTTCATCTATATTGCTCAGCTGCTGAAAATCTTGTTTTAAAATCACAATTGCTCCTTTCTCATTACCTAGAAATGAACAAATTACTAGATGAAGCCCATGATCTAACAAAATCACATGAAGAAATAACATAGGGTCTTGCAATGTGAAAATTCATATTCATATTTAAACTACACATAAATGCAAATTGCATAGATAGAAGGGAACTCAGACATCAGAAACCCTAGCATAATGGAAGCCTAACCTGCAACTACATATGAATCACATTCAAATTGGAATACATCAGAAACTCTAGCATAATGGAAGCCTAACCTGCAACTACACATGAATCACATTCAAACTAGCATGCATGAGAAACCCTAACATAATGGTAGCATAATCTACATAATCAACATCACATCAGCAACTACAAAGCACTCACATCTTCAACTACATAGAACTCATACCTTGCAGCTTGGGGACCTTAGCTTGCTTCACAGTTCACACCAATGTTGCTCTATCCTCTGCTAGAAGATGGTTTTCCTCCCTTGTTGTTGGACACCTTCCTCACTGCCACACGAGCATGCCTCCGCACAACATCCTCTCCACCCTTATCATCACCACTGCTGGGTGAGACATCCCTGCCCATCTTGTACGCATCACTGGATGTCATCGCTGAGGGAGGAAGTGGACCGTGCACGGTGGAGTGAGAGAGGCAAAAGCCGATTGGTCTCTGCTCCTAGCGCGAGGTGCCATCAAAGAGGGACGAAAGTGGACGGGCGGTGCAACGGAGAACTGAAGTCGTGTGATATTAAGGTCGAGAGGGAGGAAGGCGGGTGGCGGCGCTCGGGTGCAGTGGAGAGGGAGGATGGCAGCAAGCGAGCGACCGAGCACGGTGAAGAACACCACTTCAAGTAGTCATCATGGACCATGCCACGTTGAAAGGTCCTAAATGGCTAGAGGGGGGTGAATATAGCCTAATAAAAATTTCTAGAAAAACACTAGAGCAAGGTGATTAGTATGACAAAAGGCGTAAGCAATTTTGCTTTAGCTCTACAAGTCTAGCCACTTATGATCACTATGGCACACACGAGACTAGGTCACTACCACTACCACTAGTGAGCTAACTAGTACAAGAAAGCAACTAATTACTCTAGTTACTCACTAAGCTACTCTTACCAAACTAAGGCTACCACTATACAAGTGTATATGCAATTTAAGTACAAGATAGTGATAGAGGATTATAACAAACATGGCAAGCAATGATCAATCAATCAATCAATGAATATTGGTAGAATTCAAAAGAGACAATTAACACATGATTTTTCTCCCGAGGTTCACGTGCCTGCCGGCACATTAGTCCTCGTTGTGTCGACCGTTCACTTGGTGGTTTGGCGAGCTAATAGGCATTCACAAGCCTAGCCCTACGCAAGGGCGCCACAAGAACCAAACACAAATGAGGGTACTCAATGACACAAGAAATTTACTAGAGTACCTTTTAGCTCTTCGCCGGGGAAAGGTCAAGAACCCCTCAAAAGATTACCTGGAGATGGCCATGAACAATCACCAACTCGTGCCAAGGCTCCTTCGCTGCTCCAAGCCGTCTAGGTGGTGGCAACCACCAAGAGTAACAAGCAATCCCGCATCTCACACAATCACTAGTGCCATTAGATGCTCAAACTCTAAGCAAATGCACTAGAATCACTTCCAATCTCACAAAGATGATGAATCTATGAAGGAGATGAGTGGGAGGTGTTTGGATTAGCTCACAAGGATGTATCAATAATCAAAAGGTCCAAGAGAGTGAGCCCAAGCCGGCCAACATCTATTTATAGAGCACCAACAAGTCACATACCCGTTGGGCACTCAAATCAGTCTCCGCGCACTGACCAGTCGCGTTGTAGGGTGCACCGCATGCGTCTGATCACCAACGTCAGGTCGCTTACAACTTTCCATGTGTCCCAACCGTTTGGAACTAGCCATTGCCACCCAACGGCTCCTTCGCACGCTCTCACTGCTTAGTGACTGGACGCATAGGTCATATGACCGGACTCCCTACCCCTCGGCATCCGATCGCGATCCAGAGAGGTCCAGAACATAAAAATAGCGTCCGGTCATGCTGCTATGTGCGTTGTCAGTCAATGAGCAGTGCCAGGGGCGCGTTTGGTCGCGTCCCCTGGCCAGCGTCCGATTAGAGCCAGGCAACTGGCCGAGACCTAGGGTTAGGCACCGGACTCGCCCGGCGTGTCCGATCACAGAGTCTGGTCACCCTTGTGACCCATTTGTCTTCTTCGTTCTTCATCCCTTGTGCAAATGTGTTAACTCCACCAAGTTTTGTCACTTGTGCACGTGAGTTAGCATTTCACAAACATGTTTTCCAAGGGATGTTAGCACTCACTAGGTCCTAATACAAATGCCTGGAGTTAAATCACCTAGTGGCCCTTAGATAACCGTATTTGCATCGAGATTACCCCTCTTAGTAGTACGACTATCTATCCTAAACCCACTCACACCCTCTATGGTGTGTTGAGTGGCAAAACAAAATGATCCTATCAATTATACCTTTGCCTTGAGCCCATTCTATTTTTCTCTTTATTCTTTTCCAAGTTTAGAGCTTGATCATCTCCTTGATCTTCACTTTGGCCATCACCATCACCATAACCATCATCTAGCTCCATCACTTGGTGTGTACCAACCTAGCTCATATGCATCACTAATGACAAATGTTAGTACACTAGGTTTCACCGATTAGCCAAAACCAAACTAGAGCTTTCACATGTCGGCGCAAAGAACTTGGTGGCGAGTGGAGAGCTAAGTGGCGGTGGAGAGGGAGGAAGATAGGCGGCGGCGCTCGGGCGCGATGGAGAGGAAGGATGGCGCCAGGCAGGCGGCCGGGCGCACCACGCCAGAATCCGTGGCGGCACAGGCTCGACGGCGAGTGGAGCTCGCGTTTTTGGAGTCGAGAACGTTTTTGGAGTGGAGTTCTTTTACCAACTTCTGGAGTGGAGTTGTTGAGGGAAAGACGTACTGGGCCATTCGGACCATTGGGGCCCATGACGGCGGGAGCGTCCGGATGCCCGGACGCCCAAAGCAGAGCATTTCTGATGGAAAAGTAATGTGAACAAAGAGAAATTAGAATTGGTGCACCTAGAAAAAAAAAGGAGAAACCAAAACGGTGATGTGGTTGCTGGGCGGATTAGGAATAAAAAATTTCTATACCTAAAAAGACTCTAAATTTGTCATGTACCCGGTGATACCAAATCTTATCCGTATTTGATATGAACTCCTTTAGCGTCCGAGAGGAACGTCACCGTATTTGATACGAAGCCCCGATCCTCGTGTGGGGGACGCGCTAGCGCAGCGCAGCACTTCTCACCTCGAACGCATTGAACCATCGACCATTTGGTCGCGCCAAGAAGATTCCCAACACGAACACCGTGAGCCATAATGCTCTGTGAGACCCGTTCCTGCCATTCGGGACCAAGGCCACACCATGCCAGTGCACGAGAAGGAAGCCGCTGCTAAAGACCCGCAAGGAGCTTCTGGAGCTTGGCTCCTTAACAAATCATCTTGACCAATGAGGCAATGACCAAGATATGCATGCATGAGAATGAACGGAGGAGTAGGTGGCCAGCTGACTGTCTATAAAAAATAAAAAAGGCACCTGGGCATCACCAAGGTCGACACACAAAACAAAAGTTGCTCAGAGTCTTAGCTAGCTACAGTAGTAATCTTGATTGCACGAAAACTAGCTAAGCTAGCTTCGAACTGAAATGGAGAACTGCGATCTCCTGTTTCTGTGCTCTACTCTGTTGATGTCCCATAAAATCCCTTAGTTTTCTCTGATTTTACATCTGATCATTTACCAAATGCAACATACTGGTATTACCCTTGTGACGAGATCCTAACATACAGGTATGTTAAGCCTCGGGATCGTCCGGGGGTTCGGGGGCTTACCTATCGGGTATGCTCGCGCGCACCCTCAGATCAAGAAATCCGGCCGAGCTTGAGCACGGCATGGCCTCTGCTCAGGACTTTGGGGCTCGCCCGAGCCTCTGGCTCCCGATCAACAAGAAGCCCGAGCCCGGTCCTTGGCTCCTGCCCGGCCTACGACGCTAGTCAAGGCCCGAGCGCAAGAAGACACGTCCCGAGCCATCGAGGCTCTGGGGCTCCCCGACGCCACGCCTTGGGCGCGGCTTCGTCGGCCACTCTCCCGACAGGGTCACATGCGGGGCGTGACACAAGAAGACAATCCTCCTCGGCCTCTAGGGGCTCGGTGGCTTCCGGGCTCACGTCCTCCTCCAATACGACGGGTGAAAACCGCGACGACCCGCCTGACGTGGTGTGGAGCGGGGTCACCTGGGCCCAAATGGGGTTCGGACTCCAATCCATCAGCGTCGGTGCTGGCCTCATTCACCAACTGCTGGTGGAGACAGCACAGGCGGCGGCCAGCACGACCCCGACGCCGACGCCGAGGTGGTTCGCCACCGGCTTCATGGACAGCGACGTTGACACACGCTTCCCGGCAGCAGTGTACTCCATGGCACAGTGCACGCCGGACATGTCCGCCGGCAATTGCTTGGCGTGTCTGAGTCGTCTCCTCGGCATGGTCAACGACTCCATGGCTCTGCGGGTGGGAGCACGACCCCATAACTATCAAACATTGTTATATATAGTATGAATCGGTATTCACACCTAAACTTGGCCAACTTGGGTAAATTCAAGGAAATATACCGGCTATGCCAGCTTTTGGGACTTTCTCAAAACACAAATTAAATTTCACAATTGGATTTCTCTCATAGATACGATCAAAATGCATACATAGAAAGCCAAATTTGAAGTCCGGATGAGAGAATTACACCAAGAAAATTGACCTAGGACAGTTTCTTAAACCAGCCACTTCTTCAAATTATACAATGGACATTAGAATTATGTTCCCCTCCCCGAGATAATCAAAATGCATATATAAAACGTCTAATCTGGAGTATAAATAAGAAAATTACGGCTTCAGAAATTTTTAGCCCCGTAGAAACCGACATAGGTCGGGCTCCAAACCGGCTAATCTAGTTTTCACAGTCAAGTCCAAAATTAAGTTGTGTTTTAATACATTTGTAAGGGATTTTGACTTCCCACACGATAAGTCTACCTAGGGATAAATACAAACATGATTGGTTGGGATAAACCCTCCGTCACTTTCACTTTTACATTTTATTATGGAAACAAAATCAAAATTGGGAAGGCCAGAAATGGAAATAAAAGAGGGATTAACTAGAACTTGAAAATGGAGCAATTCAAATAGAAACGTGTCGACAACGGTTAGAATACGAAAAGACAAAATGGTAACATCGATACATAGAATCAAATGTGACTCCACTTACTAACCTAACCAACTTGGCATGGAAACACAACCAACACATAAGTAATTCTAATTCATGCAATGAGCTTCATAAGATAACAAGAGTGAAGAGTACTACACATACATGATACATCAACTTGCAGCATTATTGGAATTTCTAAAATGGTATATCTGTAAAAATGAGATATCTCGGTAAAAAAAACATGAAAAGCAAAAACGGTCGAAAAAATAGCCATACCGTTTTGTCCCGTTTTCACATTTACCAAAAATTGAAAAATAAAAAATTGTCGGGATGGCCGTCAAATTCAAACGGGTTAAATGTAGAAATCAATACAGGAGGGAACACGGCTTATCTCATTCATTTTCACCCCTAGTCCACCCTACCCTGTATATATAAAAGGGCCACAACCGATTGAGCAAAATCCAATCGAACCAAAACACAAACCAATCTACTTTTATAAATTTTGCCTTAAGCTCTCTTCCAGCCCCATTATGCTATTCCTCTCTTGATCTGATGATCAAGGGGTGGCTCCCTAGGCTTGCTGGCTAGCCAAGGGTAACCCACCAACATCCTTGCCCTGATAGCATCCCTCCTGGGTGAGAGCTTCAACTATTCCTTTGCAATTTGCCTAGAAACTAACCGTTCTTCATCATGTAAGTGTGATAGTTATTGTTTACTCGTAAACCTTGTCGTTCTACGTCATGTAAGCATGATAATTATCCTTTGCTAGTTTACTTATAAACCTTGCCATTCTTCACCATGTAAATATCGTTCTTTGACATTCCTAGGCGATCCCAAGAAACCAGGTAGGTTGATTCCTAAAACCGGCTAAGCCAATTTTAGCAGATTTGTGCTTCTTCGATCCGTTTGTGAACCGAGCATTCTAGCTCCTTATGATGTGGCATGATACTTGCATTAACAATTATGTATTTGTGCTCTAAGCTATGTGTGAATCAGGATGCTTCATACTAATATAGGCTCACACTAATTTTTTTCTAAAGATAAAACTATCCATCATGTCTATTTGGATGTGCTTTATTATGATTTGTCTATTGTGTTTACTTAGCATAAAATGAATTCTGTAACCTAGAGCCACTCATGTCATGATAAGCTAGCTTATCAAGCTACGCTAAGGTAAATGCACACTAGTTGCAACAAAGTATACGTAGAAATGTAAATGTGGTAAGTAATAGATAATCAAGGGAGTGCAAATGTCACAAAACCTCCTAATTATGATGTCCCACATGTACCTGTCATTGTCATAATGACCTCTGACAGTCGTACTTATGTTCAAAATTACAGGAGTATTGCAATATTACAACAGTTTATTCAAAATAACATCAGAGTAAAGTAGCGAAAGTCTTACATAATTTAAGTTTACAAACCACAGTTTCCAAATTTCAAACCTTAAGTAACATTATTACAAACCAGTAGTAGAGGAGTATCAGTAGTAACTTTATTACAACACCCAAACGAGGTGCCTTGCCCAAAGGCCACACAGCCTACTCGTCATCACTTTCTTCAACGACAACAGTCATGCAACAAGGCTCAAAGCAGACTTGCTCATGAACCACATCTACAACAAGGGGTTTAACAAACCCTGAGTATGGAGAATACTCAACAAGACTTACCCGACTAAGAAAAAGACTCCAAAGGCATACTAGCTTTAGGGAATCAAGGTACGGGTATTCAAGAAGCATAATTTCTTTTACAGAAAAGCTTACTAAAATAAGTCCTTACCCTCAATATTTTATTTTTATCATTGATGGTTCATTAACCAATTCTAAGTGATCATAATCTAGATCAAAGTAATTCTCATCAAGATCTTTCTGATTCTTTTAACTTTTCCCATTTCTTAACTACGATGCAGGTCAGGCGATCGAGTCTCCATAACCGAGGAGCAACGACGATTCGAATCGATTATACCCAGCTGGGGATCTCAAACCTCACGACATATGTAGAATCGAATCTTGCATATGCCAACCCTCATTTAGATCTCCCAAAACTAGAACGTGTCCATCGCCACCCGAGAGTACAGTACTCCTTGAGCCTGGCCCAATTCTAGCCCCGAGGGTACACGCTATGAAAGGATCAAGATGCCCAAGAGGGGGGGTGAATTGGGCTTTTCTAAAAATTAAATGCAAGAAATAAATCCTACAAGCCGGAATTCACCCCTAGTGACTACTTGTGTTCCTAGAGAGTCTACCGATACAAAGTTTTGCACCCTAGTTTCCAATCCTAGTCTAGCATGGCAAGTCTAGGAATGTAAACAAGCAATGAAAGTAAATACGAGAATGTAAATGCTTGAATGTAAAGGGGCAAGGAACACGGCGATGTTTTTCCGAGGTATCGGAGAGTCGCCACTCCCCACTAGTCCTCGTTGGAGCACCCGCGCAAGGGTGTAGCTCCCCCTTGATCCGCGCAAGGATCAAGTGCTCTCTACGGGTTGATTCTTTGACACTCTGTCGCGGTGAATCACCCACAACCGCTCACAAGATGAGTTGGGTCATCCACAAGCTCCGCCGGATGATCACCGAACTCCCAATCACCACCAAGCCGTCTAGGTGATGGCAATCACCAAGAGTAACAAGCTAGAACTCTCACTTGACCACTACGAGCCCAAATGAGAAGGTGGATGCACACTTGCTACTCTCTAATCGCTAGTGAGGAACTCTCAAGCTTTGATTCTCAAATCTCTATCCTCACTAGTGCTCTTGCACTCCCTTGCACTCCAAAGGTGTTTATCAGCTGATCAAATGAGCAAGAGACCTCTAAAAGAGGTGGTGGGGATGTATTTATACACCCCACAGACAAAACGAACCGTTACCCGCTGACTCAGCAAAACACGAGCTGACCGAACGCGCCGGTTGAACTGACCGGACGCGCCGGTCGCTCGTAACGGTCGAAATCCGAAAAACAACTGAGTGACCGGACGCACCGGTCAGGGGTGACCGGACGCGTCCGATCGTGCAGGGAGCATACTGTACTCGCACCGGACGTGCGACCGTGTCCGATCGGTGATGACCGGACGCGTCCGGTCGTCTCTGGACCTTACTGGACTGTGACCGGACGCGCCGATCACACCCAGGTCACGTCCGATCGGGTGTTTCCCTCAAGTGACACGTGTTGACTTCTGACCACTGCGTCCGGTCCTCGCGAGGACCGCGTCCGGTGTTCAGAGCTGAAACCCTATCCGCGGAACTGAACTGACCGGACGCGTCCGGTCATGCCGAGGACCGCGTCCGGTCATGGGAAAACGACCCGAAACTCTCCGAAACGCGTCACAACTTGAACCAAGTTGCTTCCAACTGAACTTTGAGCTATTCTAGAGCTGCCTAGCGCCAAGTTTAACAAGTGTGCACCACACCTAAACATAGGACTCGCCTAGGTCAAGCTACCCGCTCATGCCCCCCTTTATAGTACGGCCAAAAGAGAAAAACGAAGATCCTAACGACTATTCCAAATGTCTCTCAACACCTCGACATCCGAACTAACCGTCCTTAATCTTGACGTCACTCTTTTGAAAACCGAAACGATTTCCATCAAGGAGCATGAATACCATGGTGCCCAAAGCAGTTAAAACCTCCATGACCTAACTTACCAAAGTTTCTGCAAAACACACGTTAGTCATGGTAATAAAGCGTTGTCATCAATTGCCAAAACCAAACCTCGGGTCCTAGATGCTTTCAATCTCCCCCTTTTTGGTGATTGATGACAACACTAAGATATAAAAGATTTGAGTTGAGGTTTTCGAGCATGCATGGTTCACATAAGCAAAAAGCAATAAGCACAAGGAGTTAGGAATTGCTTATGTGCCCCAAGCCAAAAGAGTGTACTCATAAGATAAGACAAAGAACGTTAGTACACATACAGATATAGCTCATAAGAAATCGGAGTAAGGCACGGAAGCACAACCTTAGAGATATAATTAAAAAAAGGTGACAAGTGTTAACAATGTGACTGGATAAAACATTAAGACTCAAGGTTTATCACACGACGACATGTCACACGAATGCAATGACTAAAAAGTAAACATGATGCATGAATGTAGCACACAAGAAAAACGAAAAACCTCTCTCAAAACTCCCCCTGAAACTACTCTCTCTCCCCCTTTGGCATCAAGCGCCAAAAAACTAATCTAAGGATCTGACGGGGGGACAGACAGAGTCGAGCCGGGTGCCGAGGTGCGCGGAGTAATCACGAAGTGTAGAGAATCTCCCTCGGAATCTGAGCTATCTGGCTGACCCTCTGAAGAAGCATGTGGCTGTGTAACTGTCTGGGTCTGAATGGCAGGAACAGGTACTGTCGTAGTGACAATAAGAGGATCCGTCTGAGTGACCTGAGCCTGTAGCGAGCCAATAGCAGGAGGATCTGTCGAGGCAACTGATGAAGGTAGAGTCTCTGTAGTACCAGTCCCTGTCACTAGAGGAATAGCTGCCTCTGAAGCTGACAACCCTGAAGAAGTAGCAAAGGTAGTGTGCGAGGGCGTCGGCTGACCAGTCAACTCGCTGTAGGTAGCACTGAAATCACGGAAGGGTGTGCCTGTCAGGAGATGAGGGCGAGGCTGGTCTGAAGGTGTAAACCCCGTATGAATAGGCGTGAAGCTCGGGGACTAGAATGACTGGGGAACCTGCTGCTGTGGAGATGTGAACTGGAAAACCGGCTGTCCCTGACTCGATGGATCACTGGATTGTAAAGCAGAAGTCAGGACAGAAGCAGGCGAAGGAACCCCAACAGTGACTAGGTGGCGCAGGAGATCCAAGTACTGCTGCTGACTAGCTGCACTCTGTCGCTGAATTTCGTACTGCTGTCGCTGCATTTCAACCTGCTGCTTCTGGATCTCAAGCTGCTGACGCTGAAACTCGTCCTGACGAGCCTGAATCTGTGCAAGTGCTGCAGCTGTGTCCTGAGCCTGTCGCTGTATCTGTTGTTGTTGCTGCTCCTGTGCCTGGGTCAACCTCTCAAGTATCGCCACCATGGCAGGGTCTGTGCGGGAGGTTGAACCAGAGCCACCGGCCTCGTGGTCGTGAGACCGAGGAGACCGGTACCTAGGGATGGGCTGGTAGTCCTCATCAGTGCTGTCAGATGTCACATCCTCAGGAAGATCAGCAGGCTAAGCGTCAAGATCGGCAAGCTCTGCCTCTGCAAGCTCATCAACAGTGGCGTCCTGCTCAGCTGCTGTCTCAGGAACCTCAGGTCGCACACGCTGTCCTGGCACTGGGGCCTGATCTCTAGTGACTGAAGCCCAAAGCTGACGGATATCATACTCAGGGAAAGCAGTAGTAGTATCTGATATCTCAGCTCGGATCTCTGCTGGTAGCTGAATGGATGATCTAATAATGAAGCAGATCCAGTGTGCATAGGGCAGCTGACGATTACCCTTGAAGCCCTCAGCTATGGTGTCCTCCATCTCACTAAGTATGAGATCCCAAATGTCAAACTGTGTCTGTGAGAGGAGGTGGTGAACAACCCATAGCTGCATCCGAGTCAGTCCCTCTCTGTAGCCAAGTCTGGGAAGTAGAGTGCGTCTGACTATAGCATCCAGAACTCTGGCAAGAGGTGTCAAACTGGCAGGCGTGCGACGAGACCCTTCGCCAAAAGGCTCACGGAAACAGGGTCGAACCAAGTATGTAGGTAGCACTACACCGCCGTGAGGGCGTCTCGGTGGAGGAGTCTGACCAAAGCACAGCTGATGTATCTTCGTGTTGGAAGCTGGGAGTCTGAGAATCTCCCGCACTCTGGTGCTGTATAGGCGGTGATCGCAGCCTTGGAATGCAAAGTGAATGAAATCATGGGCAGGATCAATCCATAGTGAAGCATAAAACTCTCTGACCCATGTGCCGCAGTATGCACCTGTCCGTCCAAGAAGATCTGACAAGCCTGGCAGAAAGGACAGGTGCGGACGTAGCAGCTCTCCCACAACCTCAACTAGTGACTCAAGTCGACAGACCCTCTGTGGTCGGAAAGCAATACCGCTGTCAACTAGAGCCCTGTAGAAATCCTCCTGAAGTGGGGTATAAAAACCTTCTGAAGCTCTGGGATCCCTCACAGGCGGAAACCACCGACTGACCTCCACGAACCTCAACCCCTGCACCTAACGTGCTGTAGCACCCCTCAAGTCAAAGTGCTCGACCGGGGGTGAACCTCTAGCTCTGGGTGGAGGACGTGCTCCACGACGCTGGCCCTCTGGCCTAGGAGTCACCTGAGTACGTGCGCGTGTGGAGCGGCGACGTGGTGGAGACTGAGCTGGCTGCTCCTCTGTGTCCTCTGTAGCCTCTGGAGCCTCTATGGCCTCTAGAGCCTCTATGGCCTCTGGAGCCTCTGGAGGTGGATCAACTGACATGCCCTCTGTAGCTCCAGTATCCTCAGTACCCTCAGTGGCCTCTATGCCGAGCTGTCGACCTCCAAGATGAAAGCGACGCTCGTCTATGCGTATGCCACTGCTCCTGCCACCTCTCTCTGCCTGCTCTGCTACATCTGCCACGGCCTGAGCAATCTCTGCCTCTGTAAGTGTCTTCTTCTTCTTTCTGGCCATGACCTTGATACGCTTCCCATGTGCAATCTCAGACCGACGAGGAGGACTGTCGTCCCCGTCACCAGGAGCACCACCGGCGTTCTTGCAACGCACCATGCTGACAAACTGACTGAAAAACCTCTGAAAGATGGTGAACTGTCACTCGTGAGGCTTGGCCTCAATCCGTATCCGCAGGCTTGGCCTCGGATTCAGCAAACTGATCTCACCCTGACACACGGACAGACTCGCTCGAATCGACGAGACGACGGTGACAAGATGAGGTGACCTAGATCGCGAGATTCCCGAAATCGCCGGACGAGCTCTCGCGAAGAAGACGACGCGCGACAAAAACTCGACGACGAACGACGTTACGCGAACCCTAGGGTTAGGGTTAGGGCAACTCAACGAAGATCAATCGGAGGCAAGCGAGAGGCAGCCCACTGCCGGAGATGATGCTGGCAAGCAAGGAGCGCGGCTCACCGGCGGCAAGGTCGCGTGCGGGCGGCGGTGGCACGGTGGCGAGCGGGCGGCGGTGGCGCGGTGGCGAGCGGGCGGCGGTGGCGCGTGCGTGCGGCTGGCGTGGGCAGGCACGGGCAGGGCTAGCGCGCGCGGGAGCGAGGGTCGGCGTGGGGCAGGAGACTTGGCTTGCCGGAGGCGAGGACGACGGCGATGGCGCGGCGGCTCCGGCGGATTTGCGAGACGGCAGCGGAAAAGGCTCGGGTGGATTTAGAAAAATGACCGAGTACGAACCGGTATATGAAGGGTCAGATCCGCTCGACGCGTGATGACCGGACGCGGTGGTCGTTATGACCGGACGCGGTGGTGCAGCGTCTGGTCACACTCCAGTAAGCTCCTGGAGTGACCGGACGCGTCCGGTGAGGACTGACCGGACGCGGTCAGAGTCCGGTCGAGGGGAGCTCAGGAAATCGTCGCGAATGACCGGACGCGGTGGTGGTAACTGGGACCAGACGCGGTGGTTAAACAGAGGCGCGTCCGGTGCAGCGTCCGATTAGTAGATCTGGAGTTGGTCTTCTAGATGACCGGACGCGCTGGTGGACGCCGGGACCGGACGCGGTGGTGAAGCATCACTGCGTCCGGTGCAGCGTCCAGTCCAGCGTCCGGTCACTGTTCTTCGCCCTTCTTTGTTCCGAACTACGACGCGACTTCTCCCAATCAGGTTTCAATTCAAAAAGACACAAATAAACACCAATTGAAACATGATATGAGTGACCTCACTCAAACCCTCAAAATTTTTTAAAATAGATTGCCTTAGGCTAGTATTATTTTTAATAAAATAGGCAATAAACACCCAAGGAGCAACGTATGGCCATGCAATAGAGTTTTTGAACCTTTAGGAGCGTCAAAATGCTCTCTCTATCCATGGACGAACACAGAGGTTGCTCAAAGCTTAACCGAAAAAAAACGACAAGAACAACAACCATGCATATGCAATGCAATACAAGAAGGTAAAACTAGAATGCTTGTCAAGTTTGATCCACAGTTAGGCTTTTTCACTCCTCCAAAGAAGGGTTATCGTAACCGTGTTAGCCAAGCCCTAAAAACATTGCGATAAAAAAAACATGGCATATTTTACAATGCAATGCAAGAGACAACACACGCTCATTTTTTAAAGTTACTAGAATCAAGCACATTGAGTTCACTTCTTAGCCTACAAAAGGTTGCCTCATCCAAAGGTTTAGTGAAGATATCCGCTAATTGATTTTCACTTCTTACACCTTCTAGTGATATGTCATTTTTTGCAACGTGATCTCTTAGAAAGTGATGGCGGATATCAATGTGCTTAGTGCGAGAGTGTTGTACCGGATTGTTAGCAATTTTAACGGCACTTTCATTATCACATAAAAGAGGCACCTTTTCAAGAACAATTCCATAGTCTAGGAGGGTTTGTTTCATATATAAGATTTGTGCACAACAAGCCCCCGCGGCAATGTATTCCGCCTCGGTGGTGGACAAAGCCACACTATTTTGCTTTTTAGATGACCAAGATACTAAAGATCTTCCAAGCAAATGGCACCCTCCGGATGTGCTTTTTCTATCAATTTTGCAACCGGCATAGTCTGAATCGGAATAGCCAACTAGTTGGAATCTAGCTCCTTTAGGATACCAAAGACCAATGCTTGGGGTGAGCTTAAGATATCTTAGGATTCTTTTTACGGCACTTAGGTGAGGTTCTTTAGGGCACGCTTGAAAGCGGACACACATGCACACACTAAACATGATATCGGGCCTAGATGCGGTAAGGTACAACAAGCTACCAATCATAGAACGGTAGAGAGTTTGATCAACCGGTTTACCTCCCTCATCTAGGTCGAGATGTCCATTTGATGGCATTGGGGTCTTGATTGGTTTGCATTCTTCCATCTTGAATCTTTTGAGAAGATCCTTGGTATACTTTTCTTGAGAGATGAAAATCCCTTCTCTCATTTGCTTTACTTGAAATCCAAGGAAGAATGTGAGCTCACCAATCATTGACATCTCGAACTCTTTCGACATCAATTCACCAAATTCCTTGCAATAATCTTCATTTGTTGATCCGAAGATGATATCATCAACATATACTTGACAAATAAGGATCTCCCCATTAAACTTCTTGGTGAATAGTGTGGTGTCGACCTTCCCAATTGTGAAGCCCTTCTCAATGAGGAAGTCCCGGAGGTGCTCATACCACGCTCTAGGGGCTTGCTTGAGCCCATATAACGTCTTGGACAACCTATAAACATGATTAGGATATCTAGGGTCTTCAAACCCGGGAGGTTGATTAACATAGACTAGTTCATTTATAAAGCCATTTAAGAATGCACTTTTCACATCCATTTGATATAGTTTCATATCATGATGTGATGCATATGCAAGGAGGATACGAATGGCTTCAAGTCTTGCAACGGGTGCAAAAGTCTCTCCAAAATCAAGACCTTCAACTTGAGAGAACCCCTTTGCAACTAGTCTTGCCTTGTTCCTCACCACTATACCTTGGTCATCTTGCTTGTTTCGGAACACCCACTTGGTTCCAATGACTCTTGCACCTTTAGGATGCTCTTCAAGTGTCCATACTTGATTGCGGGTGAAGTTGTTCAATTCTTCATGCATTGCATTCACCCAATCCGAATCTTGAAGAGCTTCTTCTACATTCTTAGGTTCAACGCAAGAGACAAAAGAGTGATGTTCAACAAAAGAAGCTAGTTTTTGAGATCGAGTCATTACTCCCTTTGTGGGACTCCCTATGATGAGATCTTGTGGATGAGCTTGAAGTAGTGGTGAGTTTCTTCTATCAACCACTTGAGGAGGTGGATGGGGAGCATCAACATCTTGAGCTTGTGCCTCGGCTTGTTCATGAGAGACATAAGTGTCTTCATTTTCAACTCTCTCATTCTTGTCATCATCTTGAGGCACACGTGATGAAGATGGTGGATCAACAATTTGTACATCGTCATCATCATCTTTTGGCTTGATGTCTCCCACCGGCATGTTCTTCATGGCCTCCCTCAAGGGTTCATCACCTACATCATCACAATTCTCAATTGCTCCTTGGGAGCCGTTAGATTCATCAAATTCCACATCATATGTTTCTTCAACCAAACCGGTGGCATGGTTAAATACTCTATATGCTTTGGACTTTGATGAGTAACCAACAAGAAAACCAATATCACAACGTCTTTGAAACTTACCTAGGTGTTGACGCTTCTTGTAGATGTAACATTTGCAACCAAACACCCGGAAGAAAGAGACGTCCGGCTTCTTCCCATTAAGCAACTCATAGGGGGTCTTGCCAAGAAACTTTTGTAGGAAGAGGCGATTTGAAGCATAGCATGCGGTGTTGATTGCCTCGGCCCACAACTTCTCCGGAGTGTTGTACTCATCTAGCATTGTTCTTGCAAGGGTGATCAAAGTTCGGTTCTTTCTCTCAACTACACCATTTTGTTGAGGAGTGTAGGTTGAAGAGACCTCATGCTTGATTCCAATTTCATCACAATAAGCTTCAATGTTGGTGTTGTCAAACTCTTTGCCATTGTCACTTCTAATCTTCTTTATTTTGACTTCAAATTCATTTTGAGCTCTCTTTGCAAACTTTTTGAAGCAATTTGCCACTTCGGATTTGTCATGAAGGAAGAAAGTCCATGTATACCTTGAGTAGTCATCCACTATCACAAGACAATAGAGATTACCACCCAAGCTCTTGTATGTTGTAGGCCCAAACAAATCCATGTGTAGAAGTTCTAGTACTCTTGAAGTTGACATGAAAGCTTTGGTTGGATGAGTGTTTGCAACTTGTTTGCCCACTTGACATGCACTACAAGGTTTGTCCTTTTCAAACTTCACATCCTTCAATCCTCTCACTAGTTCTTTCTTCAATAGCTTGTTGAGAGTGTTCATTCCAACATGAGCAAGCCTCCTATGCCAAAGCCAACCAAGTGAGGTCTTGGTGAACAAACATGTCATCAAATTTGCATCTTCGGAGGTGAAGTCAACAAGATAAAGATTGTTGTATCTAAAGCCTTTGAATATCACTTGCTTGTCATCTATCTTTGAAACTTCCACTTCATTTGGTGTGAACAAGCATTGGAAGCCAAGGTCACAAAGTTGCCCAACGGATAACAAGTTGAAACTCAATGAAGCAACATAGAGCACATTTGAGAGTGAGTGATCATGTGATATTGCAATCTTGCCTATACCCTTGACTTTTCTCTTTGAATTATCCCCAAATGTGATCTTCTCTTGACATATTCCATTCTCTTCAATGGTGGTGAACATATGAGGATCACCGGTCATATGTTGAGTGCAACCACTATCAATAACCCAATAAGATCCACCGGTCTTGTAGTTCACCTACACACAAGAGATCAAGCTTTTTGTTTAGGGACCCAAACTTGAGAGGGGCCCTTGACTTTCTCAACTAGTGACTTGGCAACCCATATTTTCTTTGGCCTATTCTTGTTTGGGGGACCCAAAAACATGACTTTCATCTTTCCATTTGAATCTTTTCTTAGCATATAATGAGCATTGAAGGCGAAGGGTCTAGCATGCTTGGGCAAGGGTTGTGGTGGTGGAGTTTTGCATTCATGAGCAAAGTGACCTTCTTGACCACACTCAACACATCTCTTTGGCTTGGGCTTTGACTTGCTTTGTTGTTGTTGAGCTTTTGCTTTCTTCTCTTGATTTGCCAAGTACCCAATACCACTTCTATCCATCTTCATTACGGTGTTCATGAGGAGCTCACTTTGCAAATGTTGGCCTCTTGTGAACTTGCTTAGGCCGGTCTTGAGATGCTCTTTTTCTTGCTTGAGCTTTTTGTTTTCTTCAATGAGTGACTCATTTGTTGGTTGCTTCTCAAGAGCCATCAAACCTTTTAGCTTCTTGTTCTCATTTGCAAGCTTCTCATTCTCACTCTTAATCTTGGCATAATCATCATGGTTGCTTGACTCAACCACACTCTTGCCTTTGCTACTAGAACCTCGCTCAATGCTTTCAATGATCAAGTCATCACATGATGTAGCTATATCACACTTAACAACATGGTTAGTAGCATCATGTGTCTCAAGAGCAAGTTCATTAGCAACCACAAGACTATCATAGTCAATTTTTAATGTGGTGTATTTGTCCTTTAGAGAATTATGTCTAGTGATGAGCTCATCATGCTTCTTCTCAAGTTTATCATGTTGATCTTTAAGCTCTTTATAAGAGGTTTTGAGCTCCTTGAGAGTGGAAGACATCACTTCATTTTGAACTCTAAGCTCACCACTAGTCTTTTGAATATTTTCAAGCTTGGATGAGAGTGATTCATTTTCATTTTGAAGATCATCATTTTCACTTCTAGTCCTTCTTATGATTTTAGTGTATTTGTTTAGCAATTTTACAAGTTCATCATAAGAAGGTGAGTCATATTCATCATCACTATCACTATCATCATCATCATCACTATCATGGTTTTGTACCTTTCGTTCACCCTTGGCCATAAGGCATAGGTGAGTTGTGGACGATGATGGTGAAGAAGGCGGTGAAGATGGTGATGAAGATGTTGGTGAAGATGATGGCCCCATCACAAATGCGGCAACCTTCTCTTTCTCATCATCGCTCTCATCTTCGGAGGACTCACAAGATGATTCAATGTTGGTGAGCCAATCACCAACAATGTATGCCTTTCCTCCCTTCTTCTTCTTGTGGAACTCCTTCTTCTTGCCATCCTTCTTCTTGTATGGCTTGTTCTTCTTCTTCTCTTCTTCTTCATCACTTGAATCATTTTTCTTGCCCTTGTTCTTGTACTTGTCTTTTGGTGGTCTAGGGCATTGGTGAGCTAGGTGGCCAAGTTCACCACAATTGTAGCAATCCATCTCCGAGATTGGCTTTCTCTTGCTACTTGTGAAGAATTTCTTCTTCTTGCCATCGAACTTGATGCCACTCTTGTTAAGCTTCTTTAGCATCTTGGTGGTCTTTCTCACCATGAGTGTAAGTGATTCATCATCAACATCACTTTCACTTGAGCTTTCTTGCACCATCATGGCTTGACCCTTCTTCTTCTTCTTGTCATGACTAGCTTTGAAGGCCAAGTCTTTCTTCTTGGAAGATGATGAGCCCTCTTCCGGAGTGATATACATGTACATCTCATGAGCATTGATTTTCCCTAAAACTTGAGTCGGTGTTGCTGTGGAAAGATCACTTTGGTGAAGCACAGTGACAATGTGTCCATACTTCTCAACGGGAAGCACACTCAAGATCTTCCTTGCAACATCCGATTGGCTCATTTTGGTGAGCCCAAGAGCATTGAGGTCCTCTACAAGAACATTCAAGCGAGTGTACATGTCATTAGCACTTTCTTTGGGAAGCATCTCAAAAGAATTAATTTTCTTTAAAGCTATGTGATAGCGTTCCTCACGCTCACTCTTAGTTCCCTCATGGAGAGCACAAAGATTTTCCCACAATTTATGAGCGTTCTTTGCATTACGCACGCGATTGAAGATATCTTTGCCTAAGCCCCGGTAGAGTGCATTTTTGGCCTTTGCATTCTACTGGTCGCACTTCTCCTCGTCACCACTTGGGTTAGCGGGATCCCTTATGGGGGGAAGCCCTTCGGTTGTGGCTCTAAGGCACCCAACATCTATGGCTTCGAGGTACGCCTCCATACGAATTTTCCAATATGGAAAATCGTCTCCCTCAAAAGTGGGAGGTGGTCCTTCCCCATTAGACATCTTGCTCTAGGCGGTAAAGCCTAAAAATAGAGCAACACGGCTCCGATACCAATTGAAAGGATCAAGATGCCCAAGAGGGGCGGTGAATTGGGCTTTTCTAAAAATTAAATGCAAGAAATAAATCCTACAAGCCGGAATTCACCCCTAGTGACTACTTGTGTTCCTAGAGAGTCTACCGATACAAAGTTTTGCACCCTAGTTTCCAATCCTAGTCTAGCATGGCAAGTCTAGGAATGTAAACAAGCAATGAAAGTAAATACGAGAATGTAAATGCTTGAATGTAAAGGGGCAAGGAACACGGCGATGTTTTTCCGAGGTATCGGAGAGTCGCCACTCCCCACTAGTCCTCGTTGGAGCACCCGCGCAAGGGTGTAGCTCCCCCTTGATCCGCGCAAGGATCAAGTGCTCTCTACGGGTTGATTCTTTGACACTCCGTCGCGGTGAATCACCCACAACCGCTCACAAGATGAGTTGGGTCATCCACAAGCTCCGCCGGATGATCACCGAACTCCTAATCACCACCAAGCCGTCTAGGTGATGGCGATCACCAAGAGTAACAAGCTAGAACTCTCACTTGACCACTACGAGCCCAAATGAGAAGGTGGATGCACACTTGCTACTCTCTAATCGCTAGTGAGGAACTCTCAAGCTTTGATTCTCAAATCTCTATCCTCACTAGTGCTCTTGCACTCCCTTGCACTCCAAAGGTGTTTATCAGCTGATCAAATGAGCAAGAGACCTCTAAAAGAGGTGGTGGGGATGTATTTATACACCCCACAGACAAAACGAACCGTTACCCGCTGACTCAGCAAAACACGAGCTGACCGAACGCGCCGGTTGAACTGACCGGACGCGCCGGTCGCTCGTAACGGTCGAAATCCGAAAAACAACTGAGTGACCGGACGCACCGGTCAGGGGTGACCGGACGCGTCCGATCGTGCAGGGAGCATACTGTACTCGCACCGGACGCGCGACCGCGTCCGATCGGTGATGACCGGACGCGTCCGGTCGTCTCTGGACCTTACTGGACTGTGACCGGACGCGCCGATCGCACCCAGGTCACGTCCGATCGGGTGTTTCCCTCAAGTGACACGTGTTGACTTCTGACCACTGCGTCCGGTCCTCGCGAGGACCGCGTCCGGTGTTCAGAGCGGAAACCCTAGTCACGGAACTGAACTGACCGGACGCGTCCGGTCATGCCGAGGACCGCGTCCGGTCATGGGAAAACGACTCGAAACTCTCCGAAACGCGTCACAACTTGAACCAAGTTGCTTCCAACTGAACTTTGAGCTATTCTAGAGCTGCCTAGCGCCAAGTTTAACAAGTGTGCACCACACCTAAACATAGGACTCGCCTAGGTCAAGCTACCTGCTCATGCCCCCCTTTATAGTACGGCCAAAAGAGAAAAACGAAGATCCTAACGACTATTCCAAATGTCTCTCAACACCTCGACATC
The DNA here is from genome assembly GCA_038087645.1 of Saccharum hybrid cultivar R570. Lineage (NCBI taxonomy): Eukaryota > Viridiplantae > Streptophyta > Magnoliopsida > Poales > Poaceae > Saccharum > Saccharum hybrid cultivar. The sequence goes on along the minus strand of JAQSUU010000687.1, from coordinate 3,158,153 downwards.
CGGAACTAACCGTCCTTAATCTTGACGTCACTCTTTTGAAAACCGAAACGATTTCCATCAAGGAGCATGAATACCATGGTGCCCAAAGCAGTTAAAACCTCCATGACCTAACTTACCAAAGTTTCTGCAAAACACACGTTAGTCATGGTAATAAAGCGTTGTCATCAATTGCCGAAACCAAACCTCGGGGCCTAGATGCTTTCACGCTACTCCCGCCATTTCTCCACTCCCAGAGCGAGGTTAGACGTTCTCGAAATGAAATCACTAACATCTTGGGCTTACCCATGGCATGAGGCTAGTTGCAAAGTCTCAAAACACAAGCGGGCCTACAACGAACGGTCCTTAACTGACAAGACAGAAACACTATATTGAGACTCCTTTCTCAATGTAAGTTAGTAGTGGCCAAACCACCCGCCCGATCTTTAAGTTCATTCTTATATTTCATTATTCCTCAAATATGCCATCATGGCCATGTAAACATTTTATTTAAAAGCCTAACTCATTAAGCATAGCGAAGCATACTACGCATTTTCAATAAAACAGATACCAAGGATGATATCACAATAATGAAGGATGATAATGCAGCAATTGGATTATCACTCAACTCCTAATTACTTAATGCAGTAAATCATAGTACCAGTGATAACAATTTGTAAAACTCAAGGAAGGTTTAAATGCACCGGGGCTTGCCTTGCTCAGACGAGACGACTAGCTCGGGCTCAACAACTCCAACGTCCGGTCCAGAACCCACCGGCGACTGCTCTTCTCCAGAGGTTTGCTCAACAACATCGACTTCCTCGAAAGCGGGAACTACACGAGCATATGACATGTTTCAACATGATGTGGTAATAAACATGATACTTAAATTATGACATGCCACGGTTAAAAACTTGAGTACAACTTTCCTTCGTGGTACAGTTGCAAAACAAAAGAACCTACTAACTAACAACGATTACTTAAGCAACACTAACACTTTTTAAAGAACATGCTACTCCCGAGCTCAACCAAGTAATTAAGGCACCAAGGATCATTAAGGATTAATGACCCAAGGTCATCACTCAATCAAAAGAGCACACAACACTTAAAGTTTTTGATTTAACATTTAATTAATCACTTAAATAATTAAAGCATAAATTAAGAATAAATTAAAATTTCTCTAATTGAGCTCAAACTTTTTCTATAGATTAATCATGGCCTAAAATAGTGTCAAAAATAAATTTCATGATTTTTGGATTAATATTTTAATTACTAAAATTCTTGGAAGTTGCATTTAACATTTAATTAAGCTAATTAAATAACTTACAAAAAGTAATCAAAATTGGCATTTAATATTTTTTCTAAATAGTTTACACTCTGAAAAGCTTACACAAAAATTTTCACTGTTTTTGGAGCTCTACAAAAATTCTATTGAAATAAACAAAAACTAACACTATTTCACATTTTTGAAAAAAACGAAAACTGCAGCTCGGGCCGACTCTCTTCTTCTCCTCCGGCTCGGCCTAGCAGAATGCGCGCTCACGCGGCCCATCCACGTGCGCTCGCCCGCGCCCGCAACCCAGCAACACGCGCGGCCCAACAACGCGGCCCGCTCGCGCGTGCTCACTCTCTCCCACTCGCTCGCTCGCTGACACCCCGGACCCACTTGTCATCTCCCTCCTCCCTCTCTTCCCGCGGCTGCCACGGCCAACGGTGGCCACCGGCTGCCATCTTGCCGATGGCGAGACCCCGGTGAGACTGAGCTGGACCAACACGACACTGCTGACCTTGCGAACCGATTACGACACTTTACACCTAAGCTTGCACACCGGTGAACCCTTCCCGACGGCCATGGCGGCTCGGAGGCGATGGCTCACGCCGCTCCGGCGAGACAAAGGGGTAACAGCTAAATGGAACGGACAGCCAGGGGCATACCACGACCACAAATCCATGATCGGTTGGCGCGGGAGAGCACGGGAGGCAGCTGGCCACGGTGAGGCAGCACGGCGGTCATGGCTCACCGGAGAGGAGAAAGAAAGCGGCTACGCGGCGTCCCGGGCGGTAGCGGTTGGTACGAGTGACCGAGGAGCTGCGCAGGAGTGAGGCGAATGTGGTGGAGCATTTTGCGTGGTTGGTGATGGCTCGACGGAGGCAGCGGCGAGCGGCGGAGCTGTGGCGGCGGTGAAGAGAAAAACAGAGAAGAAAGAAAAGATGGTGACGCCAGTTCATGCTTTATAGTCGCGGCCAAGCAACGCGAGGACGACACGCGCGACCGCCCGGCCATCGCGAAGCAGCAACTGGTGGTCGTGGGCGTGCCTGGAAGCTGACCGAAGGCCACGGCGGCTCGCCGGTGCCCATGCCGCTGGGTGCCCGGCTTTGATTTGTCAGCTACTATAGCAACCCCCCAATTTTCCAAGTTCAAACTGTTTTTGTCAAATTACTCCTAAAATCATGTAGTAACTTAAAAAATTCCCAAAATATGAAATCTTTAGAATTTCAAGCTCTACAACTTTCATGTTGAAAGATTTTCAAATTCGAACTAGATTTTGAAATTTGAATTTGAAAACAAAATGGGACACTTTTCTTGAATTTGGTAATTTAGAAATTACTTTAAATTTTATATTGAAACTTCAAAAACTCAAAATACCAAAGTTGTACATCTAGCCAAGACCTACAACTTTTCTATTCAAACCATTTTCAAATTCTGTCTCCATTTTGAAATTTGAGTTTGGGGATGAAAAGAGGTCAAATTTGGAATTTGCTTCTTTTCAAAATTGCTCCACATTTTACACTAAAACTTTGAAAACTCAAAACACCAAAGTTGTAGCCCTTGAAAAGATCTACAAACTTAGTTTTAAACTTTTTCCTAAATTTTGCTTAGATTTTGAATTATTTCAAAAGGGGTAAAATCAGGGTTTTGGATTTAGGGTTTTCGGAAGAATTTCAAATTGAAACTTGTTGCTATTTTTAATTGGTGATTATTAGTGATCAAACCATCATACAAGGTCATAATTTAGTCAATTATCATATGTTTGACCAAATGCCACTCTTGGTTGACCAAGTTGACTTTTGAAAATCCTTTAATAATTTCCCAAATGTGAATTCAAATTCGAATCGAAAAACTCGCAACAAGTTTTGGATTCCAAATTCAAACTCAAAATTGAAGCTCCATTTTATAAGTTGGACTTGAGTCCATACCCTACACTTGGCACTAGTGTATAACACAGTCATACACCCCAAATTACGCAGGACAGTAGGGCGGGAGTTGATAGGAAGTTAGAACTATGGAGGCACACGTTAGAGTCGAAAGGGTTCAGACTTAGTAGAACTAAGACCGAGTATATGAGGTGCGATTTCAGCGCGACTAGGCACGAGGAGGGAGACGTTAGCCTCGATGGGCAAGTGGTGGCCAAGAAGGATACTTTTCGGTATTTAGGGTCGATGCTACAAAAGGATGGAGACATTGATGAAGATGTTAGGCATAGAATTTCAGCCGGCTGGTTGAAATGGCGTCAAGCTTCTGGCGTTCTCTGTGACAAAAGGGTGTCTCAGAAGCTGAAAGGTAAGTTCTATAGGACGGCGATTCGTCCGGCGATGTTATATGGTGCTGAGTGTTGGCCTACAAAAAGGTGACATGTCCAGCAATTGAGTGTAGCGGAGATGCGTATGTTGCGTTGGTGTTGTGGGCACACAAGGAGGGATAGAGTACGGAACGACGATATTCAAGATAGGGTTGGGGTGGCACCAATTGAGGAGAAATTGATTCAACATCGGTTGAGATGGTTTGGACATGTCCAACGGAGGCCTCCTGAGGCGCCGGTGCGTAGTGGAGTTCTAAAGCGGGCCGATAATGTAAAGAGCGGTAGAGGTCGACCTAAATTAACTTGGGACGAGTCCGTTAAGAGAGATCTTAAGGAGTGGAATATCCCCAAGGATTTAGCTATGGACAGGAGCGCTTGGAGATTAGCAATCAACGTGCCTGAACCGTGACATCTTTTGTCTTGTGCCCTTTATGTCCCTTTATGTGTCTCCCTGTTTCTCGTCTCTTTTGGGTTTCATCTCTAGCCTACCCCAACTTGCTTGGGACAAAAGGCTATGTTGTTGTTGTTGTTGTTGTTGATAAACTAAGTATTTACGGTGACATTCGAAATTAGGGTTTTCGATTCGAGCCACACAACTCAGAAGCACATCCAACCTAAAAATGTAAACTCGTTTTAGTTAATGCATAATGTAGTTAACCTAATCATGGATGCTTTGCGGTGCAATATGATGACATGATAGGTTATTTAGCCACTATAACACCCGAGGTGTTACAGCAAACTTAGCACATTGAATTATCCTGGTACGTGTTGATGGGCAACTGACACTCCTAGTCCACATTGGATTTCCACAGTGATGGAGGGTGAATTTGAAAATAGGGGGGCAATTTCAGAAGCTACTATTGTAGCTACTAGCAGTGCAGGCATGCATTGCTTCCAATACCCTGCCTTTTCTCCTTTCCTTGCGGCCATAGTCACAACTATGCCCAACATTTTCTCATTTCCTTTCAATCAAAATCAGACTCTACAGATTCACAAGCATGTTCAGTCTTCTTTACTCAGAGGTAGGGGCGAGTGCCAGTTTTGCCAATACGAGGCTTCGCCACTGGATTTTCACCAAGGATATACTAGTGGTCACCGAGCCTCTTTCAACAAAGGCCTTGAATCACCACAAACCAAGGTGCATGCATGGGCAGGGGCACCAAAGCCTAATGATGCTTGATGCACTTGCCACAAAGGCAAGGGTCAGTATGAATCTCTCTTGTTGTCCCATGACAATGTCTTCACTTTAGACCAATATCTACCAATGAAAGGGTGTTTGCATATCATTCAACTTGTTGACACCGCTCTGTAGTCCTTACCAAGTCAGAGGGCTAACAGGATTGGCAGCAAGCCCTGAAGGCTCCAAGGTTTTGTCACTAAGAGTACAAGCGTGGCTCGCTCCTTGAACTAGCAACAAGGCAGTCACTTTCCAATCATCTCTCTATGCCAATATAGCATACTCTCTAATCTTGTATTAATTGACTTGGATGATCACTTCGGCATTTGGTGGCTTGGTTGTCTTCTCAAGTATAGATGACCTGGCTAGGGAGCGCTAATAGCATCAACCCCTCAAAAGTAGCAGCCGCCCCCAATGGGTTATTCTTTTTCGACTCACCAGATAATTACGTGTGAAAAACTTATATACACTAGATTATTCGGTGTGTGTGAACTCTCACAATATAGCCGTTGGGCATCCACTCATCAGTTACTTCTCCTCACCGGATTATTGTGCGGTGTGTCTCTTCACTTGAGGGCTATAGAACATCTAGCATGTATACGCTCAACAAACTAGCCATTGATATTTGCACTTCAGCATTTTACGATGATTAATTAATCTGGTGTGTACAAGTGCGCAGCTAGATCCTCCAGTATGTTCAGCACATCTGGCCTTAAATTTTCTAGCAAATCATATGCATGCTCACACTGCCTTACTGGGATATTAGGTGTGTGCAATAATTGCACACTTTTCTCTTATTCAGTAATGTATAGATTTGTCCGATGAGCACACTTTCTTCAGACCAAACTTCATCCTTGCTTTGATGGCTTGTCTTGTATTGTATCACTGGGATCTACTAAATCATTTTGTTTACAAACATGTTAGTCATAATGACTATGTTATCACTTAAATAAAAAAATCACAATTTTGGTTTACGCAATCCATATTTACTACACCTCCCTAACTTTTAGTATTTCTTCCCCACCAGGGCCAGTTTCCCGAGGGATTGGAGATAGCAATGAAGAGGGTTTCTTCACATTCAGGACAAGGTTTCATAGAGTTCAAAAATGAAGTCCAGCTCATAGCCAAACTCCAGCACAGGAACTTGGTTAGGCTCTTAGGGTGTTGCTCTCAAGAAGACGAGAAGATATTGGTTTATGAATACTTGCCAAACAAAAGTTTGGATTTCTTCATCTTTGGTACACATTATTTACATTCCTTGATTTAGTTTAGACAAAGTTTATTGAAGCAGCAAAAGGATTAAAAATTACTCGAAAAAATTGGTTTCTTTTTCAGGTCAAATGAATTAAATCCTTATGTAAATGAAATATACTAATCAACTTGCAGATGAAAATAGAAGAGCTTTACTAGACTGGAACAAACGTATAGCAATAATTGAAGGAATAGCACATGGGCTTCTCTACCTGCATAAGCACTCCCGGTTTCGTGTCATACATAGAGACCTTAAACCAAGCAACATCCTTTTGGACAGCGAAATGAATCCTAAAATTTCAGACTTCGGGTTGGCAAAAATATTAACTTCAAATGGCACTGAAGAAAGCACTACAAGAAGAGTGGTTAGCACATAGTAAGTTTAACATAAACTGGTCCACTAATGGACATTAATGCTAGGCTAACCCATATACAGTATCTTGACATATACTATATCTATCTTTTTAGTGGATGGCTCCTGAGTGTGCTTACGAGGGCCTCTTCTCAATCAAATCTGATGTGTTCAGCTTTGGTGTTCTCGTTCTTGAGATCCTTGGTGTTAAAAGGAATTCAGCAAGTGGCCATGAATGTGGAAATTTCATTAATCTCCTTGGATATGTGAGTTGGATACACATGTAACTTGCAAAATTATTTTGTTTACTTGGTATCTTATACAAATATATAATTTTGTTTATTTGCAAAACAGGCATGGAAATTACTTGAAGAGGAAAGATGGAGTGAGCTCATTGATGCATCACTGGACACCATTAGTCACTCAGAAGAAATGATGAGGTGTATGAACATTGCATTGTTGTGTGTACAAGAGAAAGCAGCTGATCGACCCACCATCTCAGATGTTGTTGCAATGCTAGGCAACAAATCTATCATCCTGGTTAAGCCACAGCATCCTGCATATTTCAATCTAAGTAGTGTAGGAAACGAAGAGGCCTCCACTGCTATACGGCCAAGCAGTATTAATGATGTGACCATATCTGTAACAACTACTGGTAGATAGGTTTTGTTTCGTGTAATGCTTTATTTCTACGAAGCCAATATACAGAACTAGGAGAACTCTGGGACCGTGGCTGGAATCACAAGGAGTAAAATTCAGCACATAATTGATATAAGATCCTAATGTCGAAGAAAAAAATTTATAGAGCATTTATTCTGTGTGATTTTATGGCTTGTGAGTTGTGACAGTCCAGTTACTGCAATGCTGTGACACAATTCATACTGACTTCGGGCTTCCAAGTGAACAACAATTGACCAAATTCTCTAGTTCAAACAAAAGCCAAAGATGAGTCCAAGTTAGGCAGTTAGTTATCATATCGACTGAAAAAGAACGGCTTAATTGGCAAAGCTATGACTATGAATCATAGTTTTAAATCTCCCGCTATAGCTGCCGCTATAGCCCGCTATAGCCTTTTGAGGCAGGGTGCCGCTATTTGTGTTCATGTACAATTTAGCCGCTATATCCCGCTATAGCCCGATATAGCTCCGCTATTAGCTGTTTTAGAGATATACCGCTAAACACCTTAGCCCGCTATTTAAAACATTGCTATGAATTAATTGATCCTGGCAACGAATTTTGGCAAGCTGTAAAAGTAGACCAGGACAGCTAGTCAAATGGAAGACCAAGCCAGCAACAGCATGCTGACTAAATCCAAATCCAACCGCTTGCGAGGAAAATGCAAGAGAATACTAATCTACATTGATAAATATGAAGGGATTACAACCTGTAGTTAGCCATAACGCAAGCATGGTTGCCATGTTAACTGTTGCTGTGATGGAACATAATTCTAATGCAGGACAGCAGCACCGTTTCAGGCTTGTTTGTGCATTCTGTTGCTCCTTGGAGGGACATGGGCATTCTGTCAACACTTTCACCCATGCATGCACCTTTTCAGGCTGTTAGCAGATGATCAGAACACGCCGTGCTTGCATTTGCATGCACTTGGAGGGAGCTGAACTGTTGCTCCTTGTTGACAGAAGAGGGAAGTTTGGCAACAAAGGCCTTGCCATCAGCAAAAATGAATAAGGCCTACCGATTGCACTATGGTTCAGCTGCAGAGTGGCCTGTCGGTGGCCGTCGCCACTGCTCGTCGGCATAGTGCCCGGCAGCGGCGCAGACAGATGCATATAAGAGAACCTGGTCCTGGTCGGTCACTAGTCATAGGGTCAGCTTTGTCAAATTCAAATTTGTTCGATAAGCTGGTCGACTCGTAGGATCTTGAAGCACGCTAGGGCATGTGATCTGCTTGCTAAAGTTGTTGAATGTTGGAACTCAGAATGCTGTGAGCCTGTGATTTCAGACTTGAGCTTCATCGTCATTTATTCTTGAGGTAGAGAAAGCTTGCAAATACAGGCCACAGATGGATTAAAGCCTACACAGTTGTCAGTTAACACTGAAGACCTAGACAGCCACAATCTCTGTCGGAACATTTAGCACCGTACAACTACGACCATTATTGACCAGAACTATATAAAACCTACTCCCATGTCCCATAAAAAAAAGCATCATAAAAAGGATATAGAAAAGGGGTATTATAGCATTCAAATTTTGTCCCATAAAAAAGTGTCATTATAGGCAAACACATAGACTAAGATACTTTCTAGCCCAACACATATAAATGAAAGACAACTTTAGGATATTTGGTCATCTGCCAAAAGTTTAGTATCTAACCCAACTTCTAGAATGACTCTGGAACATAAGGAGCAATTGTCAAGCATGACAATGGGCCCTACCAAAGTCATCTAACCTGTTCAGTTTTTTTTTTCTTCAAATTTATCTTTGCTCAACATGATAATGGGCCGTCTATCTGAAGGACTGCGATCCAGAAAAGATGAAATGTTCCAGCTATGCATGTATGGCAATTGCAAGGCTTCTCTGTAAACCCTGAAGAATAGTAAAATATCATGTGAAATGTGATCCATCAAGGCAGACATGAGCATCCAGTGGGGAAAAAGGCAGTGAAATGTCATCTTCTACCATAAAACAGAATAAACCGATACACTGTTACACAGCAAAGGAACCATCAACAACAAAGAGCTCGCTATGATGGACTAATCTGCCAGAGGTAGCAAAATATACAAAAAACACTGTCCCAATCGCATTGGTTGGCCTCGTGATATAACTGATCAAGTTTCTTTTACAGCCTGTTTGCTTCTCCGTTGGTGCACATCCCAGTTGAATACCCGAGCAATTGTAACCTGACCAAGATATCATTCCACACTATAGCTATGAGACCATGGTATAATCATTGCCGAATCATGCAAACTAAGATCGTTTAAGCTAGTCATAACAATTTTACCTGAGTGATGGTTTGCTGGTCTCGCAAGAACTGAAGATCAGCAACAAGGACTTCTAAGCTGGCCTTGGCATTTTCCAAGTTTTTCTTCAAGAGGGCGTTGGCCTACAAAAGTTCAGGAAATAAGGGGGATGGACTGAAACAAAAGTAGCACTGAAAATATGGATGGTCATTGTTTAATAACCTCATCACAGGAGTATTCCAACATCACATTTGCACCCAACCACAGGCACACTGAGTCGGTATCCTCAATTTTTGCACGGGAGTAGATCCCCTCGGATAATTCGAAATCAGCTATAAGTGCCTGCATCGGTTAATTGGAAGCCATGGACAGTTAGCTTTCACTGGATAATTGATTCGCTCAAGTCCAGTCCCAACTAGCATCCATCACGGTTTAATTTCCAGCAAATGCGCACAATATGTAGACAATAGGCAAGTTTAAACGGCACTGCAGATGAAACAATTTGACATGTATGTAGTGCAAGTATATGAAACTCCTGGTGCAGGCACACTAACTTTTCCAATTATAAAATTCCTTTGTTGGGTGCTTTACTGAGAATTCTTTTTTTCATTTTCCTTTGTTGGGTGCTTTACTGAGAATTCTTTTTTTCATTTACCTTTCATGCTTAAATCCTTATACAACATAAATTATTATTAGGCATAAATGATACTGCATACTCAGTTACTGACCAATAGAAGTTGCAGAAAGTACACAATAAACAAGTGAATTACAACTTGAGATATAGTAGAAGCACAGGATCTAAAGTTTCTAGGTAGCAGAACACAAGGTAAAGGAACCAATGGGCCATGTTAAGCGTCAAAACTGAACATTTTATAGGCCTAAGTGCTAGAGTACAGCCCCAACAATAGTGCCATCATCATTATAGAAGACGAAAACAAAGTAGATAACTCGATTCCAGGAAATTGTACAAACCTCACCCAAATCCTTTTTAGCTTGTAATGTTGCAACAATATCCAAGCACTTCTCTATATCAGGAATCTTTGCCTGTCAACAGAATAGAGGCTAATATGTTTGTTACATCTGATTGCCAACATAAGTAATATTTATCACAGTGATTAACAGTAAGTCTGTTCCATAAACAGCAATTCTAATTTTTACCACTAATCCAATACTCCATTCTAAAATGTAGCTCGTTTTAGTCTTTCCCTAGATAAAAGTTTTCTAACGTTGACCAAGTTTGTAGAAAAATACAACATGTAGAACATCAAGTTTAATTAAATCCAAGATGAAATGTATTGAACTATTGATAGTTCATTCATTTGATACTCCCTCTGTCCAGTGTTTTTTGGTTGCCTAAGGTCACGAAAAGTTTCCAAGTCTGATCAGTGTATTTTGATCAACCGCTGCTTTACCAGTGTGTATGCGGTTGCCTTGTTTCGCACATGCAGTCATGCAGCATCTCCACTGAAACCACGTTAGGGTTTCCAATCCGATGGGCAGCACATGCAGCAAAGTGCAGCTTGCAACAGCTCCATGTTCGTTGGGTGCATGTGCATTGCTGCATTAATGGGCAGCTGGCAGCAGCCGATCACAGGAGTTAGTTTTTTCTTGGTCTCTGTGCTTTTTTGCTTAGACGTAGGTTAAAAAGAGATGGAAGAAGTATACTCCCTCAGTTCTAAATTTAAAGTTGTTCTGGCTTTTCTAGGTACATAGCTTTTGCTATGCACCTAGATACTATGTATCTAGAAAAGAGTATATGCTAGTATATTTTTGAGTTAAATGAACCAGTGCCCCTCGAACTTGTAACTTTGTAAGAGTGTCACATAGGTCCATGAACTTTGAAAAGGCATTTCTGGGTCCCCAAACTTGTTAAGTGATGCACCACAGGTCCATGCCAGCCCCAAGTGGTCATTTCTCGCTGACGTGGCATGCCAGCGTGGCACGTATATATTTTTACTTTTAATCCCTCATGTTTATTTTTTTCCTTTGAAAATAGACCCTCCCTTATCCTTCCTCTCTTTCCTGCTCCTCCCTTCATTGCTGCTGCAGAAGGTCACACAGATCCTGGAGTTGCATCGTCGCCACCCATGGTGCATGCCATGCATGGCGAACTCCAAATCCCCTGTGGCGGCAGCTCAGCAGTTGGCATCGGCAGGGATAGCAAAGTGGGGACACACCACTAGGCAGCGAGCACTACTAGGCCATCCATGGCAAGGCCAGTTCCCGTTCTTTACCATTCCACAGCTCAATCGTCAAATAAAAAATGAAATAAAAACACACCCACCACCTGCATCTACGTTTTAGAAGTTTCAGACCTCCTGTTAGCCAGTGTTCAAACTCCCTCCCGTGTGGCTTCCCTTCATGCATGGGCATGAAGCAGAAGCACCTGCATGGCTGATGTCAAATCAAGGATTTTGGAGGCGTAGCAGCCCTACGTGGCCATGGTCATGGCATGGCATCGGATCAAGGAGAACAGAGACACCACGAGATGGGCGCTGAGAGTGTCGCGGCCTTGGGCGCAGACAGCAGGAGCATCGTGCCCATGGGGGAGGGCAAGCACGGGGACGTGGGCGGCAAAGACCCACGAGCATGGGAGGAGAGAGAAGGTAGGGTCTATTTTTCAAGGGAAAAATAAATTTGAAGAGTTAAATGTAAAAAATCCATGCCATGCTAGCCTACCACATCAGCAATAAATGCCCTCGTGGTTGGCATGGACCCGCGGTGCACCACTTAATAAGTTTAGTGACCCAAAAATGCATTTTCAAAGTCCGTGGACCTATATGACACACCCTTACAAGTTTGAGGGTTGCTGGTGCATTTAACTCTATATTTTCCTATAAGCCTGGTCAATGTTACAGAGATTTGAATTAGTACAAGACTAAATTAACTTACATTTTAGAACCGAGGGAGTAACCTAACTTCTTTAATCAATACTTGATTGATAACAGGTGTGCTAAGGAATACCAGGGCTTGTGGGTTGGAATAATGAAGAAATTATGAACTTCTGGGAGCTATCACCTATGTCTAAGAGGTTCGATGAAAGCCTTAAATGTAAAACCAAATCTTCACACTTTCACCCATAAGTTCACTTTGACTTCATTAGGCAACACTAAGTTTGCTAATATGTGAATATCATACATCACATAAGCAAGCCTACAAAAATCTGAAGGAAAATAATATGAGCACCTGAAGATCCCTTTGTTGTGCTAGAAGCTTCATCTCCACTATTTTGTACTGCTGCAACCTAAACAAAATGGAAAGTGCATGTTATGTTTCTCCTCAAAATAAGCACGACAGATGGAAATATGAACATTCACAGAGAAAGACTATTTAGCTACAATCTGACAGAAATTCCTTTGAAAAGAAATTAGAATGAACTAATCTCAACCATGTCTGCCCTGATTGCATCTAAAATTCCTCCGGATGAGCACACTAGTTCTACAAGTAGTATTGTTATTATTAGTTTAAATTTCAGGATCCCAAGGCAAACAAAAACTCATTCTTCGAGCACATTAGTGCACTAAAGATTCAGATTCAAAATACTACGATGGTACACCCATTCTGAATCCTGAAATGGTTATGTAAATAAATCTTATTTTGGTACGCTGTACGCATGGCATGGAGATCTCCCAAAATATAAAAGCTGGTCCCTTAGGCTATGTTTTCTTCCTCCACTATGCGGGTGACAATCTCCAGGCTGCCAGAGCCACACAACCATAATAAAGTTCAGTTGGACACAGGCAGACAGCAATTCTGTCATGTTTCATGCCTATTAATGGTCTTCCACTAGTAGGAATGAAAACAATTGGAAACGGTCAGGAACTGTACTATAGTACGAAAAACAGGAAAATGGTTGGGTATGGGATTTTCCCATATTTATCAAATTAACTAATAAGAAAACAGTTATGCTAAAGTAAGAAAATGACAAACTTTTATGTTTGCTAAAAACAGAAACATCAAAAACGTTATCATAATACGAAAAACGGTATCGGACGGTATGGGAATTTTCCACACTGCTTTCACCCCTATCTTCCACTAAACAGTAGCTAAAACTACACAGTATGCATACATTCACACATTATGGGAAGCATATAAGCGCTTGCCCTCATGTCCCAGCACTCAGTCTTGTCGGGTCTGGCATCAGACGATGGCCACAAGTTTAGCACCCAGACAATGGAATTAAAAAGGTATCACTGGATACATATGGGCCGCTATACTGGGCAAGGATATATGCTGAGCCTTGACTCTTTCAAAGCAAGTAACATCTTACACAAAGTTTTAATGGAAAAACATTGAAGCCCCCTGCGTCCTTTCCGTCACATGTAGCATAAAAGAACAGCAAATGCCCACAAGATCACACAAACAGATGTCAAGACAGTTTTCACAGAAAAACACATGACAAAGTAGGAATAAACCAATAAGGTGCCAATTCAGAATGGCATGATTAATATCATGGATGGGACAGAAAATTAAATGTATTTGCAGACAAAGAGTAAATTGACCAATACCTAGGGACTAGTGGACATACGTAGGGAAATCCACATTTCTGTGCAAACATGAAAAGTGTGATCACAAGCGGTCAACTAATATGGAATGAACTTTACCTAATGATTGAACAGAAATAAACTTTCCACTCATTTATCGGACAGCTCATGGAAGAGTTTGCATTTCAGCATTCTGTATGTCATTCATAACTAAGAAGAAACTAAATATGCCCCATTTAATCACGGACGTTGCTTAAAGGTACTGGTATATAATAAAACAAAACAGAACATATTACAAAGGCAATGTCCACCTCATAGTTAACAAGGATACAATCAGAAGTCCACGCTTTTTAAGAAGAAATGTTGAATGGATGGAAAGGTAACGCTTTATGAACGATGAAAAACAAATAGACCACCTTTCCCAGATCAAGCACAATCCAAGGAGGCAACTAATGCGGGGCTGGCTATATAAACCCACAAGGCAGTAAGTTTACAAAAGTCAGGGAATAAATCCAGATTCCCGCGACGAGCTAGAATTTTCTTTTTCATTTTTTTTTCCTTATGTTTTGTGCAAATACAAGCACCAAATGCTCTACTATCGAACTGCATGGCCAGCAAGCATGGATAACCAAAACAAAAGGAGGGACCTTTGCAAACCATAAATGGTATCCGAGTCGGGGACGTAACCACAGCATATTCACAACTGGCAGCAATCCGAGCGAAGGATCAACGTATGAATGAAGTAGGAAACCAGTTGAATGTCCAAACCCCCGCAGAAACCCTGAACCAGTCAATTCGATTGCTCTCCCAGTTGGTAAGCTCAACTAACAAGCGGAGGTGGAGTGGGATCATCAAGCACCACTCTCACAGGTCACAAACGCGCAGCTGGGATCCGAACAAAGCAGCCGAATCTCCTCTCCGTCGGAGGCGCTCGCACAGTGGATCCAGGTCGTGCCCGATACGACGGGCGCAGGGGCAGCGGTACCACTACGCGACTCCCCGAATCAAGCCCGCGCGCTCGCTCCGGAGCCTAGCGAGATCCCTAGGCTACTACTGCACCCAAAGTTTCTGAGGTTTCGTTCACCTTTCCTGGAGGAAGGCGAGGGCGGAGTTGACGTCGAGCCCGGCCTGGCGGAGGTAGGCCTCGACGTCCTCGACGAAGGCCGCCGCCGGGATGCCCCGCCGCTCCGCCACCCCCTGCGGCGTCGACGCCGCCGCCGCCGCCATGAGAGAGAGAGAGAGAGAGAAGGCCCAAGTGGAGATGGAGAGAGAGAGAAGCAGGCAGCAGAGTCAAAGCCCAAAGAGCGACAAGGTTTCAAGCAAGAGAAGAGACCGATTGGGTTCCGCGACTAAGCACGTACTATCAGGGCCGAGCACACACAGAGAAGAAGGCTCACGAAACCCACGGGATGGGAATTGTTGCTGGGCTTGTCGGCCCAAGTGTCCTGGATGCACCCCATCCTTATATTTTTCTCCTTGTTTGGGGGACGAGAAAAAGTGGGGGAAGAAGAGGGGAGATGACGCCCGTGCACAAACAGTGCGTCGAGGCGAGTGCAGCAGTGCTCTTCAGGCTTTCTGCAGTGCAGCAGCAGGATCTTTTATGTAGGCCGGCATTTGGATGGTTGCAAGCTTTCTCCACGAAAGCGGGGGGTAACTGTGTCCCCGAAAAAACGGGTGATAACGATAACGTTGCCGTGTTACCACTTGAACAGTGACGGAGCTTGCTTGAGATCTCTGGAGGAGCAAATGAGGAGCCAAGCCAAACACAACAATTTTACAGTTTATTCGGCAACAAAATACTTTGAAATCTTTATTTTTCTCCTCTTAAATTTTAGTCCCTATCACATTGGACATGTGGATAATAATTTAAAGTATTAAATATAGACTAATTACGAAACTAAATGTACAGATTGAGACTAATTTTTGAGATAAATTTATTAAGTCTAATTAGTCTATGATTTGATAATGTGATGCTATAGTAAATATGTGCTAATGACGGATTAATTAGACTTAATAAATTCATCTCGTGAATTACTGATGACTCCTATAATTTATTTTATTATCACTATCACAACCCCCGATGTGACCCGTATAACACCCGAACTTTAGTCCCTCCGTGCCTGGCCTGGCCCTCGCAAACACCGTCGCACACGCGCAGGGCGTCATGCGTACACGATCGTTCTCGTCACCAGTAGCGGACCCAGCGCTTGATCGTAGCCCGGACAAATTTCATTGGGCCAATCAGCTCACATGTTTTGGAGCTCCCAACACAACATGCTGCCATTTTTACTCCTATAGCTCCTCAACCAGAAACTGCATCCATGTCCCCCGAAAACTCTCGACCGTCCGATCTCCCCTCTAAATGGTTCAGATTGTTCTCGCCGAATTTTAGTAGAAGCAGATTCTGCTACTTCTGTGGCGTCTCCGGCTTCTCCTTTGTTCCCTTCGTCCGGACCAGCTCCTCCTCAGAATCAGTCGAGGCAAATATATACCGGTTGGGAGCAGCTCCTCCTCTGGTTTCCGACGCTTCTCTCCCCTTCCCGACGCTTCTTCTCTGTATCCTGCTGCCACTCCCACGCCGTACGCGCATCTCTCTTTCTCCTCTTGCTCCCGACGTGGCTGCACGGCGCATTGGCTGCACCGCGGCGCAGGGAGGCCCTGGCGCGGTGGAGTGGGGACGGCGTGAGGGGCGAGCGGCCCCTCGCCGCCGTGCTGTTGCGGCGGCGCGGGTGCGCTCCCGACGCTCCGGTGTGGAGCCGATGCATCCCCCGGCCGGCTGTGGCGCAGTGGATGCAGACCCAGAACCGACACTGCTCTGCCGTTCCCGACTGCCTCCTCTTCCTCCTTCTCCAAGATGACTCCTCCATCCTATACGGTGCCCTAACCGACGACGTATCTTATGTGTCTCATCTTTCTTGAGTTGGATTTTGTGATTCTCTGTTGGTTGATTCATAGTTGTTTTCTCCTCAATAGATTCTTTGCCTTCACTCTTGCATGTTCTAGGGTTAGGATTTTAGCCCAGCTTTGTCTGTTCTAGGGTTAGGATTTTAGCCCAGCTTTAGGTACGAGGAGTTCGTTGCAGATAACCCAACTTTAGGTACAAGGAGTTCGTTGCAGCATACAGTGCTTAGGGATTTCATACATTCATTGATGCGGCCAACCTTCTACTTTCTATGCAGGTCGAATGTATTTCTCTTAGCTGAAATTTGGTGTGCTCTGGTATACTTCACGAGTCCCATGCTCTTTTGGTTTATAATCTTACATTCATGTTTTTTTTAATTTGGGATAAAATTGATAGCTATGAATTTTAGTTTTATAGTTTTTTTTCAGTCCCATGCCCTTTTGGTCTATGTTCTTATATTGATGTTTTTTTAATTTGGGATAAAATTGATAGCTGAGAGTTTTAGTTTCCCAATTTTTTTGACATATCCACGTATAAAATAACTTTGATATTGTGGGCTTCTACATATAATGTTTTGTTCTTTTCTGGTTGTAGTTAGAAGTCTAAAATATCTTAGGCTAGATATATTACACATCGTGCCTTGTGCCTTTTTTATTTATCCCGGTGTTTATATTTTCTACTCTTTATTTATGTTGGTAGCTAAATGTCTAATGAATCAACTATATATCAAACCACTCTACCACTGCATCCTGGTTCTATGGTGTCTCTTAAGTCATATACACACCTATATGTAATGTTTCCTTCGTTTATTGTGGCAGTTACACGTCTAAAATATCTTAGGTTAGTAGTAATGTGCATCCCCTCAGATTGTTGTATGTAATGCCTTGCAGCCTTCGTTGATTGCTACGTCTTGAATGTCATATATTCTCTGGTTTTGTGCTTAAGTGAGTTCTGTTGCTGACAGGATGCTGTGGATAGTTTCGTTAATTTTGATGAAAATATTGACTCATTTTTGTCGAATGATGATGGAGATGGAAGCGACAAGTTTTTGCAACACTTGAAAAAGGGTCTTCAGAGAACAGTACAAAGTCTTTAAATATTTAGATCTGCTTTCCACCTTCTGGTCACACTAACCTATATTGCAAGGTTTGCAATACGTGGGAATATTTATTTTGTGCAGGATCAAGCGTCCAGTAGAGCTATTTTACAGGGTAGTTTAGCACAACTGGATAATGAAAGGTACGACCTATGGTTAAAATCTACAGCATAATACGATAGATGCATCTACTTGAAATATGTATGGTGGGTTCTACTACTTTATTTGGTACGGGTGTATGGAAGATTAAATAACTTTGAAATGATTTATACGTGTGTTTGCTTCATTCCAGAATCGCCCACAACAGTATCGCAGACTGGTTGCCATCTTATCCTACCACATTTGCAAGGTGGTCGTCGCTTATTCCCTTGTCAACACAGCACGAATTGATATGTACATTTAGATTGCTGCAACGATGTCCAACTCCAGTGATATTCTGCATAGGCAGGCTACTCCGAAGTTTTGGTTATTATTTCGTTGAATATCTGGTGCAATCTTAGCAAGATTTGTGTGCCCACCACACCTTCTGCTTGGATTTGTTTACTCATTGGTTATGATCTGATTTTCTTTAAGATTTGCCATTTACCATTAATTTTCCCTTCTTCAGCCTGTAATGAAAATTTCATCCCATTGCTCCAGGATATGAACTGATGTTCATTCGCTTGTGAGGTACTAGCATGACCTGCTACTTATATTGTGCAAGTTCTGAGAGTAACCCAGTTGTCAGCATGCCTTGAAGCTCCAAGTTGATGAATAGATGATGATTGGTATGTTTATAAGACCTCTAAAAATCCTATCTTCATTCAAAAAAATCTTATCTTTTTTATTTTGACAGCAGAAATTTTACAGACCTTTGAAATAACATGTTGGTTTGCAAAGAGAAATGTCACTGGGAATTACTATTATTTATCTCACCGTTTCCGCTGAATTATATAGGCGCTGCAGTTGTATATCCCATTTCTATAGTTTTGGGCAGTAGTCCTAAAATCAGAAGGTGCTTTGTTTCTTATGTTCTGTATGTTTGGCTCTGCATTTGATAATATGAACAAATATTTAGGACTGGGAGTACCAAATTGAGTCAAAGTCATCCGAAATTGAAACCTCCTTGTTTGCCTTTGTTGGTTTGATTTTTCCAGGAGTTGAAATGCTTCGGTTATACAAATAATATATGTTTTCATGTCTTTTGTTGTTCTACTACAGGGAGCTACAACCACAGGGGTGAAGTGTAATTAATCTTTTGTGTGTTTAGGTCGAATGCAACCGCGGTGGCAAAGTGTAATTATCTTTTGTGTGCTTAGGTTCAATGTAAATCAATCCCTTCTCACTTCTCTCTTCTATTTATTTTTGTTGTGGACAGAGCATGCAAGGTGCAGACTAAGGTGCTACTATGCAGTGTTGTACCTCAGTGAGGCTCAAGGATTTTTGTGCTTGCAGCCATGGTTTTTTAAAATAGAAGCTCCTTCAGAGTCCTGAGACTTAATCTCTCGCTGCTGGCATTTCAAAAATCAAAACAATGGAACCACGCTTAGGGACATGCGAAAATGAAGGTGTCAAGCTAATTCAAGCGATCAAGACTGTAGATGATGAACCCATCTTCAAATCAAGGCTTACAATACCAATCAACCAACTTTAGATCAAGACTACAGGCAATGAACCCATGGGTATTTTTCTCGACAAATATCTGAATTTCACTATTGCTATTCTAATTGATTTGAAAACTTACAGGTTGCTTTTATTTCCCCATGTCATTATGATTGTGCATTTGCCATTTGGACATCATCTTTTTGCCTGATGCTATAGGAGTATAGGACACTGCTCGCCATTCCTGTTCTAGGCTTACATTGTGCCAACTGAACTGAAAATTATGGTAATTAGGCCCTTTGGTTCTTTTAGATTCATAATTATCTACCTAATGGAGGTGCTAAGTTAGCACTCACCTACTGTACTCATTTTTAGTTTCTTATACTTAGGCTTTTACCATGCGTGGTTTTATTTAGAAAAGAAGATGTATACCATCACTTCATCATGATTTACTTGAAGTATTCATGCAGGCTGGAAGTAGATACGTTCTCTCTTGTATTTTTGCTTACTACCAGGTGCATTAATCCTCCCATTACTGAACTGAAAATTATGGTACCCTTCCCATGCCTCCTAATTAGTTTTCATGCACAGTTGGGTTACCAAAGTGCCTCCACAATTAAGCACTGTTCTATCAAGTATCAATTGTCAACTTCCTGTTGTGAAATTTCACAGATCTGGTCCCGTCCCATGTCTTTTTGGTTTGTATGCTGTACAGTAAGCAATTCATGTTGTTGTTTCCCCTCTACCCTATTTGTTCTCAAGGGATGATGCCTTTTTAAATTACCTTATCCCTATTTTCTACAAGGTTGGTGCAGTGAGCCTCTCTTTGTTCAGAAGATGGTGATGTCAAAATAATATGCCTTTTCCTATATATACTATATATATAGTGTTTCCAGAACACACAGAGAGGAAAAACCAGTGCACTGCTCACAAGAATCTGTTATTGCAAATAGTGGCTCCATATGTTTTTGCATAGTCCATAGGGTCACACGTTTCTAGGCTTTGCACCCTGATCGATGGTGATGCCTCGCTAAACATGTCCTTGCAGATACTGTCCAAGCTTATTGCCAAAGGCGCAACAGTTAAGGGGTAAACTTCTACCTACTGTAACATCTCTCCTATTGTTCTATTACTGGAAGATTTATGACAGTGATTATTTTTTTCTATTACTGGAAGATTTATGACAGTGATTATTTTTTGAGACTTTGCAATGCGTTTTAGAATTTAATTATTCACCAAGAAAATATCAAACAACTAGCACTAATTCCCTACCCTTAAAAAGAAAAACGCTTTGCGCATGCATAGATATACATGACAACTCTGCTCCAAGTGTTATGATCTGAATACTGGTACAACAACAACAACATGGCCTTTTGTCCTAAGCAAGTTGGGGTAGGCTAGAGATGAAACCCAAAAGAGACGAGAAACAGGGAGACACATAAAGGGACATAAAGAGCACAAGACAAAAAAAGGTCACGGTTCAGGCACGTTGATTGCTAATCTCCAAGCGCTCCTGTCCATAGCTAAATCCTTGGGGATATTCCACTCCTTAAGATCTCTCTTAACGGACTCGTCCCAAGTTAGTTTAGGTCGATCTCTACCGCTCTTTACATTATCGGTCCGCTTTAGAACTCCACTACGCACCGGCGCCTCAGGAGGCCTCCGTTGGACATGTCCAAACCATCTCAACCGATGTTGAATCAATTTCTCCTCAATTGGTGCCATCCCAACCCTATCCCGAATATCGTCGTTTCGTACTCTATCCCTCCTTATGTGCCCACAACACCAACGCAACATACGCATCTCCGCTACACTCAATTGCTGGACATGTCGCCTTTTTGTAGGCCAACACTCAGCACCATATAACATCGCCGGACGAATCGCCGTCCTATAGAACTTACCTTTCAGCTTCTGAGGCACCCTTTTGTCACAGAGAACGCCAGAAGCTTGACGCCATTTCAACCAGGCGGCTGAAATTCTATGCCTAACATCTTCATCAATGTCTCCATCTTTTTGTAGCATCGACCCTAAATACCGAAAAGTATACTTCTTGGCCACCACTTGCCCATCGAGGCTAACGTCTCCCTCCTCGTGCCTAGTCGCGTTGAAATCGCACCTCATGTACTCGGTCTTAGTCCTAATAAGTCTGGATACTGGTATTTCTGGTTTTCCAGTCACATGATGAGCAGTCTACATGTGATGGCAATTGCTGTTACAAGATGAAATTTCAAGATCACTTTTCAGATGGACGTGGATTGGTAATTTTGGTTGATGGCAATTGCCACATTCCCTTCAAGTTTCCATGCTATGCTATCACTTATTATATAAACCAATATCTTGACCGCAACAGCAAATTAAAATTTCACGTTACCCATCTATTCAGATCAATCTATTTTGCAGGCCTCTTGCAAACCCTCAGGAGATTGGACTGTATCTCTTTTCGTGTTACATCCATCGTGCATGTGATTGGATCCTGCTACGGCCTTCAACTATGTTGCAGTTCACCGCCAGCCACACTACTCATCTGAGCAAAAAAAAAAAAAATCGTCCGTTTCATCACGGATCAACGGTGCTGATTCACTCCACCGGCTTCCACCGTTCATCTCTAAGAATATCTTCACCTCATGTCTTCTCTTCAAAGATTAACTCCATTTTAGGCAGATCAGATAGGCCGAACAAACCATTCAATATAAATTGTGACATTTCTATATTAATCTACGAACTAGCTGTGTCCAGATTATATGATACGTGCAACATGACCGTGACTGCAAAATTAAATTGCCCTTTGCTCCTATCACTACTGCAGACGGACTCTTTGCCGAGTGCTCGGGGCACTCAGCAAAGCCCCTATTGCACTCGGCAAAAGCTTTGCCGAGTGCCACACTCGGCGAAGAGCACTTGGCAAAGAACCTGTCGGCAAAGGTTTCTTTGCCGAGCGCCAAATATCGGGCAGCCTTTGCCGAGTGCCACGTAAGCACTCGGCAAAAAAATCCGCCGTCAACTGTGATGGCCTCTTTGCCAAGTGCCACGTCGGTGGCACTCGGCAAAGAATTCTTTCTTCTTTTTTTTTTGAAATTTCTTTGCTCGGCAAAGCTGGGAAATTGGTTATCTGCTTTGCTGAGTGTCATGGTCATGACACTTGGCAAAGCCCTCTTTGCCGAGTGTGGCACTCGGGAAAGAGGGGAAAAATGTTATTTTTTGTTTTTTTGCTTTCCATCGGCACAAACAAAGAAATCACATATATATCAACACACAGCACAGGATATATCACATACACATCCATATTCCATCACATACACATCCACCATCCATAATCCATCACTATATATATATATATATATATATATATATATATATATATATATATATATATATATATATGTGTGTGTGTGTGTGTGTGTGTGTGTGTGTGTGTGTATGTGTGTGTGTGTGTGTGTGTGTGTGTGTGTGTGTGTGTGTGTGTGTGTGTGTGTGTGTGTGTGTAGTAGTAGTAGTAGTGGTCCAACATAAGGCTAGGTCTAACACAAGTCCATGCAACATAAAAAGAAACAAATAAACGGTACCTACTGTCACCCTCCCCACCCGGAGTGTGAACTGCCACCTTGAGGAGGGCCACATGGCCACCTAGCCTGTGGAGAAGGGCCACCTTGAGAAGTCGGGTTCGAACCCGCCGACTGTGGCTGCACAAAGGAGAAGCGAATTCATGAGTATTTTCAGGAGGACCGCATAAGCTAAAAAAATAAACAACCATATATACTCGCCGGAGTCTCTACAGGACGAGGAGGAGCCACAACTAGAGGAGGAGCCACAACTAGAGCGAGCAGTGACTAGGGCACGACCACACCTGGCAAGGTTTGAAGACTCGCCATGAAGCTAAACATGTCCTAGATCCTCTGCGCCTCGGCCGTCCTCTGGGCTTGTACAACCTCCATCTCCAGCCGATGGACCTCCGCCTAGGCCGCCTGCTAGGCCTCCAACCTCCACAAGTCGGCCTACAACATTCCACCCGCAATGTTTAAACAATGCAAAGGCAAGGTAGATGTGTAAAAGCAATGAACGACAAATAAAACAGTACTAACCTAGAGTTTCGTCATCTGCTGCTGTGAGCTCTGCTGCCTAGAGCATATGGGGAGGGAGGGGCTTGTGCTCGTTGCTCGAATCTCGGCGAGGTTGGGAACAGAGGTGGAGCCGACTGTGCTGTCCACCATCCAGTACCGGCCATGCTGCTTCCCTCCTCCTAGCCTCATTAGGAGGTCTGTGTCCAGGGGCTGGGTGGTCGGATCGAAGTCCTCCCCATGGCGCTAGCGGGCCGCTGAGGTGTACTCGCTAAGCTTGCTGTGGACGCTCGCGTTGGTGTACGCCTTGGGCCTGTCCGTCGGGTTGTAGGTGACTTCCGAGGCCGTTGCCTTGCCCTTGTGTGCCAGGGCATACGCCATGAACTCATTGCATTCCTGGCCTTGGTGCGCCTAGGACTGTGAGGAAAACACAAAGATGATTACAAGTAATGAGAATTGAGTGTTACAATAAATAAATAAAGATGAAAACATAAAGAAGATTACTCATGTCTGGGCGTACGCGCTAAGGCTCCGGTTGCCTTGGTGGTGTGGCGCCCCACCCATCTGCAGGCGGCAGTCCCGACGGATGTTGTGCTTCTTCGCCCACTCCTCCGAGAGCCACCTGTACACAATGGCCTCCCAGCAGAGGCGGTGCCTGGCGCACCAATCAGGACATTGTTGCATGCCATCAATTATTGATATGTCAGAAGATGAAATGAAGCCTACCTATTCTTCATGGAATGAGTCAGTATTAATGTTTCGTACTTACCGAGAGGTACTGCTCCCTGGTGAGTGTCATGGTCCTTGCATCGGGCTTCCTCACCACCTGACCAAGGACGTCGGCACTGTAGTTGATGATGCACTGGAGCCGCGTCTCGTGGTACAGGTCCGAGAGTCGGGACCTACAGACCTTTGTCTTGCACTCGCGCTGCCTGTTCCTCAAACCCTTCATCGCACCTAAAGAAGTCATGCATACATACATCATGTATCATTTCATTATTTCAAGAACGACCAATGAATGCGTAGTATTGACCAATTTAGTGCGACGAAGACTCATCCAGAACTCGGCCTTGATCTGTGCCGCAACGGTGCCGAACTCGTTGTCCTCGGCGGCGTAGAAGTGGTCCCACGTCTAGGGCAGCGAAGTCACCCTGGCCTAGGTGACCATGCTAGGGTAGTACTGTCGAATCAGAAGGCCCAGGGTGCCATTGATGTGTCGGCCCGTTTCGGACACAACTTCCTAGTTGCTGCAAGAGTCATTAAGAAGAATTGTTAGTCTCCAATTCGATTTTCAACATGTCATATGAAATAGTAGTGAAATAATACTTACTTGTGGCCCCTGGGTTGAATCACCAAGCGCCGGTGAAGTGGGATCGGCCGCGCGCGGGAGCTGCGAGGGCCCACGCAAGTAGACTCCCGACGAGGTAGAGCCAGAGGCAGTGGAAGTGGAACCCCCGGCTGTCGCCTCCCCGTGGTCCGACGAGTCAGAGGAAGTGCCACCCCCTCCTGTGTGGAGGCCCACCACCTGGTCATCCTCGTCCACCGACGGGGTGGGAGCCAGTTGCACCCTCGTCCTCGGACGGCCGCGGGGGCGGCCGCTCCTCGCTCTCCTCGTCGCCGGCTTCGGCAAGGGGTCCTCCTCAGCATGGGGTGGTGAGTGCTCCCTCATGTAGAGAGAGTTGACCCCCCGACGGGCCTGCCTTCCGCTCGGCATTTTGTTGAGTGCCTGCAATTTCAAAGAGTAAACCAATTAGCACAATTAAATTACAAGTACTTATAAAGAGATGCAAAATGAATGAAACATAATAATAATAATAATAATAATAATAATAATAATAATAATAATAATAATAATAATAATAATAATAATAATAATAATAATAATAATAATAATAATAATAATCACTATCGGCAGCGGTCGGATCATAGGTGTCGTCATCACTATCAATATTGTCGAGTAAATCGGGCTCATCTCCATCGTTGTCATCATTATCATCACCTAACTGTAATCGCTCAAGCATTTGTAAGTCCTTAGCATTTTGCACCTCTTCTCCCTCGTCCTCATCTCCATCGTCCTGATCAATGTCATTGTCTACTTCCATGCCCATTAGCGAAAACATGTCTATGTCAAACCTCCCTTTTAGCCCTCTGGTTGATAGAACTCCCATGTGTTTGGGTCAAAGTTGTAATCCTCATCGTTTGGGACAGACAATTTACCGTGCGACGATACCAACTGCACAAGGTACCAATCGATAAGATTGGGGTCTTTTTGGCATGCCCATGGGAGATAATAAACTTGTGTGGCCTGTTGAGCCACAATATAGACATCCTCTCCTTGATAGATAGAATCTTATCGAATTTCGACTTGTCCAATCTCAGGGGTTGTTCTCGTGACATTAGGATCGAACCAATGGCATTTGAATACGACTGGATTAGGAGCTTTGTGACACTCAAAATTGATCTTGTATATTTCTTCTACTATGCCATAGTAGTTGCGCTCATTGGTGCCGGGCGTACGAACTTCGGTATTCGTGGTTTTCCGATTAGGCCGATTCCGCTCGTAGTTTCTTATGTGAAAGCGATAGCCATTCACATCATAAACGGTGAATGACTTGACCTTGTAGGCGAAGCCTTTGGTGAGCCCTTTCAACTCAGCATCCATTTCCGCATCCTTGCAGGCCTGCGAGGTGAGGCCAGATAGATCGTTACATTACTCGCTCGTAGGAGCAAAGTGAGATGTCAAAGATTGAACGAGGTAAATTGGACCATACCTTCGTATCGAACCAGGATATGAAATCGGGCACACCATCTTTGAGAAGACTATCTTCTTCTTGAGGGGAAGGAGCCCTATTCCCTCTCTAGTATTTATTCAGAAATTCCCTGAAAAAACAAGATACAACGGGGTTGGATAGATGAAGGATAGTGATAAGGTCATATGTAACAAGCTCATTGAGAACTTACTGCACACAAGGCTTCACTTCGTCAAGGTTCAACAACACATACAGCATGATAGTGCGCCACTCATCATGCCGCAAGGTCTTGGTGCCCGATGCGCTTGCCTTTCCGAGTTGCCCTTTGAAAAGGCTGAGGTTCGATGAACTCTCGTCCGTGTTGTAACGAGTGGGACGATTATGCACGCTGGGAAGGCCATCCTTATAGTATGCTGTTGTGAAGTTTGACACCTCCTCCAGAATGAATGTCTCTGCCACAGAAGCCTCAATTTTGGCTTTATTTCTACACTTTTTTCGAAGAATCTTTAGACATCTCTTGATTGTATAGCACCAACAGGCCTGCACGGGCCCCCCATTCGTGCCTCGTACGATAGGTACAAAATCAGATGCTGCATCGCCAGGAAGAAGCCGGGTGGGAAGATCTTCTCTAACTTGCAGAGCAACACAAGTGCCACTTTCTCCAAGTCATCAATCACATCCCGAGATAACTCCTTGGCACAAAGCTGGCGAAAGAAATAGCTCAACTCTGCCAGCACGCGCCACACATGCTCGGGGACGTATCCCCGGGTCATCACAGGAAGGAGCCGCTCAATCCATATGTGGTAGTCATGACTCTTTATCCCTAAGACTCGCATAGTGGACAAGTTCACTCCCCAACTCAAATTCGCCGCATGCCCATCAGGGAACATTAACGTCTGGATCCACTACAGTACTTCCTTCCTTTGGTCCTTTTTCAAGATGAAATCGACCGGAGTTCTTCTCCATTTCTTGCCGGGCGCGGGAGGCTTCATCACTTGCTTTGGCCTATCGCACATCGTTGCCAAGTCCAGTCTAGCCTTAACGTTGTCCTTTTACTATTAGGAATGTCCATGAGTGTTGCAAAAAGCACCTCAGCGATATTCTTTTTTGTGTGCATTACATCAATGTTGTGTGGAAGAAGAAGGTCATTGAAATAGGGGAGCCTGGTCAAGCTTGATTTATGAGTCCACTGGTGTTCCTCACCATATCCAATAAATCAACTTTCTCTTTATCATCTTTGAGAGCCTCTATCTCAGCATGGACCTCGGCACCGGTCATCATCTGAGGTGCAGGGTCGGTGACTTGAACCCCTTTCCTAAAGTTCTTAACGTCTCATCTGAATGGATGGTCAAGAGGGAGGAATTGATGATGTTGGTCAAACGAAGAAAACTTGCCACCCCTCTTTAGCCAAGTGAACCTCACAACTATCTTGCATATTGGGCATGGGAACTTCCCGTGAACACACCACGCGCAGAATATGCCATACGCCAAGAAGTCATGCAGGGAGTAGTGGTACCACACATGCATTGTGAAGTTCTTCTTTATAGCTTGGTTGTATGTTAGTACCCCCTTTTCCCAAGCAAGGATCAATTCATCAATGAGATGCTCCATGAACACACCCATCTTGTTCCCCGGGTGTCCAGAAATTATCAATGACAAGAATACATTCTTGGGTTGAAACATGACGCCAGGGGGGAGATTGAGGGGGATCACGAACACAGACCAACAAGTGTACGAGGCTGCCAGCAATCCATAGGGGTTGAACCCATTTGTTGCCAGCACTAAAGTACATTCTGAGCCTCCTCAGCTTTACCATGATGTATGCCATCGAAATGGGTCCATGCATCACCATCCGATGGGTGTACCATCTTGTCAGCATTGTATCTTTTGCCATGTTTGTGCCATGTCATCTGTTTTACGGACTCCTCTATCATGTACAGCCGTTGGATCCTCGGTATGACAAGAAGGTACCGTAGGACCTTCGCGGGGATACCAAGCTGTTCCTTGTTGCCATCACTAGTGTCGACCTCCAGATACTTACAGGATTTGCACTTTGGACAGTGCGTTGCTTTCTTGTGATCTTTCCTAAATAGGACGCAACCATTCGGGCAAGCATGGATGTGCTCATACGACATCTTAAGGGCACGAAGAAGTTTCTATGACTCGTACAAGTTCTTTGGCAGAATGTGACCCTCCGAAAGCAGGGATCCAACAACTGCCAACATACCATCGAAGTTGTCTCGACTCATGCTACACTACGACTTGAACGCCATTAGGCGTCCAATGGCATCCAGTTATGAAACAATTGTCTTTTCGTGAAGGGGCTTCTATGCCGAAGACAGCATATCGTTGTATGCCTTTGCGGATTCCTCTGACTCGTCCTCTAATCCTTCACCGAACTGTGCCTCCTGAAAGTCATCCATCCAGTCTGCTACCCCGGCATCTCCATCAAAAGCCTCGAGGCGTGGTCTCACCACCTCCTCTTTAATACGATCGGCTTCACCATGGTGGATCCAGCAGGTATAGTTTGGCATGAATCCATACTTGCAAAGATCTTCCCCCACGTTCTTCCTATTCTTTCTTACACGGCTGTCACATTTGCTGCAGGGACACGACATCCGACTCGACCCTCTAGTAGCCTCGCCAAATGAATGCTCCAAGAAAGCATTAATCTTAGTAATGCATTTTGGGGTCATACTTGTGTGGCCAGTGTACATCCAATCAGGAGGCACTATTAACTACTTACTACTAACAATACTACTAACACTACTAACTACTAACTACTACTACTTACTAACTCTTACTAACACTACTAAGTACTATTACTAACTACTATAGGTGTAGGGCATACCTTCGTGACGAGAATGGCAACAACAAGGGCCGACGAGGACTGCGGGGACGACCGCAGCGACGTGAGGGTCGACGGGCCTAGGCCGGCACCTTCCTTCTCCTCTCCTTCTCCTTTTCCTCCTCTCTTCTCCCCTCCTCCTCTGTTCTCCCCTGCCTCCTCCTCCTGTCTTCTGCAGTGGCCGCCAGCGGGGGCAGTGGCCGCCGACGGGGGAGGTGGCCGCCGAGGAGGCCGGCGCGGGCGGTGGAGGCCGGGCGGGGGCGAGGAAGCTGGCGTTGGTAGGGTGGCCTCGGCTGGTGCGGTGGCCGGGGGTGGGCGCGGTGAGGCGGCGGCGGCCGTGTGTGTGTGTGTGTGTGTGTGTGTGTGTGTGTGTGTGTGTGTGTGTGTGTGTGTGTGTGTGTGTGTGTGTGTGTGTGTGTGTGTGTGTGTGTGTGAAAGAGAGAGAGAGCCGAGAGAGAGGGTCGGTTCGGCCATTTTTAATGGGGCAGTCGGCTTCGCCGAGTGCCAGATCGCGGGCACTCGGCAAAGCCAATATTCTTCACCTATGCCTGCGATCTGGCACTCGGCGAAGTTTAAAAAACACCAGAGCCTTTGCTGAGTGCCAATTGGATGGCACTCGGCAAAGTAATAACTTTGCTGAGTGCCAAACCTAGGCACTCGGCAAAATAATTTTTTTTGTTTTTTGGCACCAAATTTTTTTTGAAGCTTTACTACACTATCACAAACATGGTAAAATTTGGCACATTTTCATTGCTTTTTGGTATATTTCTTTAGTTTATTTTGTTTTATTGAATTTTTTTGGATAATGTAAGTTTGAACTGGAGGTGCATCGAATAATATATTTCATTCGTTTAAAAAATGTTATCTTCGTTTCTTAGTGTAAATTTAGGCTAAATCCAGGAACTGTCTCGAAATTTCGATCAACGTGTGGGGCAACGCCGCCAACTTGTGTGCGAGTGGTTTTTTAATTATATAAAATGCGAACAAATTCTGAAAATCATGAAACTTGTCGAGTTGTCGTCATATCGTATGCGTATGCCGTGGTAAATTTTTGAAAAAGTTTCGAACACGTTGGCACATACAATGCTTACAAACCAGGACATGTCCACATGTGATGGATACCGTCTGCCCCCCCCCCAATCTTTGCCGAGTGCCTGGCTTTAAGCACTCGGCAAAGACTGCCTTTGCCGAGCGCGAGGCTTTGTCGGCAAAGACCTCTTTGCCGGGTGTCAGATTTTGCCGAGTGCGGCACTCGGCAAGCCCGAAATTTGACGCTCGGCAAAGACCCTCGTACTCGGCAAAGAGCGGGTTTCCCGTAGTGTATACAATCAATCTATCCATAGTCACTCTTTTATTAATTCAATGCTTATTCTCACAGCAAGTCATGATAGCCAACAAGGCCACGGCTTCACCATTCTGCAACATGTGCACAATCATATTCCACGACTACACCATGGATAATGTTACCTAGGCATGTTGAACTTATTCAACTCAGTGTTGCAGACCATACCACTACTAGAAAACCCCCCTGTAGCTACGTTTTTTAGACAATAGACACGCTTTATTTCATCTCTATAGGGATGTAGGCACGCTTTACGAAAACATATTAGAAACGTCTTCGTATGGACCGTGTCAGGCTTCATAGAGACAATTTTCGTAAGCGTATCTATTAGATGAATGGACGTTTCATAGACACGTTAGATGCATGTCTAAACACATTGATACGCTTTTATAGACGCATATATAACATGTGTCCATTAGTGTAGTTATGTCGTATAGTAACATTTCATTACGTGTGAAAAAAATTTAGAGACAATATTGTAGATACATTCACAATTCGTGTCTACTACTATAGTCACATTTTGTAGTGACGCATTATTGCGCATTAAGGAGTGAAGAGACGATGTAGTAGGTGACGTGGAAAGGTGACGTGGCAGCTGACGTGGCAAGTGACGTGGCAGATGACACGTTTTATAGTAACGCCTAAACGCATGTTAACAAAAATAGAAACAATACTATAGTCACGTTTTTATTGCATGTCTACATATATCAATACGTTGTATAGTAACGTCATAGTGTGTATTAAGACTTGTAGAAACGATTTTGTACATACAACTATATTTTGTGTGTACTAGCATAGACACGTTATATTGTAACGCTTTAATACGTCCCAAGATGAATGTAGAAATTGAAATCCGATAAT
This sequence comes from Saccharum hybrid cultivar R570, assembly GCA_038087645.1. Lineage (NCBI taxonomy): Eukaryota > Viridiplantae > Streptophyta > Magnoliopsida > Poales > Poaceae > Saccharum > Saccharum hybrid cultivar. The sequence continues at coordinate 3,126,979 of JAQSUU010000687.1, read as the reverse complement.
TTGTTTCTATTTTCTATGATTAATAATGGGAAGTAAACCATCAATTATATTCCATTCAGCCATGACAAAACATCAAGAATCTGTAACTCGATAGCCAACAAGTCCATTACTCAAACAATTGTGTTCACTAAGAAGCATAAACAAACCGGCGATATCTTACAAATATTACTTAAATATTTTTTGTAACAACTAAAACCTATCTTGTTCACTTTGAAATTTGTAATTTGCTTCCCATCTAGCTTTGTCCACGTGTTGCGGGTACCAACTTGTTGCGGATTTGAGATGAACTTTTAGCTTTCTTCACCTACAATGACACATGTGTTAGATGAATAGCTCAATGAAGATGCTACGGACACATGTACTATTTCAAATGAAAAAAAGTCAAACTTACATGTGTAGTTGGCCAAGGAATAACATAGCCACTAGCATCGATTATTGTACGAATCTGATCAAATGGTCTAGGTATCTCCTCATCTCCCTTATTGCCCTGTTCAACATTTTCAAGGCCTTCAACATAAACCCCCGAGTATTCTGTTCCAAGCTTTGTTCCTAAAATCTCTCTCCGGCTATCGGCAGTCACTAACTTCCCTTTGGCCACAACTCTGCCTTTGTTAATCAATGAAATAAGATAGACTTCCTCTTGTCTCTACAAATTACAAAACATGAATATATGATCTTTGAAATGGTAACTAACATGATTTGAAAATAAATAAGACAAACAAAAGCACATACTGATTCTGGTATGCTCATGCTAGAGGCTTTAACCCTTCGAGTTCTCTATAAGTATAATTTAAAACATCAAAACATAGCATCGCCTGATCAATTTGAGCCATAATATTTCAAGTGAAACAATATTGCAATATCAACTTGGACTTACCATGTTGTGCAATATGGGATCACGTGATAAACTTCTGACCACATTGCCATCAGGTTGTGCCTCCTGCAGGCATTGTTTAGCTCAATTAATAGAGAAAAAGAAAAATATAAAGATGAGTGAGAATAGAATATTGTGCATATAAGCTTGTAAAATTAAAGTAGCAGGAACAACTAATACATGTGTAGTTGGCTGGTTTGTAAAAAAAAGTTGCAATTGTATGAATCAAGGAGTGATATGAATGTACTGTGACAGAGGTACAAGAACAACAAGCACTACTAGTATATTTATCTCACATGAATATCCTTTAACAAATTCAGAGGTAGTAACAGAATACAAGATAGGGAAAGCTATGTAAGAGCAACTCCAACAGATATGTTATCCTTGTTGTGTAGGCTATATTTAGATTTTTAGAGCAAAAATTAAACTCCAACAGATGTGCTATTTAGTTTTCTAAAATAGCAAATGTGCTATCCCTGAAATCTCGCTAGCCATAGAAAGCAGACAACAAGCTAGCTCAACCAGTGGTAGAACATGGCGTGGCTTGCTGCCTGCTGAACGAAGGAGATAGAGAGCAAGAGAGGAAACGAAGAAGACCAGGGAGCAGCAGGTTGTAGTAGCTTGCTGCCAGCTCAGCCGGCTGCAGAACGCTGTGGCCCTGTCACTTGGAGTTGCTCTAAGGGACCCAAAATAACTATAGCTTCATGTTATTGATAACAAATTAGCTATGTTTCTAGTTTTTTGACATGTGCATCGATATTCAAGTAGGCCTTTGTAACATACCTTTGAAGTTATTTGCTCACGTGGTGTAGATGTATGGACTTCACTTCTTCCAGGAATTCTATATACAGATTGCTGCTGCTGCTCGGCTTGAACCATGTTCTACAAGCCATTAGCAACAACTTGAATATTATTATATTAATGTAATGGGGATGGATATTTTGGGGTAACTAGGCCTTATGCTTTGCCAAGAGCTTGAGAGATTGAGGGAGACTAGAATTGTTTCTTCATAATTCATTGCTTGATTTTCATTGTGCCTCATGGGCTGATTATAAATGGTACATAGGACTAACACCTCTTGTGCCTAGACAATATGGTACTATTCCTATATATAAATAATTAAGAGAGACACTAATTAACACTAATGGGCTTAAGGCCCAACTAGGACACTCGCGCCCTACGACGCCCTTCTGCATCTAACGTCTTGGGCCTATTGGGCTAGTGGCAGCCTGTTGGCTGCCCATGACATCTCCCCCGCCCTTGGAGACCCAGCTCGTCCTCGAGCTGGATAGCTGACGCGACCTAGGGATAAGCCTTTTACATCTCGGCTTCCCATTCTTATTTACGACTAAAATACAACTATATCCACCTGGATCCCATGGAAAGAGCGCCTCTGCTGGCTTCATGGAGGCTGAAGGGTGGAGTGTGAAGCAGCCGGCTCTAATGTTGGATGTGTCTAGCACCACAGCAGGCACAAGGATGAATGAGATAGCCTTTGATGCCTGATGCTGGATGTTGATGCGAGGTCGCTGCACTGGAAGCGCCCATATTTGGACCTCCCCTGCGATCGGAGCAGCCTGATGTATGGAAGGGGCCGAGGGGACGAACACGCATGACAGCGAGGAGCTGAGGAGCATGCGCATCTTCCGCATCATGCGACGGACAAGCAATCCTCGCACTGCTGCCTGGAGGCGCACCGTTGATTGCTCCTTCGATGCTTTTGTGGCACGAAGAGCCTGCGCTCGGCGGCGTGCCAGGAGTCCCCGTACTGCTGCCTGGAGGCGTACAGCCGCCCGGCGTTCACGGTCCTCCTTGTCCTTCGCCTCGAGACGCGCCCGGAGGCGATCCAGTAGTGTGGACACCTCATCAAGGATGCGCAGGGAGTTGTCGATGCCAAGGGCCACCCGATGGAGCAGGTTGGGGCACGGGGGCGATTTGAAGCGCCGGTGCAGGAGCTCGGTGAAGCGACGCCACGTCGGGGTGCCCTCCTCCTGGATCTGGAGGAACCACGTACGAGCGCCATCGTCTAGATGACAGGAAGCCATCCACACCTTTTCTTCCTCCATGATGCGCTCTTGACGGAAGTATGTGTCGCAGCTGTTGATGAAGATGAGGGGTTCGGAATTACCGTCGTAACGCGGAAAACCCAGTTTCTGGAACCGCGGCGGACGATTGTAGTGGTGTTTCTCGGCAGCCGAACTGTTGCTGGACGCCGAGCGCTCAGCGGACAGGGCCTTGATGGTGGCGGCGTTGGCCTGCACGGAGGCCTGGAGGTCCCTCATGGCGTCGGTGTTGGCCTTCATGTAGGTTGTGATGGTCTCCAGGGAAGCTTTGAGGTCGGTGGTGCAGGGGGAGGCGGACGGCGGCCTGGTGGTTGTGGTGGCGGCTGCTGATGGAGGAGATGTGGTGCGGGTGGTTGGCAGCTGGCTGGTGTTGGCGCAGGAGGTGGGGGACAGCGGCTAGTGGTGCGGTGGGGGATGGATCGGGCGGCGGCTAGGATCGATGGATGAGGATCGGCTGATCTGTTTTTTTTTTAACGTAGGAGAGGATCTGGATCGATGGATGACGAGTTGGAACTGGAAGATGAGGATCGCTGGACTCTAGATACCAGATGTAACGAGGATGGATATTTTGGGGTAACTAGGCCTTATGCTTTGCCAAGAGCTTGAGAGATTGAGGGAGACTAGAATTGTTTCTTCATAATTCATTGCTTGATTTTCATTGTGCCTCATGGGCTGATTATAAATGGTACATAGGACTAACACCTCTTGTGCCTAGACAATATGGTACTATTCCTATATATAAATAATTAAGAGAGACACTAATTAACACTAATGGGCTTAAGGCCCAACTAGGACACTCGCGCCCTACGACGCCCTTCTGCATCTAACGTCTTGGGTCTATTGGGCTAGTGGCAGCCTGTTGGCTGCCCATGACAATTAAGCTAATGATATTTAAAATTTAAGTAGGTATACCCGCACTTCATTTGCTGGAGAGTTCACATCAACATCTGAGTCTTCAGAGATGTCATCATCAGTACACTCATGGTCAGAACTGTCAGCTGCCTGAAAAATATGAACCAACGTAAGGTAGAAAAAATAAGCTCTTATTTCAGAGAGAGATAGAGAAAGAGGAGGGCATGGTTCAATGTAAGCTTACGTCTTCTTATAAAGTTGCTCCCATTTCCTTTACAAGATCATCTTCTGGATACCTTTTTGACATAAAAGTAACCATGTACTTCATGAAATCACTCATGCATTCCATCTTATTTTCCATTGCATTTACTTTCTCTTGGTACAGTCTTTCTTCCTCAGTTTGAGTAACAAAAGGTAAACCTTGAGAAACTTGTACTTGACTCCAGTACTTATCATCATAGTACCCCCGTGCTTTGAAATCCTTGGCAACAATATCATTGAACACTTCATTGTAATCTTTAGATGAAAGACAATTACCATCGTTGTTCCCTCTCCTTTTTTTTAATTCCTCATAAGATGCAGCCTATTCAAATGAGTATATAGGAATGTTACAGAATTGTAAACTGATACACAGATCAAGCATAATTCATTCATTCTAGAAAATATATGTACCATCAATGTCTCCACTTTTTCTGTAGTGAATCTGCCATTCTTTTTTTTATGAGCTGCCTCCCATAGTTCTATCCTATGAACCTTTCTTTTATTTCTAGATTCCTGCACAATAGAATTATTTGGGTGTCATTTCAAATATAAAATAGATAATAGTGGAATTTAACAAATATCAGCAGATGAATATTTATCACCATCTCCTTTTTGAGTCTAGCATGGCTTTTTCTCCTAGTTGTGTGTGCAGTCTTCTGTTCTTTTGCAACACGAGAGTTTGTGGCACATAATTTCTGCAAAGACAAGCAATGATTAAGCAATGTTATATTCCTTGATTAAAAATTGAAATAAATGTTGAGTAAATAGATGGCACCTTATGTTGAGTAAAAATTGAAATAAATGTTGAGTAAATACACACCGGTGATAAATTAGAGGATGATCCTTTTGTATTTTTATCACAAGTTCAGCAAGTGTTTTATGTCCAGAACCCAAAAGCTGAACCATGGAACACTGTGGTGAGAGTTAGCCCACGAGATAATTTTGACATGGGTGTAAAACTCTCAGCAGATGAAGAAAGTTAGACAAGGCTTGGTTTTTTCAGACATCTGATGCTACATATGAACATTGTGGGTTTTTTCTTGCTCTGAATGAGAATAAACTAATTTGTGTTACTTTATGTAGAGGTGCCAATTTATTGGGTTACTGTCATTTAGTGTATAAAATTTCCTATTTGATTAAATAGTTTAATCCATGAGACCTGTAACATGGCTTATTTAATTGTTCCTTGCTCTGATGTTTTCTGGTTATGAATTATTTCAGACAGTTCAATGCAACGGTTAGGCTTGACCTTTGTGTAATCATTGCTTACATATGTGCCTGATTATTTCAGCTTATTAGCTTTGGTTGCTTGCTTGCTGTCGGTACCAACAGCACGGGGGTACCCACATCCATCGCTAATAAAAAACTAAAACAACTGAAACCGCAATAAAAGGCAGCCCGCCTCGACCGCGTATCCAATCCGCCTCGTACGAGGCCCGCTCGACGGGGCGCCTCGACCGCGCTCCGGCTCTGACTCGTACGAGGCCCGCTCGACGGGGCGCCTCGACCGCGCCCCATACCGTACAGCAAGGTACCTCGACGGCGCTCCGACCCGCGCGAGGCTCGTCCGCCCACTGGGAAAAACTCCGACTCGCGTGAGCCCGGGTCGAGCGCCTCGGCTCCTTCTCTTTACCTACCCCAGGACAAAAGCCATAGCATTTAATGCGGTTACCTACTACCACCTACCGGCATGGCTGCGACCAGGATCGACGTGGGAACAATGCCCGTGTCAGACCTCACTGTTTTACCGCCCATCCCGTGATGGGAGGTGAAAACCGTCACTGTACCCACCTTACCGCGCACTGTTTACCATCGATCACCCTCGAGGGAGGATAAGACGAGGCCCGTTCTCCGCAATCTCGGGGATTCGGCCTTATCCATCCGGTCTCGACCCGGCCTCGATCCAACCTCGACGCTCGGCACAGTTCAACAGCAAGGGAAGGACGGTGTGGCGCGGCGCTCCGGGTCATTTCGCCGTCTCGTCTCCCACGACGCCATGGTGTCCAGGGATGGCCGACCATTCCCAGAGCACGTCGCTACGGTCAGCTCAACAGGAATCGACAAAACATCACCTCAAGGCTCCCCGTCGTCTTGGCCTCCTCTCGCTCTATAAAAGGGCAGGCCAGGGTTCTACGGGGATGGACGAACAGACGGACAACGAAGAAATACAAGAGACAACACGCCAGACGCAAGATAGAGATCGATATCTCAAGCAATCACCCTTGTCCTCTTTTTCCTTTCTTTGAGACTTGGGCTCGACGCCCTCTCTCGCATGCTTGTAACCCCTACACGAGCACTTCGGTGCAAGGAAATACAAACTTCTCCCCCCCCCCCGCTGGACGTAGGGCCTTCTTTTGCCCAAACCAGGATAAACCCCCGTGTGTTCTCCTTGCATCACCATCCAGGAAAGAGACACGCATCATTTACTCGTTGGTTTAGGACCCCCTCGGGTCCGAACACCGACAGTTGGCACGCCAGGTAGGGGATCGCTGCGTGCCAACGTCGCTTTCTTGCCTTTTTTTCCTAGATGGCTGACCCCGAACGCCCTATTCTGTTGGCCACGGTGATCTGGTTCGGGAGTTTGGAGTTCATGTCGCTTGGCTATGGCTACGATATGGTCCTACTCCCACCGATGCACCCAACCGACGAGGACTATGAGCTCTCCCAGCCTAGGGGAGCAATCCACTAGTATTGTCGCTCTAGGCGGGCGCGGGCCGCCCGACGACGATGAGCCCGGTACAACCACCGTCTTCACCTCGCGGAGGGTGATGGGATCCCCCGGTCCGGCACCCCCTAGCCAGGAGCCGACCCAGATCTCCTTGTGGAAGGTTTGGGTAGGACGAGCTTGACTGAGGGTAACATGCCGATGGAGAATCCCGCCACTCCCCCGTCCGGTGAGACACCACTGTCCGGAGCATCCATTCTGGCATGGGCAGCAACATCTCCGTCACCATTCCCGTTTGGGCTAGACTCGGCTGCCCGGGTATACGCATCTTCCGTGAGCACTCACATGAGTGCTTATGAGGAACTCCCCGGGCACCATCTACGCTCCACTCTGAACCTCGTTGCATCCACACCGGCTTCTGATTATCGGGACTCTGCGGAGACACCGGAAACAGAGCCCCATGTGACTGCTTCTCAATGTCGCAACCCTAGTGAGGATTTGCAACAGCCACACATTCCCCTGTCATACTACTATTTTGGCGCTCCTGACTCCGACTCGGCTGACGACACCTATGATTCGACCCGCGAATGCTTCAACATCGATGTTGAAAGCACTTCGGAATCAGAGGACGAAGAGCTAGTCGAAGGAAGGTACACGCCACCTCATGTCGAGCTTCCTGCTGAGCGAGACGACCCTTAGTTCCTCGCGGATCAAGGAACGCAGCTCGAGCAGATTCGTGAGTTGCAGGACAGGCTTGACGAGGAACGGGGAAACCTGGATCTACTCCAACAAACCCTCGAGCGTGAGCGTGCGGAACGCGCACTTGGCGGAAGAGCTCGCGAGAGAGCTCACGACATCAACCGTTGCATCAATGAGGACTGGGTGGTCAACCCCCCGGTTTTCGCTTGAGCCAGCCAGAACGTCGTCGCTGCCGCCATGCTCCTCCACAACATGCCCGAGCCATCAAACCCCGACGCCCGTCGGGCTCGAGATGAAATCCGAGAACTCCTCAAGACCGTCACCATGCAGCAGGCCGAGAGCTCTGCCTTGAGGTGACGCGAGGCAGCCTCGGAGCGGGTCATCGAGCCCTCCCGATAGGAGAGAGAAGCCTCGGTTCACCCCGAGCCTGCCCGTTGAAACCGGGTAGCTCCAGCCCCTGAGCTCACCACCAATGACCACGAGCTTCGAGACACCCGTGGCAACATCGTCGAGCGCCGCACGCGCAAGCACGGTGATGGCGTGCCTCGAGGCTACCACGTCCACAGGGGCAGACGCTATGACAGTTCAGAAGATCATAGCCCTTCACCCGAGCCCCCGGGTCCTCGGGTCTTCAGTAAGGCTATCCGTGAGACGGTGCTCCTGGCTCGGTTTCGCCCCCCCACGACTCTCACCAAGTACAACGGCGAAACCAAACCCAAACTTTGGCTCGCCGATTTCCGCTTGGCGTGTCAGCTGGGCGGAGCCACCAACGACCGGGTCATCATTCAACAACTCCCCCTGTTTCGCTTGGCGTGTCAGCTGGGTGGGGCCATCGATGACCGGGTCATCATTCAACAACTCCCCCTGTTCCTCTCTGACACCGCCCGAGCCTAGCTCGAGGATCTCCCACCTCGACAGATCCACGACTGGGATGATCTCGTAAGGGTGTTTGAGGGAAATTTCAAGGGGACCTACATGCGCCCCGGCAACTCGTGGGACCTCCGGAGCTGCAAGCAGAAACCAGGTGAATCCCTCTGGGATTACATCCGGCGCTTCTCCCGGCAGCGTACCGAGCTCCCCAACGTCACCGACTCCGATGTAATTATGGCCTTCCTCTCTGGCACCACCTGTACGGAGTTGGTCCGAGAATTGGGCCGTAACACTCCACTCACTGCCAACGGGTTGATGGACATTGTCACCAACTTCGCCGCCGGCGAGGAGGTGGTTGGTGCAATCTTTGGTGGCGACCTGGAAAGGGGGAAGCAGAAGGTCGATGATCCCGCGAGCTCCACCCGGGGCTCCAAGAGAAACAACCGCAAGAAGAAGAAAGGCCAGCAGGGCAAGCTCGAGGCCCCGGCCGACGAGCTCGTCGCTGCTACCGAGCGCAAGAAGCCTCGATGCCCCCCGGCGGGGGCATCCTCGACAAAATGCTCAAAGAGCCGTGTCCCTACCACAAGGGACCCACTAACCATAACCTCGAAGACTGTCATATGCTTCGCAGGCACTTTGGAGGTGCCGGCGTCAAGAAGGATGACAAGAAGGAGGACCCTAAGAGTGACGACAAGGACGGGGGATTCCCCGAGATCCACGACTGCTTCATGATCTACGGAGGGCCCTCGACCTGCCTCTCGGCGCGCCAGCGCAAGCGAGAACGGCGTGAGGTTTTCTTCGTACAAATGGCAGTCCCCCGCTTCCTTGATTGGTCTGCGGTGGCCATCACTTTCGACCGTGACGACCACCCAGACTACGTCCCCAACCCGGGAGTCTATCCGCTCGTTGTTGACCCTGTCATCGCCAACACACGCCTCACCAAGGTGCTCATGGACGGCGGAAGCATGAAAGTCCTATGTTTGGTGTTGGTAATTAGTGACAATACCTAAGTACTAATCCCATGCCTAAGTTGTATGTAGCATATGAGGATTAGTACACTCCAAGGTTGGTGGCAAGATGGACATGGTGATCATGATGGCCACACTTGGATTTGGACGCAACCCTACGTGATCAAGGCAAAGGTATATGCTTAAGGGTTGTGTTTTAGTAACCAAGACACCTAGTGGGTGTGGTTACATTATAGGATAGATAGCCGTACTATAAAGAGGGGAATGACACGGCTATTGAACTCCTAAGTGCCTCTAGATGTGCATTTCATGATCATATGCGTTTGGATAGAACTAATATCGCCTCAAAAAATGATTGTGAAAATGCTAACACACTCACACATGACGAGATCACTTGGTGATGTTAGCACGTTTGTGACGGCGATGGAGTTTGAGCGGTAGAGAGGGTTTGGGATCCTCTCTCCCTCCCGCCGAGCTTGTGAGGCGGGATTCAGGCGTTTTCGAGAAGTTGAAACGATTATTTTCCACTACGCCGGAAGTCCGGAAAAGAAACGGAGGCGAACGGAGGTCACTGAGGTGACCGGACGCTGAACCGGACGCGGTCCTTGCATGACCGGACGCGTCCGGTCAGTGTTCAGTGTCTGCGCGTTTTTCAGTTCGATGATCGGACGCGAGGCGCGTCCGGTCACTGGTGATCGGACGCGTCCGGTCGTTCAGGGAGCTTACTGGACTCTAACCGGACGCTGTCACTGTCGCGTCCGGTCATTTTCTTCAGCGCGTCCGGTCACTATTTCGTTGAGCGCTGCTCAGGCGACCAGCGCGTCCGGTCCTTCACGGGACCACCGCGTCCGGTCGTTCCCGGCGCGTCCGGTCAGTTGAACCAGCGCGTCCAGTCGTTGCTTCGCAGTTAGCCGTTGGGCGACCAGCGCGTCCGGTCATTTGGACCAGCGCGTCCGGTCAGTACTTCACGAGTTAGCCGTTGGGCGACCGGCGCGTCCGGTCAGTTGGACCAGCGCGTCCGGTCAGCTCGATTTCGGCTGTTTAAGTTTCTAACGGCTATATTCGAAGGGGTACGTCTATAAATACTCATTGGCCGGCTCAAGGCTCTATCTCTCGAACATTTGACATACTTGTGAGCACTTTGAGCTAAGCAACTCCCCTCCCACTCATCTCTCTTGCTTCTTTGCATATTCGAAGTGAGATTGAGTGATCCAAGTGCATTTGCATTGTGAGATTACATCTAGTTGGCACTTGGTGGTTGATTTGCTGTGGGATTCTTGTTTCTCTTGGTGGTTTCCGCCACCTAGACGGCTTGGAGCAGCTTGGAGGCGTTGGCAAGAGTTGGTGATTGTTCTTGGCCACCTCCGGTGATTGTAAGGGGTTTGTGCCTACCTCGGCGAAGCGCCAAAGGCAACGCTAGTGAATTGCTCATGTCATTGCAACCTTTTGCCATTTGGTAGGTTCTTGTGGCGCCTTTTGAGAGGCTCGGTGTGTGACCGATTAGCCACCGAACCACGTGGTGAAGAGGGACACAACGGGGACTAGCGTGCCGGCAAGCACGTGAACCTAGGGATAAATCTTCGTGTCATCACCTTCATATTGTGATTGATTGATCCCGGTGTTCGGTTATCTTGGTATTCATCTCTTGATCATATTAATTGATTGGCTCAATACTTCGCCCCTCGGTGATACCCTCCTAACTCAACTCCGTATTACTTTCTTAGTTATCTTTGCTAGCTAGTTAGCTTTGCTTTAGTAGCTCCTTTGTGTAGCTTGCTAGTTGTAATTGTAGTTACCTTCTCGGTTTGACTTGTGCGGTTGAGTGCAAATACTAGTATTGTGAATTGAATAGGTGGCTTGCAAACACCCCTTAGGCTAAGCAAAACTCGCATCTCGCTAGTTGTTATATTGATAAACTTGTTTAGCTTGTCTTTGTAGAAAGTTTTTAAAAGGCTATTCACCCTCCCTCTAGCCATCAAGACCTTTCAAGTGGTATCGGAGCCGTGGTCACCGTTTGTAAGGCTTAACAACCTCGGTGTAAGATGGCTCAAGTTATGTTCAATCATGTTAATGGCAAGCCTCCATTCTTTGATGGCGTCTCTTCCTTTGATCATTGGAAAAGGAAGATGAAGCTATATCTAGGCAATATACATGAGAAGGTTTGGGATGTGACCAAAGAAGGATACATCATTCTTGATGAGGAAAACCTCACTCCCAATGACCGCATCAACAAACAATGCAATACGGCGGCACTTGCCACAATCTGTTAGGCCGTTGATGATAAAGTATTTGAGCAAATCAAAGATCTTGAAAAGGCAAATGAGCTTTGGACAAGATTAGAGGAAACATATGAGGGCACTTCAACGGTAAAGAGTGCCAAGCTCTATATGCTCAAGGATAAGTTTGCAAGCTTCAAGATGAAGGATGATGAGTCCATACCGGAGATGTTCTATAGGCTCCAAGTCATTGTCAATGATCTCAAGGGGCTTGGGGAGAAGGTTGAGGACAAGGACTTCTCACACAAGTTCTTGATGTGCTTACCCAAGAAGTTTGCCACCTTGAGAAGAATGATCTTTAGAGAGGGATTGGACAAGGTCAAACCAACCAATGTGCTTGGAGATATAATGACCGATGCCCAATACAATGATGATGAAGATGAGATAGAAGAGAAGAAGGAGACCAAGGTCAAGCAAGAGAAGCCCATTGCATTCAAGGCTTCATCCTCTAAGGGCAAGAACAAGGTGGAGAGTGATGATGATGATCCATTCGATGATGAGACCATGGCCCTCCTTGTGCACAAGATGGGAAGGTTCATGAAGAAGAAAGGATATGGGGCAAGAAAGAGGAGAGACACTATAAAGGCAAAGACCCTTTGCTACAATTGCAATAACCCCAATCACATAGTGGGGGATTGCCCCTATGAAGATAAGAGACTTCATAATGGGGACTTGAAGCTCAAGAAGAACAAGAAAGATAAGAAAGAGAATGAGAAGAAAACAAAGAAGAGCTTCACCTTCAACAAGAAGAAGAAGGGTGGTGGTTATGTAGTCACTTGGGATAGTGACAACTCCGATAGTGATGATGATGCAAGCTCTAGTGATGATGAGAGGATCACTCGGCGAGCCATTGCAAACATCGCCCTCTCCAACAAGCCATCCATCTTCGACACTACATCGACATGCCTTATGGCCAAGCCTACCAAGGTAAAATATGATGATAGTGATGATGATTCTTGTGCTAGTGATGATTGTAGGAGTGATGATGAGGAGGATGAGGACTACTCCAAGGATGATCTATTAGGCGTAATAGATCAAATGAGCAAGGGCTACAAGAGGACAACCAAGAAGTGCAAAATCTTGGAACAAGAGCTCATTGCTAAGTGCAATGAAAATGATGCCTTGATGGAGGAGCTTGTTGCTCTCAAAAAGAGTAAGGAGTACAAAGGAATTGAACAAGAGCTCAAAGCTCTTAGGAAATCCTTTGATGAGCTAGAGGCTTCTCGTGAGTGTCTAAAGGAAGACCACGAGGATCTTGAAATTGCTCACACTAGGCTTAAGGAAGCCCACTCCACTCTACTTGAGCTCATCAAGGAAAAGGACCTCAAGTTGGAGAAGCTCATGAAGGAAGCTAAGGAGGAGCAAGTGATTGTCACTTGTGATATTGGACTAACATGTGATATTATTGATGATTCTTTATTTGTTGGTCCTACTAATGCTTCATGTAGCTCATCATCATCCACCACAACCAACTCTACCTCTACTACTAGTGATTCATCACTTGTGGTTGAGAATAAGACTCTCAAGAGAGAGGTGGATGATCTCACCCGCGCATTAGGCAATGCCTATGGTGGGGATGCTCGCTTGCTAAAATGCTTGGGTAGCCAAAGGTTCTCTCTTAATAAAGAGGATTTGGGCTATACTCCCAAGAAGGGCAAGGCGGCCTTTGCTACTCCAAAGCCTCGCTTTGTGAAGGGCAATGGTCGTTATTGCAATAGATGCAAGCAAGTTGGGCATCTAGAGATTAATTATAATAAAATGAACAAGAACAACAATAAGTTTCATGCTAAAATGGATTGCATTCCTTTTGATTCTTGTTATGTGCTTACCAAGGGTGAGAAAGGTGTGCGTGCTAGGTTTGTTGGTACACCAATCGTGGGCCCAAAGAAGAAGGCCATTTGGGTACCAAAGAGCTTAGTTACTAACCTCCAAGGACCCAAGCAAGTATGGGTACCTAAGAAACATTAATTTGTTTTGTAGGTAAATTACAAGGCCGGAGGAAGGCATTGGGTGCTTGATAGTGGGTGCTCTCAACATATGACCGGTGATTCAAGAATGTTCAACTCTCTCAAATCAAATGATAGTGGCATTGATAGCATCATATTTGGTGACAATAGCAAGGGTAATGTAAAGGCTCTTGGAAGGATTGCAATCTCAAATGATCATAGCATCTCCAATGTGCTACTAGTTGAAAAGCTCAATTTCAACTTGTTGTCGGTTGCTTAATTGTGTGATCTAGGCTTCAAGTGCATATTTGGTGTTGATGATGTGGAGATAGTTAGTGTTGATGGCTCTAACTTGATCTTCAAAGGCTTTAGATTTGAGAATCTATACTTGGTTGATTTCAATGCTAGTGACACTCAACTTTCAACATGCTTGCTCACCAAATCAAGTATGGGTTGGTTATGGCATAGAAGACTTGGTCATGTTGGCATGAAGCAATTGAACAAGTTAGTAAAGCATGACTTAGTTAGAGGCTTGAAGGATGTCACATTTGAGAAGGATAAGCTATGTAGTGCATGTCAAGCCGGAAAGCAAGTAGGCAACACTCATCCATTGAAGAGCATTATGAGTACTTCCAAGGCATTTGAGTTGTTGCACATGGATCTATTTGGGCCAACTACATACACAAGCATTGGTGGCAACAAGTATGGTTTTGTGATTGTGGATGATTTCACTAGATACACATGGGTATTCTTTCTTATGGACAAAAGTGATGTATTTGACATATTCAAGAAGTTCATCAAGAGAGTGCAAAATGAATTTGAGACCACAATCAAGAAAGTAAGAAGTGACAATGGAAGTGAGTTTAGAAACACAAGAGTTGATGAGCTATGTGAAGAGCTTGGAATCAAACATCAATTCTCGGCCAAGTATACACCTCAATCAAATGGCCTAGTTGAGAGGAAAAATAGAACCTTAATTGATATGGCAAGATCAATGTTGAATGAGTATAATGTAAGTCATTCATTTTGGGCCGAAGCAATCAACACGGCTTGCTTCTATAGCAACCGCCTCTATTGCCACAAGTTTCTAGAGAAGACACCATATGAGATCTTAAATGGAAGAAAGCCCAACATTGCATACTTTCGGGTATTTGGTTGCAAATGCTACATCTTAAAGAAGGGCAAAGATTGAGCAAGTTTGAAAAGAAATGTGATGAAGGATTTCTACTTGGTTACTCAACTACTAGCAAAGCGTATAGAGTTTGGAATTTGGCTAGTGGTTTACTTGAAGAAGTGCATGATGTTGAGTTTGATGAAACAAATGGCTCTCAAGATGAAGAAGATAACTTGGATGATGTGAGAGGAACTCAATTGAGTAATGCTATGAAAGAAATAGATATTGGTGATATTAGGCCAAAGCAAGCAATTGATGTGGATGACAACAAAGATCAAGTGCTCCAAAGTCCAATTACACAAGCTAGTGGTTCTCTAATGCAAAATCAAGCTAGTACATCATCTCAAGTGCAACAAGATCAACAAGTGGCTAGTTCATCATCTCCAATTCATGATCAACATCAACATCCAAGCAATCAAGTCCAAGTGCTTCAACCAACTAACATTGCAAGAGACCATCCATTGGATTCCATCATTGGTGACATACAAAGAGGAGTTCAAACTAGATCAAGATTGGCATCATTTTGTGCTCACTCATCTTTTGTGTCAATGGAAGAACCCAAGGACATTGATAAAGCATTGAGAGATCCGGATTGGGTAAATGCAATGCATGAAGAGCTCAACAACTTCAAGAGAAATGAAGTATGGGAACTAGTTGAAAGGCCTAAGGATCACAATATCATTGGAACAAGATGGGTCTTTCGCAACAAGCAAGATCAAGATGGGATAGTAGTAAGGAACAAAGCAAGACTAGTGGCTCAAGGTTACACACAAATAGAGGGTCTTGACTTTGGTGAAACTTATGCCCCGGTTGCAAGATTGGAAGCAATTAGGATCTTACTTGCCTATGCTTGCGCTCACAATATCAAGCTATTTCAAATGGATGTGAAGAGTGCATTTCTCAATGGGTACATTCAAGAGGAGGTGTATGTGGAGCAACCTCCCGGTTTTGAAGATGACAAAAAACCCAATCATGTATACAAGTTAAGAAAAGCTTTATATGGATTAAAGCAAGCACCTAGAGCATGATATGAAAGATTGAGGGACTTCTTGCTATCCAAAGGATTTATCATGGGCAAAGTTGATACAACACTATTCACCAAGAAGATTGGGAAAGACTTGTTTGTGTTGCAAATATATGTTGATGATATCATATTCGGTTCAACCAATCAAGATTATTGTGATGAGTTTGGGAAAATGATGGCAAAGGAATTTGAAATGTCAATGATTGGTGAACTTAGTTTCTTTCTTGGACTTCAAATCAAACAAATGAAAGAATGTACATTTGTGAGCCAAACCAAGTATATCAAAGATATGCTCAAGAAGTTTGGCATGGAAGATGCAAAGAGCATTACAACTCCAATGAGCACTAGTGGAAGTTTGGATAGTGACAAGAGTGGCAACATGGTGGATCAAAAGCTATATAGATCAATGATTGGTAGTCTACTCTATGTGACGGCATCAAGGCCTGATGTGATGTTTAGTGTATGCATGTGTGCAAGATTTCAAGCCTCACTAAGAGAAAGTCATTTGAAGGCAACAAAGAGAATATTGAGGTATTTAAAGCATACACAAGATGTTGGATTGTGGTATCCCAAAGGTGCAAGCTTTGAGCTAGTTGGATATTCGGATTCCGACTATGCCGGTGACAAAGTGGAGAGAAAGAGCACTTCCGGGACTTGTCAATTGTTGGGAAGATCACTTGTCTCATGGTCATCCAAGAAGCAAAATAGTATTGCACTATCTACCGCCGAGGCCGAATACATCGCCGCGGGTAGTTGTTGTGCACAAATCTTATGGATGAAGGCAACATTGAAAGATTTTGGAATAAACTTCAAGAATGTGCCATTGCTATGTGACAATGAAAGTGCCGTGAAGCTCATCAACAATCCGGTTCAACATCAAAGAACAAAGCATATTGATGTTCGCCATCACTTTATTAGAGATCATCAACAAAAGGGTGACATTGCTATTGAGAGTGTGGGCACCGAAGATCAATTAGCCGATCTATTCACCAAGCCACTTGATGAGAAGAGATTTCACAAGATAAAGAATGAGTTGAACATACTTGACTTCTCCAACATGAGTTGATGCACCCCATATATGACATGCCTCTCCTTCGAGCCCCAAGGTACAATTGGTTGACATGTCATACATTCTATGCTAAGGACTTGTTTAGTGCATCTAGTCATAATTTATATGTTCTAGGCTCATTCATGAAAATTAAATAAATTTGAAGTTTATATGGTGCCACTATTGTTTCCATGACTTGTATGATCTAGTGGTAGCATATAACTTGTTTAAGTAGCTTGTGATCCTAAGTGTTTAATCTAGAAAACTTGTCTAAATATTTGCTTCAACATGGTGCATGATAACCCTTCTAGTGAGGTGTGAAGAAGCTTGCCTTTGGAACAAACCGAAGTATTTTATTTATGCAAGCAATCTAGGTTGAATCATAAACTTGATCCTCACCCCATATTTCAACATGATAATCTATCTAAAGTTTGCTCCTTGTGGTCAATTGGTGCCAAAGGGGGAGAAAATGTTGTTCACAAAGATAGAACTCAAAAAATGTTGTGGGGGAGAAAATGTTTGAAAATGTTTCACAAAGATCCCAAAGGGGGAGAATTGATAAAAGAAGAATTGATAAAAGAAGCACACAAGTAGGGGGAGCAAGCTTTTAAACATGAATGTTGCATTTCTATGTGCACCTCATATGTATGATGCATAGTTATGCATTTCGTTTTCTCCGATACATTGCTTGTGTGGTGACTTGCTAGTATAATTTGAATGATGCATTGAGGTACTAGTATGAATAGGAAGTAGTTAGATTTTTCTTGCTTCATGTTTTTCAAAATGGTACTAGAGCCTTGCTTATAATGTTGATCTCACGAGGTTTCTAGTTATGTTTGTGCTTTTACAAGTGGAATCTAACTACACAAGGTGCTAAGATGGTGTTTATCGCTACTCCGATGGTATCACGCTTCAAAGGTCTATAATCTTAAACACTTAGCACCTATTGGTAGACAATGCTCCTAATCTTTCCTATCTAACATGTATGCTTCTAAAATCCAAACATATAGCATACATGTAGGGGGAGCCATTGCTATCAATTTGAATTCATGATCACATGTTCATAATTCTTACACATGGTAATATACTTGGACAATGTGACATGGGTTCAATAAAAATTTTATCATAATATCTTTGTGAAAGGTTTGTCACCAATTACCAACAAGGGGGAGATTGAAAGTCCTATGTTTGGTGTTGGTAATTAGTGACAATACCTAAGTACTAATCCCATGCCTAAGTTGTATGTAGCATATGAGGATTAGTACACTCCAAGGTTGGTGGCAAGATGGACATGGTGATCATGATGGCCACACTTGGATTTGGACGCAACCCTACGTGATCAAGGCAAAGGTATATGCTTAAGGGTTGTGTTTTAGTAACCAAGACACCTAGTGGGTGTGGTTACATTATAGGATAGATAGCCGTACTATAAAGAGGGGAATGACACGGCTATTGAACTCCTAAGTGCCTCTAGATGTGCATTTCATGATCATATGCGTTTGGATAGAACTAATATCGCCTCAAAAAATGATTGTGAAAATGCTAACACACTCACACATGACGAGATCACTTGGTGATGTTAGCACGTTTGTGACGGCGATGGAGTTTGAGCGGTAGAGAGGGTTTGGGATCCTCTCTCCCTCCCGCCGAGCTTGTGAGGCGGGATTCAGGCGTTTTCGAGAAGTTGAAACGATTATTTTCCACTACGCCGGAAGTCCGGAAAAGAAACGGAGGCGAACGGAGGTCACTGAGGTGACCGGACGCTGAACCGGACGTGGTCCTTGCATGACCGGACGCGTCCGGTCAGTGTTCAGTGTCTGCGCGTTTTTCAGTTCGATGATCGGACGCGAGGCGCGTCCGGTCACTGGTGATCGGACGCGTCCGGTCGTTCAGGGAGCTTACTGGACTCTAACCGGACGCTGTCACTGTCGCGTCCGGTCATTTTCTTCAGCGCGTCCGGTCACTATTTCGTTGAGCGCTGCTCAGGCGACCAGCGCGTCCGGTCCTTCACGGGACCACCGCGTCCGGTCGTTCCCGGCGCGTCCGGTCAGTTGAACCAGCGCGTCCAGTCGTTGCTTCGCAGTTAGCCGTTGGGCGACCAGCGCGTCCGGTCATTTGGACCAGCACGTCCGGTCAGTACTTCACGAGTTAGCCGTTGGGCGACCGGCGCGTCCGGTCAGTTGGACCAGCGCGTCCGGTCAGCCCGATTTCGGCTGTTTAAGTTTCTAACGGCTATATTCGAAGGGGTACGTCTATAAATACTCATTGGCCGGCTCAAGGCTCTATCTCTCGAACATTTGACATACTTGTGAGCACTTTGAGCTAAGCAACTCCCCTCCCACTCATCTCTCTTGCTTCTTTGCATATTCGAAGTGAGATTGAGTGATCCAAGTGCATTTGCATTGTGAGATTACATCTAGTTGGCACTTGGTGGTTGATTTGCTGCGGGATTCTTGTTTCTCTTGGTGGTTTCCGCCACCTAGACGGCTTGGAGCAGCTTGGAGGCGTTGGCAAGAGTTGGTGATTGTTCTTGGCCACCTCCGGTGATTGTAAGGGGTTTGTGCCTACCTCGGCGAAGCGCCAAAGGCAACGCTAGTGAATTGCTCGTGTCATTGCAACCTTTTGCCATTTGGTAGGTTCTTGTGGCACCTTTTGAGAGGCTCGGTGTGTGACCGATTAGCCACCGAACCACGTGGTGAAGAGGGACACAACGGGGACTAGCGTGCCGGCAAGCACGTGAACCTAGGGATAAATCTTCGTGTCATCACCTTCATATTATGATTGATTGATCCCGGTATTCGGTTATCTTGGTATTCATCTCTTGATCATATTAATTGATTGGCTCAATACTTCGCCCCTCGGTGATACCCTCCTAACTCAACTCCGCATTACTTTCTTAGTTATCTTTGCTAGCTAGTTAGCTTTGCTTTAGTAGCTCCTTTGTGTAGCTTGCTAGTTGTAATTGTAGTTACCTTCTCGGTTTGACTTGTGCGGTTGAGTGCAAATACTAGTATTGTGAATTGAATAGGTGGCTTGCAAACACCCCTTAGGCTAAGCAAAACTCGCATCTCGCTAGTTGTTATATTGATAAACTTGTTTAGCTTGTCTTTGTAGAAAGTTTTTAAAAGGCTATTCACCCCCCCTCTAGCCATCAAGACCTTTCAAAGCAGCCTCAACATCATCTACTCCCAGACCCTCGACCTTCTGGGGGTCAAGAGAGCGCGCCTCCAACCTAGCGTCGGGGGCTTCCACGGAGTCGTGCCAAGGGAACAGGCGGAACCCCTCGGACAGGTCGATCTGCCTATTTGTTTTGGCACACCGGCCAACTTCAGAAAGGAGACTCTCACTTTTGAAGTGGTCGGATTCCGTGGAACGTACCACGCTATCCTAGGGCGCCCATGCTACGCCAGGTTCATGGCAATCCCGAACTACACCAACCTCAAGCTCAAGATGTCAGGCCCAAACGGTGTCATCACTGTAGGGCCCTCATATGAACATGCCTACGAGTGCGACGTTGAGTGCGTCGAGCACGACGAGGCTGTTTTGGAGTCGGCGATCTTAGCTGCAGACCTCGACAGCCTCGCCAATGTGATTCCCGACCCAAAACGCCATGCCGGCAGCTTCGAGCCCATGGAAGATGTCAAACTCGTACCCCTCGACCCCGCTGATCCCAAGGGAAAGGCGCTGAACATCAGCGCCACCCTCGATCCTAAATAGGAAGCAGTGCTCGTCGACTTTCTCCGCGCAAACGTCGACATCTTTGCGTGGAGTCCCTCGGACATGCCGGGCATACCCAGGGAAGTCGCCGAGCACGCCTTAGAGATCCGGGCCGGATCCAAACCGGTGAAGCAACGCCTGCCGAGCTACCCTCGGTCCTGTGGAGCCTAAGAACAACGCCGAGTCGAGCCACGGGGTTCACTCTGTTCTTCTTAGTCTACGGGTCTGAGGCTATGCTCCCAACTGATATAGAATACGGATCCCCAAGGTTGAAGGCCTACAACGAAAGAAATAATGACGCCACAAGACAGGACGCCCTCGACCAGCTCGAGGAAGCCCGAGATGTGGCTCTGTTGCGTTCTGCCAGGTACCAGCAGGGTCTCCGACGCTACCATGACAGACACGTCCGCAAGCGTGACCTCAACGGGCGACTTGGTGCTATGGCGGAACCAGAACACCAAGGGACGACACAAGCTCACGCCACCATGGGAAGGGCCGTACATCATCACAGAAGTACAAAAGCCGGGCACCTACAAGCTATCCAACGAGAAGGGCAAAATCCTCACCAACGCTTGGAACATTGAACAACTACGTCGCTTCTTTCCTTAAAAAGCCTCGAGCCTCTGTAGTTTCTTTTTCGTCAATAAAGAATACAGCGATGTTCAAACTTTCGTTTCACAATGAGGAAGGATCGACTCTGCACTCCCAGAATCGACCCTCCCTCGGGGGCTACAAGGGGGGAACCCCCCCAGTCCCCGAAAAAAATTATGCTCTTTTTTAAATTTAAGAACCGCTTCTTAGATCGACTTCGCTGCAAGAGCACCCTAAGATTTGAAAGGGCTCTCGAGTTAGGAGTATCACCTACGCCTCCGATGCTACGGTACCTCCACTCACCCCTCACACCTTTTAGAGGTGCGACTTAACGCTAGGGAGATCTAAATAATGGTTCCTAACTTTGAAAAAGAACATACCCCCTGTCGCTTAGATCAGGCTCTCACACGATTTACAAGGCCGCAACATCATCCTAAAGCTCGAGGGCAGTTGAGCCGTGAGATCACTTATGCCCCCGAGGCTACGGTACCTCCACTCGCTCCCTTACGCCAAAGGATGCAACTGCGTGCTAAGTAAATCACGTGAGAACACGATCCAAGCGATGAAGGGAAGAAAAGCTCGAATAAAACTAAATTAACCATGAACCGGTTTATGTTTCGAGTCCTTAGGGCCTTCGAGGCCACCACGACCAAAATTCAAAATAATAACTTATTACATGGGCCTTCATGCCCAGATTTGGCTCACAGGCCCCCATCATCAGCAGGCGGAACCACCTCGGCTTCAAAAAGTGAGGCCAGACGGCTTCTAGGCTCTTCTGTGGCTTCAATCAGCTCTAGACAGGCATCCTCGTTCTCCTCGTCCGTCCGATCCGGGTCTGTGATGAAGCCATCAGCGATGAGCTTCATGTCGAACACAAACCCTGAACGGACAACGGCCAGCGCCCTCTTCACGTCGTGATGGAGGCCGTCCCGTATCTTCTACCGGGCAAGGCGGCCCAGCGCCACCATCCGACGGACGAAGGAGTTCCCCGGAACATCTTCCCCGGTGTCGACATCGGGCTCGACCCCTAGGCCGTCACACATGATGGTAATCGCGCCCTAGAGCAGTTGGGTCCTCCGGATCTCGGCTTCGAGGAGGCTCTGGAAGGAGTTGGCAGAAGATTGGGCCTCTCGATTCTCCCTCTCCAGCTCTGAAACACGATAAACAAATTAATACCCAACATGGGGCCCTCAACGTCATGGCCATAACAACCACACTTACCCTCGATATGGGTCTGCAGGCCCACGACCTCGTTGCGAAGCCCCCCGCACGTCCGCTCGAGCCCTAGGAGGGCGCTGTCCTTGTCACTGATGGTCGCCTTTAGCGCCTCGATCTCTTGCCGAGCAGACTCGAGAGCTGTGTCCTTCTCTTGGATGGCTCCCTTCAGCATCGTGACCTCGTCCTTCAGAGCATTAGAACGAGCGGTGGCCTGCTCGACCTCGATGTTGAGGGCATCGCGCTGACGGCTAACCTGGGAGACATCCTCCTCGAGCTCCTTCACCCGTGCCAACAGGGGCTTGAGATCCCTGCGGGCCTATGCAGCCTCCTCCCGAGCCTTGTCCATGTCAGTGCGCATCACGGCTTCGGCCGCCCAAGCCTGCATCGCCTCCTCTTTCACCACCGCGTACGCGACGCGCAGCTCAGCCATTTTGGCGTTCTGATCGGAAAGCCGTTTCTGGGCCTCCTCGACCAGGACCCGTTGCTGAGACAACGCGGCCCACACGCCGAGGTTAAAAAGCTGATAAGGTTAAAAAGCCGAGGGAAAAAGACACCAACAAAACCACGGAGAAAGACGACGGATCGATCATACCTTGGTGGCATCCCGCGTACTCCGCACGGCCTCGGACGCCACTCCGAGCAATCGATCAAGGTGCTGGCGGACGCCCTCGAGGTACTCCCATCGGTGCACTTCGTCTTTGTCGTTCAGGACAAAGACGGGCTCGGCGTTGGGGTTCGCGGCATCCCTAAACTGGAGGGACGACCCCCCCCCCACCTCGGTATCTCCGTCTCTGCCCGCGCTATTGCCAGTGCGACGATGTCGGGCCATGACGACGACGACCCGGCCGGGGCGTCTCCCGGTCCCGCGGAAGGACCGGCCTCGCCCATAGTTCCCGCCTCTCCAACGGCCGTCGAGGCACCGGCCTGATCCGCGGCCTTGCCCCCCTCGACCCCCATCACTTGTTTCCCTTTGTCCAGGGGGGTGTCATCGAGGGTAAGGTCCACGGTCATGGGCGCCCGCCCTCCTAGGGGAACTGGCCCCTCAACCACCGGCGCCTCCGGAGCCGGTGCCTCGACCGACGATGGCTCCGGTGTCGGCGCCTCGACCGTTGGCGCCCCTGGAGCCGGCGCCTCTTCTTCTGGTGCTCCGGTCAGGGGCTCGACCGCCCCGCCTCCACCGTACCCGCTGGCTACGCCAACGGGTCTTGCTGTGGCTGCGACCCCCTTGCTGGGGCCGCCTCCTGACCCGACGCCGACGCGACCTCCTCCATGGTCACGTCAGCACTCGCTCGCTCCACGCCACGAACGGGTGCCTCGCCCATCACGACCTCGACGGCAGCCTCGGCCATCGCCGACGACCGGGGCCCCGCCTCGACCGCACCGGGCACCACCATCTCCGCCGGTTCGGACCCCTCCCCGGCAGGATCAGGGCCAGCAACCACCGTGGCATCCGCTGCCCCCGGCCGTCGTCGCAGGCGCCCCTTCACGGCCTCGACCTGCCGGACCCAGGGCACATCCTGCTCCACCGTCCGGTTAAGGACAACGGCGCTGGCCCGCAGTGACTTCATGGGGGTAGGCCCCATCGGCTCTGCCTTCCGCTTTAACCTGCAAAGTGAGAAGAAATGTCAGCCAACGAATCCAGAGAAAGGCAGAACAACTAAGCAGAAACGCTTACCCGAAAATCGGCACCAAGGGCCTCGACCCCGTGCGATCCGAGCCTCCCAGGGCGGCCGATTGTGGCCTCGCAGCAGCCCCACCAGCAGGTCGGGCACTCCTTGGGGCCCCGACCGATGCACCGCCTAGCGCCTTCTGTGCCTCCGAGGCTAGCTGGCCTCAAGTTCTCACGCCTACCGACGCCGCCACCGATGACAATGCCGGTACCACCGTCCCGGCCCCTGCCCGAGCTTGTGGGGCTTGGGCTGGTGCGGGCATCCCCGTTGACCCCTCTTGCTGGGTCTGGGGTAAAGCGGCTCCTCCCGTCGAGGGGCCCGTCTCCTTCTCTGTCTTCTCCTCCTCCTCGGATGCCTCGACCATGACGACCGAGGAGGACGCCCCCCTAATGGGCTCCAGCAGGGGGCGAATGTCAGGAAGGACCCCCAGTCCGGTCGCGGTCTCATACCGCGATAGGGCGTCGTCGTCTTCGCCGCTACTGTCGTCGACCTCCCCCGAGATCGTCTCGGAAGGCGACGGCGCCAGGGGGGCCCCGTCGATGGTCTGCTGGCACCGGAGCCTCTTCAACGCCTCCGCCTCTTTGGCCTTGCGGATTGCCCGCTTCTTGGTCGTCTCCTTGGTTTGCTTCTTCTTGGAGGCATGCTGGCGTCGAGCCTCCCGGGCGGGCCGGTCCTCTGGGACTGGCGGACGCGTTTCTCGCAGCGCCGACAAATCCTACGCGCCGGCCTCGACCAAATTAGCGAAATCTAAAAATAAACGAAATTAACAAACATACTAGCCCTAAGATACGAACCACATGCTCGAACCCTTCGGTAGGTCTCATGGGGACCCGGTTGGCCTCCTCCACCTTGAAGTTCCCAACCATCCGGCGCGCTTGCCGGAGGACCTTCTCGAGGGCAAGGGATTCGTGGGACATCCGGGTCCCCTCCAGAGATGCCTCCGGAGTCATCTGGTCAAGGCGGAGATGACGCCGGCATAGTGGCATCACCCTGCGGTGATGGAAGGCCGCGGCCACCGCCGTAGCCGTCAAGCCCCGAAGGCGAAGCTGCTGCAGCGCCACCAGCAGCGGGTCCAGGCGCGGCTTCTCGGCTTCTGGCACTCTGTACGTCCAGCGATCCTCTCGAGCGGTCAGCACGCGGCTGGTGTACCTCGGCAACTGATTTTCATCGTTGCGGAGGTAGAACCAACCCTCGTGCCACCCGCTGTTCGAATAGATGAGGCGAGCCGGGATGTACAGATCCGCCTGGCCCGACCTCACCTGTAGGACACAACTCCCTACTCGAGCCGTGCACAGGACGCCCTTCTCCCCTGCCTTCTTGGCGAAGAGCTCGACCTTGAAAAGGTGAAGCCACAGGTTCCACTGTGGCTCCACCCCAAGGTAGCCCTCGCAGACCGCCGCGAAGATGGCGGCCTGCGCGACGGCGTTGGGGGTAAGGTGGTGAAGCTCCACCCGCTAGTAGTGGAGGAGCGCGCGCATGAAGACGGACGCCGGCACGCTGAACCCCCGCTCGTGGAAGCAGACGAAGCTCACCACATACCCTTTAGGGGGCGCCGGCTCCCGGTGGGCAGGGGGCGGCGCGATCCACTCCGGCTGCGACCGGCTCGTCCTTGGCCGCAGTAGCCCATCCTCGACCAACTCTTCCAACCTCCTCTCCGTCACCGAGGAGGTGACCCAGTCGTCGGCGGGGAGGATCTGGTTCTTTCCTGCCATCGGTGCTGTCGGAAGGGGGTGGATGGAGAGGATGCGGTGGCGGCAATGACGAGGGCGGAGAGCGCGATAAGGCAAGGGTTGTCTAAGGCAAAAGATTGCAGGAGCGCAAGGAACCGGTGGGGAACGCAGACCCCTAGGACTTGATTTTATATGCCCAGGCGGAAGCCCAACGGCCGCGCGAAAAGGTAGGAATAGTTTCCTGCATTAAACGCGCCCACCTAACTGTTTCCTTACATCTCGCAGGAATTGGGCATGTGGTAGTCCCCCACGTCGTAACCGTACGCCACGTCGCCCACTACCGCGCCGATCTCGCCTCCCCTCCTAAAAAGACGCGCCCGGCTAACGGGCGGGGGAGGGATCCGCGGACTGATATTCCCAGATACCTGGGAAACGGGCCCCGAGCCCGGTATGAGCCTCGAGGGAGTGGAAGCTGGCCCTCGACCAGGGTTCGACAGCTGCCCTCGAGCAACAGAGTTAGGGACGACCCAGGGTGCGCCCGTACATGGCCAGGGCTCGAGCCACGCTCTCGAGGCACCCCAGGACGTATTCGAGGCTAAAGGAGGGGGTCGACATAGGAATCCCCTCGGGGGAGGCACCGAGCCCTCGAATCCTATCGCAGGGAATTGAGATCCACATGACCACTTATTGGCATCTTTGAGAGCGCCTCCAGGCCACTAGCCGACCCCTAACGACTGGGGCACGGGCTCTCACTCGAATTCCCCCGCTAGCAGCTCACCGGAGGCCATCGGAACTCGCCCAAACGAGGGTAGTACGACGCTCTCCACCCCTCCTCCTTTTTTCGGAAAAGGAGCGTGAGGGATGGACAGTAAAAGATGGCCGGAACTCTGATCGACCTCGTGCGCGCGAGGCTCGGGGGCTCGACCGCAGAAACCTAAATCTTGAGGGATCGAAAGCTGGCCCTCGACCAGGGTTCGACAGCTGCCCTTGAGTAACAGAGTCAGGGACGACCCAGGGTGCGCCCTACATGGCCAGGGCTCGAGCCACGCTCTCGAGGCACCCTAGGACGTATTCAAGGCTAAAGGAGGGGGTCGACGTAGAAATCCCCTCGGGGGAGGCACCGAGCCCTCGAATCCTGTCGCAGGGAATCGAGATCCACACGACCACTTCTTGGCATCTTTGAGAGCGCCTCCGGGCCACTAGCCGACCCCTAACGACTAGGGCACAGGCTCTCACTCGAATTCCCCCGCTAGCAGCTCACCGGAGATCGTCGGAACTCGCCCAAACGAGGGTAGTACGACGTTCCCCACCCCTCCTCCTTCTTCCTGAAGGAGGAGCGTGAGGGTCGCACAACAAAAGACGGCCGGGACTCTGATCGACCTCGTGCGTGCGAAGCTCGGGGGCTCGACCGTAGAAACCTAAATCTTGAGGGATCGAAAGCTGGCCCTCGACCAGGGTTCGACAACTGCCCTCGAGTAACAGAGTCAGGGACGACCCAGGGTGCGCCCGTACATGGCCAGGGCTCGAGCCACGTTCTCGAGGCACCCCAGGACGTATTCAAGGCTAAAGGAGGGTGTCGACGTAGGAATCCCCTCGGGAGAGGCACCGAGCCCTCGAATCTTGTCGCAGGGAATCGAGATCCACACGACCACTTCTTGACATCTTTGAGAGCGCCTCTGGGCCACTAGCCGACCCCTAACGACTGGGGCACGGGCTCTCACTCGAATTCCCCCGCTAGCAGCTCACCGGAGATCGTCGGAACTCGCCCAAACGAGGGTAGTACGGTGTTCCCCACCCCTCCTCCTCCTTTCTGAAGGAGGAGCGTGAGGGTCGCACAGCAAAAGACGACCGGGACTCTGATCGACCTCGTGCGCACGAGGCTCGGGGGCTTGGCCGCAATGAATCATTCCCCAATAAAACGAATACAAGACCTCGGAGGAGTCTCAACACTCCACCGAGGCCTCGGGGGCTACACCCGGCGGGTGCGCTCGCGCGCCTCCACCGGAAAAAATCACGACGCTACGACTCTAGTTCAAACAAACCTCTGGGAGAGTGATCACACACTCACCCAAAGGCTCGGGGGCTACTGTCAGTACCAACAGCACGGGGGTACCCACATCCATCGCTAATAAAAAACTAAAACAACTGAAACCGCAATAAAAGGCAGCCTGCCTCGACGGGGCGCCTTGACCGTGCTTCAGCTCCGACTCGTACGAGGCCCGCTCGACGGGACGCCTCGACCGCGCCCCATCCCGTACAGCAAGGTACCTCGATGGCGCTCCGACCCGCGTGAGGCTCGTTCGCCCACTGGAAAAAACTCTGACTCGCGTGAGCCCGGGTCGAGCGCCTCGGCTCCTTCTCTTTACCTACCCCAGGACAAAAGTCATAGCATTTAATGCGGTTACCTACTACCACCTACCAGTATGGCTGCGACCAGGATCGACGTGGGAACAATGCCCGTGTCAGACCTCACTGTTTTACCACCCATCCCGTGATGGGAGGTGAAAACCGTCACTGTACCCACCTTACCGCGCACTGTTTACCATCGATCACCCTCGAGGGAGGATAAGATGAGGCCCGTTCTCCGCAATCTCGGGGATTCGGCCTTATCCATCCGGTCTCGACCCGGCCTCGATCCAACCTCGACGCTCGGCACAGTTCAACAGCAAGGGAAGGACGGTGTGGCGCGGCGCTCCGGGTCATTTCGCCGTCTCGTCTCCCACGACGCCATGGTGTCCAGGGATGGCCGACCATTCCCAGAGCATGTCGCTACGGTCAGCTCAATAGGAATCGACAAAACATCACCTCAAGGCTCCCTGTCGTCTTGGCCTCCTCTCGCTCTATAAAAGGGCAGGCCAGGGTTCTACGGGGACGGACAAACAATGGACAACGAAGAAATACAAGAGACAACACGCCGGACGCAAGATAGAGATCGATATCTCAAGCAATCACCCTTGTCCTCTTTTTCCTCTCTTTGAGACTTGGGCTCGACGCCCTCTCTCGCATGCTTGTAACCCCTACACGAGCACTTCGGTGCAAGGAAATACAAACTTCTCCCCCCCGCTGGACGTAGGGCCTTCTTTTGCCCGAACCAGGATAAACCCCCGTATGTTCTCCTTGCATCACCATCCAGGAAAGAGACACGCAGCATTTACTCGTTGGTTTAGGACCCCCTCGGGTCCGAACACCGACACTTGCGTTGGCCAATGAGCAGCACTAGTATATAAGTATCGGCTCTAGACCTCTACTCTATTTTCACTTTTAAGGTTGGCAAAGTGTGTTCAGCAGCTGCTAGCTTTCATTAGGTCGCATGTTCATCAATACTCCCGATTTTTATAGCAGCAGTGTCTTGTTCTATGCACTTCTGTCATATTTTTATTGTGTTGCGTGCAATTGTTCGTAACCATTGAAGTGGCAATATCGAACCCTTATGATGGAATTTGATAAATCCCAGCATGCTATTGTGGAAAGGCCTATCTACTTCAAGTCGCCTCTTTTCTTTTTCTTACAAGGCTCCTGCGAATCTTGCCGGGCTATTGTGGAAAAGCTAAGCGTATAATAAATAAATAAAAGAATTAATCCTATTGTTCAAAGCTAAACGATTGGTGCGATGGTAAGGCACGCTGGTCCCAATCCTTTAGTGCTTGGTTTAA
The DNA here is from genome assembly GCA_038087645.1 of Saccharum hybrid cultivar R570. Taxonomy (NCBI): domain Eukaryota; kingdom Viridiplantae; phylum Streptophyta; class Magnoliopsida; order Poales; family Poaceae; genus Saccharum; species Saccharum hybrid cultivar. The sequence continues at coordinate 3,097,740 of JAQSUU010000687.1, read as the reverse complement.
GGTTCAAAGTCTACAGTCTAGTATTTTTTTCCTATTATAATTATTATTGTTATAAGTGTGTCCAAATCTGGCACTTTTTCTTTTTATAATTATCAAGTGAGTGACCATATTTTTTTCCTATTTCAAGTGTGTGACCATATTTTTTCCTATTTATTATTATTATTATTAGTATGCTCTATGAGACATGTACGATAAACATTAGCAATTTCTTTGTACTAGTATTTTTAATTGAAAGAATCCAAAACACAATTAATGTTGATACTATTTTAGCCTCGAATAATATATGACACGTCAGCTCCGGTGGAAGATACGCCACGTCAACTTGGGTGAATAATATGCCATGTCAGCTTAAAGCTCCCACTCGGTAGGTTACACGTTTTCAGTTTCGCACCAAAAACGTCTCTACATGGTTAAGCACAACTTTCTAATACACATTAAAACGTCTGTACCGGCTAGTAATGTTAAAAGCGTATCTAATTTCATGTCAACTAGAGATATTTCGGTATTGCATATAAAAACATCTCTATACGCATAAGGACGGTTATATGAGACACTTTACAACGTGTCTTCATGCTACTCACGTTGAAAGCATGTCTAATTATGTGTCAACTTTATTTATTTTTAATTGCATGTTAAAAAGCATTTTTAGGTGCCTATTGACGATTTTGAGATGCGTTTTACAACGTGTGTAGAGGTTATTGATGGTTCAAAGCGTGGCTAATTTCGTGTCATTTTAATACAATGTTAACAGCATGTTAAAAAATGTGTCTAGATATCTCTTGACATTGAAAGTGTGTCAAATATCGTGACACTTAGATACGATTTTGAAATCGTGTCAAATAACGTCATTACGTGCCAACGTAGAGACGCTTTTGATGGCGTTACAAATACAACGTAGCTATAGGAGGGTTTTCTAGTAGTGTACTGACAACAGGTCATGTTGTACAAAGATGGATCAAACGTACCCCCAGGCCTTTTGATTGTATAATGGCCAGGCCGCCGTACCTAGAACGACTATTAGTTAATTAGAGCTGTGTACAACTGTCATGAATTCATGTACCCGGTCGTTCAGATACTGAAGAACGCACTTATGCTACCCAGACTAACATAGACGCTGTTGATTCCTCCGATGTCTACCTGCACATGCACGCGATGGCACGCGCCCTTCACTAGTAGAAATAAAAGGGTGCACCAGCGAAGGAGCCTGGGCAGGCGTCCAGGGTCGCCGGACCCTACGTCGCTTTGTGCTCTTCTGTCCTCTTCACTGAACCGAAGCAGGTGATAATTGTGTAAAAAAAAAGCGGGTGATAATGTTGCTGTGTTACCACATAAACAGTGACGAAGCTTGCTTAACACAATAGTTTTATGGTTTGTTCACCAACAAAATGCTTCGAAATTGCTTGTATTTTTTACAAATTGCTCAAATGGAGAGGTCATTATGGCCAGCACACATGAACATGCAAGGTAATCATATCAATTCTTATGCGATCGTCCAATCAAAATTCTAAAAGAACAGTGGAACTCCCCTTTGCCAAGCTAGGCACTGGTGGAGTCAAGGCCCAGCCACCCTGGGCCGTTGGCCGGGCTCCCCCACTACTTACCCTTTAGGCCCAAAGGCCCAAAATAGAGCAAAAGGCCAGCGTGAGGGGCGCCGCCGCGGCTTCGACTCCCAGGCGTCACGGAGACGGAGCGCGAGCGCTCGAGGTTGCAACGCGGCACGGAGACGGGATGGGAGACCGAGGCGCTATTACTCCATGGTGAGGAGGCCGAAGCGACGCTCTATGCGCCGACCTCAATCCCAATCGGATCCCAGGTCAGCCTCAATCCTCCTTCATTATATCTCTGTCAGTTCCAATCCCCAAGACTGATTGAGATATAATGAAGGAGGATTGGGGTTGACCTAGGATCTGATTGGGGTTGAGGTCGGCGCATAGAGCGTCGCTTCGGCCTCCCTGCCATGGAGTAATGGCACCTCCTCGGTCTCCCATCCCATCTCTGTGACGCCTGGGAGTCAAAGCTACGGCGGCGCCCCTCATGCTGGCCTTTTGCTTTGTTCTGGGCCTTTGGGCCTAAAGGGTAAGTAGAGGGGGAGCCCAGCCAACGGCCCAGGGTGGGCGGACCTTGGCTCCGCCAGTGAAGCAAGGCCTAGCTTTTTCGTGGGCATGATGAATCTTCTTCCTCTTTGAACAAAGGCAATCTTTGAGAGTTGATTGATTTTCTAAAAGACAACAATGAAGAAGTCAGGAATGGCTATGATCGAGGTGGCTTAAATTGTAAGATGACTTCCCCAGATATCCAAAAGGATCTTGCAAGGTGTTGTGCAGAAGAAATAACTGAAGCAATTATGGAAGAGATTGTTAATAGGCCATTCTCTGTTCTCATTGATGAATCAAGTGATATATCAGTAAAAGAGCAAATGACTGTTATTTTAAGGTTAGCAACTAGTATATTGTGTCAGCTCTATTAAGTTGTCTAATTTTGTACAATATTTAGTTTTATTAGTGTTTTTTTAATTGGTGCACTACTGCAGGTATCTTGCAAGGTGTTGTTGAAGGATCATGCAATTTGGGTAGTAGCAAGGAATACAATTAATTTTGCAGAAAGGCATTTGTATAGGAATAATAAATGTGATCTATGGACTTAGCAATTGCAGGCGAAGCATAGGTAAATGAATTAAGCAATTAGCAAATTGGAGTTCGATCTTCCACGAGTCCTGAATCCCAAAATAACTCTAGTCTGTATCTAGAAGTATAGAATTTCAAACCCAACTCTAGTTCGTATCTAGTCATTATCTAGAAGTATAGAATTCCAAACCCAACTAGGGACATAGATGCTTTTAGGTATTAATTTTAACAATTGTTTTAAGAAAAGGTTAAAAAATAAAAAATGCGAGTGGTGACGGCCGAGGCGGTGCTGCCGGGTGGTGAATAAAAAAAGGCTCAGGTGGCGCTACCGGATTTTAAACCAAGTTACCTACTCTCGTTTTCGCGTCCTGAGAAATAGCTTTAACTAAATATGTATATAAAAATATTAATATTTATGGTACATAATTAATATCATTAGATAGATCATTGAATATATTTTCATAATAAATTTATTTAAAAAAATAAATGTTGCTAATATTTGCTACAAATCTAGTTAAGTTTATCGGCACGTAAACCGTAGCGATAGATATTTAGAGACAGAGGGAGTAGGGCTGCTCGATAATGCTTGGAACCAAAATTTAGTGGACTAGCTAAATAGGTATTTGTATCAAACTTCTTTTTTATTTTGGGTAAATGGCTGCCTGTTTTAACAGCGATGAAGCCATAAATGAAGATTGTTGCTACAGTATTTATTATCTTGGGCCGCGTTCACTTCCCCCTCCCAACCCAAAATATTTTCTCTTACACACATCACATCAAATCTTTCGACGCATGCATGAGCATTAAACGTAGGTAAAAAAGATAACTAATTACATAGTTTGTCTGTAAAGTTCGAAACGAATCTTTTGAGTCTAATTAATCTATAGTTGGACAAATTTTACCAAATAACAACGAAAAGTGCTACAGTAACTTTTCAGCTACTTTTCGCGAAGTGAACACACCCTTGGCTGTGTTCGGTTCCTAAAAAAAAAGTACTATGCGAAAAAAAGATTTCTGTCACATCAAACTTGCGATACATGCATGGAGTAATAAATGTAGATGAAATCAAAAACTAATTGTACAGCTTGGTTGTACTTTGCGAGACGAACGTTTTGAACCTAATTAGTCAACGGTTGGACACTATTTACCAAATAAAACCAAAACGTGCCACGGTATTTTTTTTACCCCTTTTCAGGGATCTAAACACAGCCCTTTATACTTATATACTTATATAATATATAACCTAAGGCCTTGTTTAGTTTCCAATTTGGGCACCCAAATTTCACTATGCAAAAAGGAGATTCCCCATCGCATCAAAATGTCGGCAAATGCATGGAGTACTAAATATAGATGAAATCAAAAACTAATTGCACAGTTTTGTTGTACTTTGCAGACGAACATTTTGAGTCTAATTAATCATTTTTTGAACATTTTTTTTGCACTAAAAACAAAAAGCTGCTACAGTGTTCCGGCAGGAACACTGTAGCAGCCAGAGCCGATTCGGGTGGCAGAATCCTGGATCTAGGGTGTGTTCACTTCGCGAAAAGTAACCGAAAAGTTACTGTAGCATCTTTCGTTGTTATTTGGCAAAATTTATCCAATTATGGACTAACTAGGCTCAAAAGATTCGTCCCGACATTTACAGACAAACTATGTAATTAATTATCTTTTTTACCTACGTTTAATGCTCCATGCATGCGTCGAAAGATTTGATGTGATGTGTGTAAGAGGAAATATTTTGGGTTGGGAGGGGAAGTGAACGCGGCCCTAAACACGGCCTAAATGCTAGTTTTCGCGCGTGCGTTGGCGTCCTGGCGTGCGCACCGCTCGCTGCCGTGCATCTCCCAGAGTGCGGACGCGGCCGTTCGATGCGCAAGCAACGGGAAGAAGTGGAAACCGCTCGGTGGGGCCCACTATCAGGCAGCACTGTTTGAATTTGGGGAGTCGCGCCCGTCATTTCCGCCCTCTCTCCTCTCTCTGCTATGTCCGCTCCCTCTCCTCTCTCCTCTGTCCGTCCCGTCACTGGCGACGCCGGAGATCCGCGGCGGTGCAGCCCCCCTCCCTCCCCCGCGGCTATCGCGCAGCGCTCCCCGGCGGCCTACGCGACCCATCTCTGACGGCCGCGCATGCCCCTTTTCTTCTGTCCTCTACCCATTTCATCACCGGTGTCGACGCAGGAGATCCACGGCAGCGCTAGCCCCCCGCTCTCCCCCGCGGCCTGCGCGATCCATCTCCAACTACCGCGCAGGCCTCGCGCCCCTCCCGGCTGCTGTGCAGGCCTCGCCTCCTCCTAGCTGCTGCGGAGGCGCTCCTCGGCGGCTGTGGTACCCTCCCCGACGGCCGGTCGTTGTCTCCCCAGCGTCGCGTGCTCTCTCCCCGCGGCCGTGCGACCCATCTCTGACAGTCGTGCAGGCGCTCCTAGCGGCCGCTCGTGCTTTCCTGGCGGCCTCTCGTTCTCTCCCCGGCAACCGTGCGGGCTCTCCCCGGCGACCTCGCGTGTCCCAGGCCCATGGTCGTGCAACTGGGAGGTGCTCCACCGACCCGCATTGCTTCGCGCCTTTGCCTTGCAACTGTTTTCGCCGACGAAATCGACTCTGATTTGGTTTGTTCCCCTTTCCCCTTTCTGACGCGTTTGTCCTTTTTACCCGTTTCAGTGCATGTTGTTCTAACCCTACACGTTATGGCCGAGGGATCTCGCCTATACAAATCCCCGGCGGATCTACCATTGCAGGTGCAGTATTGGGCATTTGGACTTCAGTTGGTACTGGTGCATCTCCTACTACAGTGGGTTGGAATCTCCTACTACAGTTGCAACGGTGAGTTTATTTTGGGATATCTCAGACATAATTTCTGCAGATCTTGAGTATTAGTGTACACTAGGTATAGGCCTGTTCTTAGTTTTGTTAACTACATGTGTGCATTTGTGTGGTTCTCCTCTCTGTTATTGTTGATTTATATTCAACCTGTGCGCTTCTCTGTATTTCTGGATGACTGCACATGATGTAATACTGCACATGAACCGGGTGGGGAGGGAAGGAGGCAGGGGGCCTAAGCCTTCCTGTACCAAAGTCAAGTAATAGATCCTTGCGTTTTTGCTCTTAATTCAAGCTTTGCTGTTTTGGTAGAATGATATGATTGCAAATACATACAGTACTGTAATTATATGAACTTCAATTCCCTTCTCTCGCCAATCATCGCCGGTATATATAGCATCCAATCTAGAATTCTGAATCATAGTACATGTCTATCTGGTGCTGGTGATTACTGACATTTCAGAGTATATGTGAAGGTAGTCATGTAACTGTCCATAAAATCCAAAGGCTACAGGCCAAAAGTTAGGTGCAAGTCCTAACTGAAAGTACTCATATATATTTCCTCCGTCCCTTTATAAGTGTCGTCCGGGAAACGTATTTGTGAGGGAAATACAGTTTTCTAGATACACATATTAAGGGACAGAGGGAGTAACCCAATAGAGTATGTACTAGTAATTGGCGCCACACTTTGCTGCTGTTTAAAATTACCTCCAGTTTGCCCCGACAAGCTAGGTATGTGCATGACAGCTCTGTTGCAACCTCCCTTGCATCGGACCCTTTGGTCGTAGGGCACCTATGTTATGTGCTGCTAGGGTTGAGAGGAGAGAGTTGAGGAGAGCGACGATGACGGACGCGCTACAGTACCATGTGGGGCTACAGTTCCGCCGGTACTGTTCATATCACGAGAGGCAGAGGACCGGCGGCTAGGGCTGTGAGGGGCGCTGAGAACGCCGGCCGCGGGGCTTCGCCCACGGCTGGCAAGGGAGAAGGTTTTTCCTTCTAATATCTTGCTTGATTAGATTGATACATCTCCTCTCCTTATATAGAGAGGTTAACTTGACTCCTAAGCAAGCGACTCTTATATCTAATTAACCTTAACACTAATGGGCTGTACCACCAGCCCAGGCCCAATAGGCCCCTGCCATACTCTAACACTACACTCCACCTGGACATGCAGCTCGTCCTCGAGCTGCAACCTAACTCGACTCGACATAAACCTATTACTTAAAAACAAGTCTTTTATATCTCGGCTTATTGAGTTATTCGGCCATAAGGCACGACGTGAACTTTTTATTTCCACTGCATCTCTGAATAAAGGTGGCCCCCATCCAGCAGCTTGAAGAGAGAGGGTCCGGCCCTCAGCAAAGGCCGGGCTGTGGCCTTGACATTGAACTAGAGGAGGCTGATGAAGGTGAACTTGTGGCCAGCGGAGACGCCCTCGCTGCGGCCGGTGCCGGAGCACGACAACGCTAATTAAGGTCCGCCTATGGGTGGCCACACACTTGCGTCCCCAAACGCCGGCGTTGTAGACGCCGAGTTCACCACCCGAGGTGGCGATGGCACGCCCGATCTCCATGACGCAGCGGACGAGATCGGGGCCCTCCAAGTGGCGAAGCGCAGCCTGGTGGCGAAGCAAAGAGGCACGGGGCACAGACACCAGCAATGTTTTAAAAAACGCTAGACGCTAGGCGTGCGCTAGCCTAAGGTTTAGAGTTTAGGAAGTTTAAACGTAGATTAAACCTGATTAAACGTTTTTGTTTTTTTTTAAAATTTTTGTGATGCTGAGAGCAAAATCAGTACTAATAACACAACTAGAAGTAATAACAGCGATCATACCTCTTGCTTGGAGCAAGATTAGTAGTAAGTACTAAGTAATAACACCTGGATGTGCTGCCTCGATCCCCCTCCAGGCTGTGCGATTTCTCGAGCAGGGGCTCCGCTCGCTACCAGCGGCAAGAGCGGCGGCAGGTCACGGCCTCGCGTGCGTGAGGAAAGGAAAGGAGGAGTAAGTCTGATCCCTCCCGCCCGCTCTGTTTCCACGTGCAGCCCGCCCACAACCTGCGCTTTTTTCCCGCATGAGCGTGCCCTCTCCCGCTCGCGTTCTCCACGCGTGCATGACCGCCGCCCACCCGGCCAGCGACGCCTAGCGCCGATTTTTCACGCATCCGCGCCGCCTACACGCCGCCTAGCGCGTAGACGCAGCATCTAGGCACGCCCAAAGTTTAATTGGGCGCCTAGGCCCTAAACGAGACGTTGGGCCTCCGTTTAGCGTTTAATCAAGATTAAACGAAGTTTAATTGCGTTTTTTAAAACATTGGGCACCAGCTTCAACCCACGCATCTCCCGCGCCTGCCGTCGCGCCAGGAGTCCGCGTGCTGCAGCCTGTAACCGCACCGCCGCCAGGACCGCCTCCCGCATCTTTTTGGCGCATCTCCTGCAGCCGCTGCCGTGCTCGGAGACCGCGCGCAGCAGCCTGCAGCCGCACCATAGCCGACACTTGGTGAATAAGCATCGGCTGTGCTGCGATGTCCTTTCGCTGCTTGATCTGCTGTGCGGTGTCTGCCTTCGCGCGGCGAAGCACAGCTTGGAGGAACTGCGACGGGGTGCGGGGCTGAATCAGCTGCAGATCGCACAGCCGCCGCACTCGCCGGCGCGCCAGGAGGCCACGCGCCGCCGCCTGCAGACGCACCGCCGCCAACACCTGGCGCGCAAACGCCGCCTGACGGCTGTCCATGGCGGCCAACCATGCGTTGATGTTGGCCAGCGCCTTGGCGATCTGATCCCACAGCGGCTCATCGAAACCTGGAATCTCCGATACCAGATTGTTATGTGTTGCTAGGGTTGAGAGGAGAGAGTTGAGGAGAGCGACAATGACGGACACGCTACAGTACCCTGCGGCACTACAGTGCCGCGGGTACTATTCACATCGGCGAGAGGCAGAGGACCGGCGGCTAGGGCTGCGAGGGGTGCTGGGAACGCCGGCCGCGGGGCTTCGCCCACGGCCGGCAAGAGAGAAGGTTTTTTCTTCTAATCTCTTGTTTGATTAGATTGATACATCTCCTCTCCTTATATAGAGAGGTTAACTTGACTCCTAAGCAAGCGACCCTTATCTCTAATTAACCTTAACACTAATGGGCTGTACCACCAGCCCAGGCTCAATAGGCCCCTGCCATACTCTAACAACCTATATAACTCTGTACCCCTAAAACCTTGCTATGTGGTTAACTGGGGGATGTTTTCCCTGTACTTTGAAATGAGGATTGTTCAGCAGCTGATGGCCGCCAACAAATCAGCACCTTTATGTAATGTACTGGTTTCGTCTTGCACGCGGTCTGGACACCATCATCCATTTTCTTCCTATTCTGGATCAATGCATATTACTACCATATTGTTTTATTTGTTGAAATAGTTGCTGAAATTTTTTTATTTGCAAAATAAGGATAAAGATTAAGTGTGCTCACTATTGGATTGTCTTTTGATTTTATTTCGTAAGTCTGACACATAGTGTTCTCTAAAAATAGTTCTCAGCCTATGTAGCGTATTTATTCAGACTTTATTTGTTTGCTACCATAAGACACCCGCAATGCACATCATAATTGCTTTCTTTTTTATACATAAATGCCTCGTGTGCTAAATTGCTAGTTTTTATTTTCACGGACCTAGCCCAGCTTTAACTTCTCCCACCATTTTGTTTGATTCTCGGGGTGTGTCACCCACTTGTGTGTTAATAGCTTTCGTATAATGGGAATATCTTTCTCCTTATAACAATCGGGCCAGCTTGATAGGAATCCGGTCACTCGCGTATTCAGGCGTGCTGATAACAACCTCGACTATCGTCAGATGGTGTGTTCACATATGAATGCTTTCCTAAAATTTAGAATATGCAGATTTGTTGTGTTACTAACGAGATGTGAACAAAAACAACACAGGTAATGTTTCCTGTGCTTGAGGCCATGGGAAACAATGGATCAGACACAGCGGGACACTACTACTTGTTGGTTCTAAACCTAAGGGCAAAATGATTCGAGGTAATGGACTCGATGAGGAGTTTGGGAGATGAAAGGCTAAGAACAGGCTGCAACACTATCATGGAGGGCATTAAAACTCTACAGAGAAAACACTACCCAAACTCCAAAAAAGACAGAGGACTACAAGCCTGTGGACATTGGTGTGCCAAAACAATCGAATAAGTAAGTTGAAAATTAAAACTGGTTCTTGTGCTGCAGATTCTATACATTGGCTAAATCTAATAAGTGTTGCGCATTGTGTTATTGCAGCCATGATTGTGGATTTCATATGCTCATGCATGCTCAGCACTGGGATGGCCGTACAATATACAACTTCAAGGAGAAAGATATTCCCAATATACGAAAGCTATTGACACACAAGTAGGTGACACACCCCGAGAATCAAACAAAATGATGGTAGAAATTAAAGCTGGGCCAGGTACGTGGGAGTAAAAACAAGCAATTTAGTATGATACACGAGACATTTATGTATGAAAAATAAAGCAATTATGATGTACATTGCGGCTGTCTTATGGTAACAAACAAATAAAGTCTGAATATATACGCTACATAGGCTTAGAACTATTTTTAGAGAACACTATGTGTCAAACTTATAAAATAAAACCAAAAAGACAATCCAATAGTGAGCACATTTAATCTTTATCCTTATTTTGCAAATAAAAAAATTTCAGCAACCATTTTTCATTAACTTAAGAAAATGACAGAACATATTACATTAACTTAAGCACCATCTCTGTAAATTTAAAAAATTATTCCTTGAAAACTAAGTCCTAGAATCCTTCCTCCCTTTCATCACTTCTCTTCAATATTTCTCTTTTTCCTGCACGTTGCTGCATTGTGTTCTGTAGAGCCACAAGCATAGCATCTGTTTGGCTTCCTTTTTTAATGCACTTCCAGTGCTGACTTCTTCCTCCCTGTCCTCATACGGCCTTTAGCCTTTGTAATGTCTGGATCCAAGACTATAGTGTTCTCATGGGGAACAACCAATTCAACTATAAGGTCTTACTTGTGTTTGAGACCACAAAGGCTTCACCATTTTGCTGTGAAAGATGCCATTAGAGTAGTTCTGAGGGTGGAGAGATAATAGAAGATGTAGAAGCTCCAGGAGTTGGTTGCTACTGCTCATGAGCACAGCCTTGCTGCTGAACCTGTTCAGAGCCTTGCTGCAGCACCTGCTGTGCTGCTGTACCTTCATTGTGTGCCTTCTTCTTAGTCTTCATTGTCTTTTTCAGAGCAGCAAATTCCGCCTCTATTGCACGCCCATAAGTGGTAGCAATCTCACACAACTCATTGAAGGGTCGAGATGGCGGACTAGAGGGTGGTGAATAGTCCGTTCTAAAATTAATCGCGTCGGCTAACCGAAACAAATGCAGAATTAAAACTATCGGTCTAGCCAAGATTACACCCCCTCTATCTAAGTTCATAAGCACCTATCAAAAAAAAAAAAGGTCACCTATCAAATATTCTAAAAAGCAACTAAGGTGCTTTCCTTAGCAAGAGCTCACCTAACCAATTCTAGAGCAAGGTCACACAAACCTATGCACTAGTACTTTTCACACCGAGGGAGCTCCTACACAATTTTAGTAAGCAAAGCGCACAAAGCCTAAGCTCACTAGCAAAGCTCAAAGACAAAGCTACACAAGCTAAAGCTTAGAGCTTAACTTACTTAGCTACACAAACTAAGCAAGACAAGGGAACTACTTCTAGCTACACAGGCAAGAAGATAACTAGCTAGCTACACAAGCAAACTTGTTACAAGAGCAACTACACAAGAACAAGTATATGAATGTAAATACAAGCTTGTGAATTGAAAGCAAACCACCGAGAAGATGTATACAAGGTTGACACGGCGATTTTTCACCGAGGTTCACTTGGTTGTCACCAAGCTAGTCCCCGTTGTGGTGATACACCCACTTGATGGATCACGAGCTAATTGACTATCAAGAGTCAAACCCTCAGCGGGTGCCGCACATCCACTCTCAAGATGGGGATCCTTCAAGCCACGAGCTTTACTAGAGTTGCTCTTCGTGATCCCCGTGGGGTGAGCACAATCCCCTTCACAAAACCTCCTCCGGAGCCACGCACAATCTCCACACGTGCTTCAACGGAGTCGCAAGCCACCAAGCCATCTAGGAGGTGGCAACCTCCAAGAGTAACAAGCACCACCGGCTTGCAACACGATCATCTACTGCCACTCGATGCAATCCTCACGATGCAACGCACTAGAATCGCTCACTCACTCGATCGGATGATCACCATCAAGCTCAAGTGAGTTTGAGGCTCTCCAAGCACTCCACAAGCATGGACACTAAGTCCCAAGGGTGCCAAGCCACAGCCAAGGCCGGCCACCACTTCTATTTATAGTCCCACAACCGAATATAGCCGTTAGTCCCCTCACTGGGCATTTTTCGGGGGCGACAGACGCGGCACAGTAGCGTCTGTCGCCAAGCCGACAGACGCTACAGGCGCGTCCGTCGCTCCGTGCGACGCCACGTGTCCCGTTCATTTGAAAACCAACGATCATGAACAGTAGCGATAGACGCATCTGACGCCGGTCGACAAACGTGCCCGTATGCCCGACAGACGTGGTCCAATGACGATGTTTTCGCCCAAGTTCGTTAGACGCGTACGCCGCAAGGCCGACAGACGCGGCGTCGAGCGTCTGTCGCTCACGCTCGCGCGCGCTCGCGCAGTTCCACAGCGTCAGACGCTGGAACAGTGCACGAGGCCGCGTCTGTTGCCTTCGCGATAGCGCGTCTGTCATGCCCACGCGCACAGGACGAGCTAGGGTAGCCCGACAGACGCTGACGTCAGCGTCTGTTGCTCCCGGCTCGCGCGTCTATCGCGTGTATCTCGGCGATACTTCGTTGTTTTCTCGTTCCGCTTGATCGCCCTTGTCACTTATGAGCTACTCTCCATATGTGTATCACTAAAGCACATGTTTTAGCTCATGAAACACTTCCGTGCTTTCACCACTTTTTAAACCTCCGGCGCAATGGAAAATAGATATTTTATTTCCCCAAAAACGCCTGAATCCCACGCTTGCAAGCTCGGTGGGAAGGAGAGTGAACCCCAAACCCCTCACTACCGCTCAAACACCGCCGCCTTCGCAAAAGTGCCAACACCAACAAGTGTTCACCACCTTGTGCACGTGTGTTAGCATTTTCACACTTATTTTCTCGAAGGAGTTAGGCACTCAACTTGCCTCGCCACTCGATCCTAACACGTATGCAAAGTTAGATCGCTCAATTGGCACTAGATGACCGATAAGCAAACAAGTTTGCCCCTCTTGCTAGTACGGTCATATATCCTAAACCCGGTCATCAACTTCTCTACACACCTATGACCAGTGAAATAGAAATGCCCAAGGTTATACCTTTGCCTTGCGCATTCCACTCCATCTCCTCCGACGTTGATGCAACACATGCACCAACCATATTACAAATGATATGATCCTTCATATCATCATGTGACCTTGGTCCATCAATCTTAACCTCACTTGCTCTTCACCGTTGCGTCGGTCTATTGGCGCCAAGTCTTGCTCAAGCTTCACCGCCTCGCGGTCCATCGCTCCAAAGCCTCTGACTTGCCCTTCACACTTAGAACCGGTCCGTCGAGCCAAGCCTCATCTTGATCTTCGCCACCTTGGCCACATGACTCCATGTCATATCTCATATGCAATGAGCTCCTTTATGACACAATCACTTATGGATTAATTCCATGTGTATCTCACATAAACACAATTAGTCCACCTAAGGTTGTCACTCGATTTCCAAAACCAAACAAGGACCTTTCGCTCATCTAACATACTACCCTGCTGAGAAATCTTTGCGAATAAGTGTGCAAGGTTTGCAAAGCGGACTGCTCTCTTAGATTTCTCTAGCATTGCAACTATTTGACCACCAACTTGCAACGCAGATACAGAAGTTGCATTCGCCTGCGGTGTCCATCTCTGAAGAATGTAGGGGTCCGGGATTTTTTGACCCCCTTATCTGTCAACACTTTTAGAACATGGTAGCAAAAAATTTCATCATTCTAGAATTTGTAGCATTGATAGCTAATTACAGTATGCTCTTCATTGTAAGTAATCTCATACGGCCTAGAGCCATATCCTCCAACAAAATCTTCAATAGGGCTCAACAGATACACATTTGGATATATCTGCTGATATACTTATTGTGCCATCTTCTAAAGTTCAGCACAAAACCTGTAGTAAATGTTCCTTGTGTACACTTGAATAGCATGCTTCTCCAAAGGATACCTTGACCATGGTGGAGGCAACTTCTGGTCCGTCCTGTAGTCCTGCTTATCCTCCGCTATATCGGTTTTGTCCTAGATTTTCTTGCATGGGTGGATAAAATCCAATATGGAGTTATGTGGATTCACATATTTCTTTAGGACAACATTGAAGCTCTTGCTTCGCTGTGTCGACTGCAAGAATGGATAGAACCTGTCCATGAAGTAGGCAGGAACCCAAAGATGCTTGATCTGAAACAAGTTGCAGAGGATTTCATTTTCAGCAGCTCCATACTTTTCTATCATACCTTGCCACCTGCTCTCAAACTCTTCTGGACTTAGGCTATGGTTCACAATCTCACTGTACTCCTCCAAGCCTTTTCTCGATGAAAAGTACACCCAAGCCTTGACTCAATCTTTGAAATGATGTGCCAACAGCAGCATCGATGCCTGGTAGATACAAAAACAGCCCTTATCGTTGCTGCCATTGCCAAGTCCTGGTCTGTGATCAAATTCAGAGGCTCCAGCCCATTCATTGCTTCTAGAAAGGCTTGGAACAACCAACAATAGGAATCTATAGTTTCATTTCTCAAGAAAGCACAACCCACTTGAATTGATTGTGCATGTCTATTAATTGCAATGAATGGAGCAAAAGGCATCTTATATATATTGGTGAGGTATGTGCTGTCAAAAGAAATGCAGTCATTTTAAGTCTTGTATGCTACCCTTGCTGCACCATCCACCCAGAAAATATTCTCCACTTTGTCATCACCATCAAGCTTAACTTTGTAGAAGAAAATGCTGTCTTCCTTCTTCAACTCATCGAAGTAAGATAGAGTTTCAGACATATCACTCCTCGCTCCATGTGCCCTTATCCCTACCCTTAAGTTGCTCAAGTGCTTCTCATGATAAGGTACAGAATGTGCAGATCCATACAACTCAGACATAAGCTGCATCATTCGGCTCATTTCCAAATTGCAATTATACAAAAGGGTTAGAAACTGCACTTTCTCTTTTGGTATTCCGGCATGTGACCTTAGAAACTTAGCAAGCGATGGTTTATCCACTAAGCTATGATTGTGATCAGCAACAATTGCTTCACAAACCACTTGTTTCCATTGAACTTGATCAACATCCTTGCTCTGCAGCCCGTGTACTTCATCTTCTCTCTTTTCCTCTTGATGCCTATGCACTTTGCCTTTTTCCCTTTTGGTTCATCCAAATCAGATCCACTACTTTGAGAGGTATCAAGCTCAACATCATCAACTTCAGTGATCTCTTCATCAACACCCTTGCTCTTTTTACCTTTGCCTTCCTTGTTGCACACAAATAAGACCTTGTCAAGTTCCTTTGTAATGGCTGACCTCCTAGACGTTCCGGTTCTTATAGAGAAGCCCTTCCTTCTAGCATATTCATTGTAGCAAAGTCTAGCCTCTTCGATTGTATTAAACATCTTTCCAACATATGGCTTGTCGGGCGAAGAAATCACCGCTAGAAACTGCAAGTCAACATCACCAACATCAGCCTCTGTAGCTTCTGCGACACCAATAGCTGTTGATGGTTCAACTTCATTCTTAGCAGCAACTGCCTCTATGTGTGTCTTCCAAGGAGCATTGCAGTTCTGAAATAGCTGCCACTAGTTCAACTTCGTTCTCAGTACCAGCTGCCTCTATGTGTGTCTTTTAAGGAGCATTACAGTTCTGAAATTGTAGGCAGATCTGAGACTGCATCATAGGTACTAGGTACTTGTGTACAAAATGTAGGATTTATTATCTCAACATCTTCGAAGAAATCATATGCCTCTGCAGGAAGCTCATCCAAATCCATAACCCTTTTCCCTGCATGTTTGAAATAAGCAATTACATGTTATATTTCAAGCATTTTTTTCCAAATTATTAGGCAACTACTAACAAAACTACTAGTACTTTCATAGGCAAATGACAATGCATTTCAAACAATCTGTCCATAACAATCAATAGGCTTACCCTCCTTAATTTTCTAATTTATTTGTTCCTTTTTCATTTGTGATTGTTACTGACAATGTGTACATAAAAAACAGAAACTTCATTGAAGGGAGAATCATTTCAGAAAAGTCCTATCATCATCTATGTGCATTATTCCTTAGCTTGTGCACAGTATAAATAACAGTTGTGGCTCAAAATCAATTTAGGATGAAACTTAGCATAACATTGACAGTGACACTGCAGTCTGTGGATGTAGAACAAACTAAAAAGCTTGGAAGTCTACATAAGCACTTGGATAGTTGATAGTAGCACATGAACATATCTGGTTTATTCTCCAAATGTTTCTATGCAAGCAAGTTGGTATAAATTGTTGGGCAGCTGGTATAATTCTATTTAGCTCTAATATGCTTTTTTTTCCTGCATGTTGGACAACCATGTGAAGGCACCAACAAGTTGGTATGAAGACATGTGAAAATCTGTGAATATCTAGCAGTGTGCACCAGCAAGCTGGTATGAAGACATGTGAAAATCTGTGAATATCTAGCAATCTGTAACTATCTAGCAATATGTGACTTCCTAGTAATCTGTGACTTTCTAGCGATCTATGAAGATATGTAGACAACTAGAAATCTATTATTTTCTGAATGTGTTGAAAATACCCATCACATGGTATGATGGAAGGAAAGTAGTAAGAATTGAAAAGGAAAGAACCTTGGGAGGAGATATGAATATGCATTAATCTGACTTGAAATACCTGTTCCTGTTGATACTTTGCTTGAATAAATGCTTCAATCTTGATGTATGTGATTTTCTTCATGATCTTGGGTTCTATGATTTCCTGGGTGATTTTCTTTGTTCTGTTAAGATCCAATCTGGGAGTGGTTACGGCGGGGAGAAATAGCTTGGAGAAGAAGAAGATGCTGGGCGTGTTTTTTAGGAGAAAATGGTGATTCTGCCATTATGAAAAGTGGGCTTCGCAATTTTGCCATCCCGCAAATGGGATTCGCTCGTTTGCCATTGTCAAACAAGTCACGCCCGCTAAAATGCCGCGCGCCGGATTTATTGCCAATTTTTTTTTTATTTTTTTTGCTATACCATATTTTTTTCCCGTTTTACCCCTGAACCTTATCCTTACCTGCACGATCGGGAGAGATCGGTCTTCACGGAGGGACTCGTTCACGGACGGAAGACGGAGAGAAGGCCGAGCTGCCGCGAGGAGAGAGGGAACTAGCTCCCTGCCGCCGTCGCTGCCTTCAACGCCGCCGCCCACGCCGCCTCCGACACCGCTGCTGGCCCACTGCGTCCGTGCCCGGAGGCCCCCCACCGCATCCGCCCCGGGAGGCCGTCGCGCCTGCCTCTGCCGGTCGACGGCGGCGCTGCTCCAAGTGCTGGATGGGAGACTGGATGGAGGAGGACTGGCTCCAAGGGTACGTTCTCTTTTTGTTGTACTGTTAATCGAGGTGAGGCTCTGCGGCTGATTTCTGCATTCAGAGGGCTCCAAGGGTCACAACTGGATGTACCCAGTTGCTTTTGGCTTCATTGATGGTGAGACAACAGATAATTGGACTTGGTTTATGACTCAGTTGCATAAGGCCATAGGAGATCTTCCTGTTTTAGCTATTTCCTCAGATGCATGCAAATGCCTAGAAAATGCAGTTAAGAATGTGTTTCCACAGGCTGAACATAGGGAATGCTTTAGACATTTAATGAACAATTTTATTAAAAGGTTTGGTGGTGATATATTCTCTAAGATGTATCCTGCTGCTAGAGCTTATAGAGAATCAGTTTTCAATTATTTTTACAAGTCAGTCACTGATTCTAGTCCTCAAGTGTTGGTTTGGATGGAGGCTCACCATTACAAATTGTGGATAAGATCTGCCTTCAATCACGAGATTAAATGTGATTATATAACTAATAACCTTGCTGAAGTGTTTAACAATTGGATCAAAGACTGGAAAGACCTTCCTGTTGTTGAGCTTGCAGACAAACTTAGAGAGATGATTATGGTGTTGTGGGCGAAAAGGAGGAAAATTTCAGAAAAGCTTACTGGAAAGATCCTCCCAGCAGTCATACTGCAATTGAAAGGAAGAACTAGAGGACTTGGTCACTTAACTGTGGTAGAGGGTGGTAGTGCTGCAGCAGAAATTTGGGACACCTCAAACACTCGTAGTAGACATGTTGTTAAGTCTTCTCTGCATGAGTGCACCTGTCTTGAATGGCAGCATACTGGTAAGCCTTGCCAGCATGCTTTAGCTTTGATTATCAGTGCACAGTCTAGTAATGTAAATGTGGAGGATTTTGTGCACGAGTATTACTCTGTTGAGAGGTTCAAGGCAGCTTATAGGAGACTTATAGAGCCATTTCAGAAAAGCACCACTTGATAAGAAGGCTGCTGGTAGGTACAGAAAACTGAGGATGAAAAGCTTCCTTGAAGGTGGTGGCAGACGTTGTTCGGGCACTTGAGAAACCACTCGCCATAAGTCTTCGGCTGCTTGCTCTGGATACGGACCAATGGAACATGGCAAAAGGGACAGTGAGTACTGCCACCACCCATTGTGCTGGAGCCTGCTGAGGTTTGCCTCATCTGTCCGACAGCCGCAGCTTGGCGTGGATGCGTTGGGGCAGCGGACACCTGACGCGGACACGGCAGACGGCGGGCGCAACCGAAGCATCGACGCGGTGGTGCGGCAGCCTCCTGCCGCCGGCGTGGTGGGGCGGCGGCCTCTCCTCGAGCGGACACGGTCGTGCGGCGGTCTCCTGGCGGGTCCGTGGTGGGGCGGCGGCCTCTCCTGACGCAGCTGTGGTGGGGCGGCGACCTCTCCGGGCGCGGCTGTGGTGGGGCGCTGACCTCTCCGGGCGCGAGAACGCTGGGGCGACGGTGGCTCTCCTAGCGGCGCGGGCACGAGCAGCAACTGCAGATCTCGTGGAGGCCGCGGCGATCTGCCGTAGACGCGTCGGGGGCGGCGAAGGCGGCCGCCTGGAGAGGTGCCGGCGGTGGTCGTCTCTCTCCGTCTCCCCCGCTCTCTCTCGGTAGTGTTTTTTCTCCGTAAACTTCTGTGAAGAGGCCGTGCTCTCCCGTGACTCAGGCAGCAACGAAGGGATAAGGTTCAGGGGTAAAACGGGAAAAAAATATGGTACAACAAAAAAAAATAAAAAAATTGGCAATAAATCCGGCGCGCGGCATTTTAGCGGGCGTGACTTGTTTGACAATGACAAACGAGCGAATCCTATTTGCGGGATGGCAAAATTGCGGAGCCCACTTTTCATAATGGCAGAATCACCATTTTCTCGTTTTTTAGGGTGGGCCGTACTTGGGAGCGGCACACGTCTGCAGAGAAGGAAAGGCGCGTCCGGAGGCGCGCATCCGAAGAGAAGAGAAGGCGCGCACGCGAGGAGCCCTCCTTGCCCCCGCTGTTTCTCTTTTTAGAACAATGAAAATGCAATAACTATTTATTTTTTAAAATGGAGTGTGCAGTTAGATCGGGGTTTTCCTGCACGCTTAGACGGTAGTAAAATTCAATATATAATATATAATACAGCCGCTACAGCAGCTACCGCTGCAAAAATAAGCGGCCGAAGCCGAACAGGTCCTCTACTGGATCATCGAGTTTTTTTGTGAAAAAAATTTGTGTGTGGACCGTCCACACCTAGGCGCCATACCGACGTCGACTCAAACTCCGACGCGTGGACAAGTCGAGTCCGCCTCCGTGTCGTCTTTTTGTTTTTAGCCCTTTTTTCGAAAGATTCTCTCAAATATGTCCCTTGCGGAAAGATTTCAAAAAATAGACCCTTATCTTGGCGCCATATTCGTCGGCGCCAAGATATAACGGCATGGCGACAGGGTCATTGGCGCCAAGACCCTGCCGTCGTGGGGCTGACGTGGCAGGGAGCTTGGCGCCAAGAGCCCACGTTTTAGCCAGCCCCCTCTTTCTCCCCGAGTCATTCTCGTTTTCTTTCTCCTTCTCTTCGGATTTTTCCTTTGTACACTTCGGCCAACCTCTTCAATCGACCTATTAGACCGTGAAAAGTTAGATTTTATCCGTCGATCTTCGAGAGCTAGGTATCCTCTCACCCTTCCTTATTTATTTTTGAATCGATTTGGTAAAATAAAGTCATATTCTTAACCTATGAACTTCACATGTTTTTTGTTCATGTACTTTTTAAAATTCGTATGTATTTTACAACCGTAGGATGCCTAGACGTGGAAAAGCTAGAAAACAAAGGTATGCGTAGATCTTTTTCATCATATATTAAACCCTTAGTTTTAAGGTTTATTGTTATTTGTTTTGTTATATTAGAACAGAATTTGTTGAATTGTAGTTATGGACGGATGACCGAAAGTCCGTACGTCTCAAATCCGCTCCCTAGCGGTGTGCCAATACCCATGTGTTTCTGTGGCGATCCTTGCAAGGTAGATATTTCCGAAGATGAGGCAACATATAAGCAAAGATATTGGATGTGTTCCAATTTTGCATGGGAGCCTACAGAGCATAAGCGCCGCAGTACATTTATTGTGAAAAATTTCTTTTATTTATTAATTAATTTGTGTCATATGAAGTTTTGCATATTAATTGGATTTGAAACAATTGCATTTGCTGCAGACCCCTCCATCGCTATGTGATTTTAAGCAGTGGATCAACACTGAGATCAAGGAGGCTGACATGCGGCTTCTACAAGGCCTGAAGGAGTGGGATGTGGAGCGCTTGGAGATATTAGAGAAGAGACACATAGATGAGGCAGCAGCAAAGGAGCATAAGGAAGAGGAGGAAAGGAGACGTGTTGCTGCGTGTAGGGAGGAGAGGGAGAAGAAGCTTGAGCGCGTGCGCCGAGCGAAGACATCGATGGAGGATAATCCCGATGCCCAGAAAAAGGAAAAGTGGCCTCATTGTACTCAGTAGTATGCTAGTTGTATGGTTTAATTATAAACAATGTGGTCGATGTAGTATGCAATGTGTTTAATCTAATATACTTTAGGTAAATCATGTACCTAGGACATGTTCTGTGTCATTTATTTCGTCATCATGTACTTGATATGCACTTTAAGTTTTTGGACCTTGCATAGTGTTATCATATATCAGGTTTAATGTTACTCCAACGGGACGATCATCGTCAGAATCAACAGCCCTTGCGATCTCATTGGCTCTGAATCATTCATAATTTTAACACTATTGGAGACACGGATTTCATCTCCAATCTGGACTTGAGCATCAGTAGGAGGAGCGCTCTCATTATCGGGAACGTCTCCTGCAACATAGCCACAAATAAGAGATGATAAGAAGAGTGGATAAAAAGAAGAGACTTAAGTTACAAAGATAAAACGATACCTAATTGACACTTACTCAGATGATTCTGTGTCAAAGGGATCTCCTGAGGAGGATGTGCCACATCATTGGGGGCAGATTGCGCATTGGAAACGGTAGGCGGAACCTCCACATCCACATCACGTTCCGGGACGGGAGGTTCAAAGTATGTCTGCTCACCCATTGGCGGGGACAACCCAAGAGGGATGGGATCAACGAGCACTCGATGCACAACCACGTCCAAACTTTAGAACTGGTTTTTCATAGCCGATCTCACATAGTTGTCCCACTGATCTACACATTCTATTGAGATCATCTTCCTTAGCATGTTGGGAGAGAAACCTAGGTGAAGTACACCCTCAACTATGATGCCATCATCTCCATGGCAATGTACCTTCTCACGAGCCCTTGCAGTCAACTCACTAAATGATGACTTCTCATTGAATAGCACAGGCACACTTTGCATGTCAACAAACTCAACATATCTATAGCGATCTCATTCCACAGTTCCTTCATGATATATGCTCACTAGGTTGTCCATCTAGTTCCAAAACATAACGAAGCACAATTGCTTTACTCCAATATAAATGAAACATACTAAGTACTAGGTCTCTAATACATAAAAAGTAAATACTAAGTACTACTAACTACTAAGTATTCATAACTAATAACTACTACTAACTGCACAGTACTACTAACTAACTATGTCAAGTAACTATCTATGTAACTAACTATATAACTATTTAACTAACTAAATAACTAAGTACCTATATAAAGTATCTATCAATCTACATATCTATCTAAACATCTTTTTTAAATCTTAATCTATAATACACTAACTAACTAGCTAGCTAGCTAACTAACTAACTATTGTTAAGTAAGAACAACAAAGTATTTTACCTTGTAGGAGAAGCGGAGATGTCGGCGCTTGGCAATGGAGGGACGAGCAGCAGCGCGCGGCCTCACCGGCAGCGGAGGGCGGCCGGCGGCGCGCGGGCGGGCGGCGGCGGCATGCGGGCGAGCGGGCGTGCGGGCGCCGGAGATGGAAGAAAGAAAGAGAAGAAGGAAGAGAGAAAGAAGAAAGAAGAAAGAAAATAGTTTTACAGGGGGTATAGCGCCAAGATCCATGACGCCATGCATGGCGCCAAGATCCATGGCGCTAAGTACCCTTGCCAGGTTACCACGTCAGCGCCACGACGACAGGGTCTAGGCGTCAGTGGCTCTGGCGCCATACCGTTATATTTTAGCGCCGACGACTATGGCGCCAAGATAAGGGTCTATTATTTGAAATCTTTCCGCAAGAAGCATATTTGAGAGAATCTTTGCAAAAAAAAAATGGCTAAAAAAAAGACGGGCCTCCGTGCCCCGGCTCGCGAGGGTCGAGTCTGCCTGCCAAGTCCCAGCGGCCAGCGCTAGCCCCGATCAGAACCGGCTAACTTGCTTCCGCTCGCAAGCTACAGGCTCGTACAGTTCGGCTCGCAAGCCACAGACTAACGAAGCTGCAATCGGGCGGATTCGCTGTCCCCGTCACGCCACCGCCTGCGCTGGTGAGCTCGCGTGCATTAGTTGCCGATGGGCCGCCGCCGCCGCGAGGGAATGCGTCGTTGCCGCGGGTCAACTGTCACCGCCGCCGACGCCGCGCGGGACTCCCGCAGCCGAGCCTCCGGCAGAGGCTCCGTGCTGGCTGCTGCGCTGAGCCCCCGCGCGGCACCGTTGAATCGGGTGAAGACGAGAGCAGCAGCTGCAGGTCGGACGACGGCGTGGAGCAGTTGCAGGCGGAGAGGCAGCGGCCGCCATGGAGAAGAGAGACGGCGGCTGACCAAATGATTGCGGCGCTTTTCCCACTACGAAGCCGACGTTGGAGCCGAACTGTACGAGCCTGTGGCTTGCGAGCCGAAGCAGGTTAGCCGGTTTTGATCGGGGCTAGCGCTGGGACTTGGGAGGCAGACTCGTCCACCGGTCGTAGTTTTACAGCATGTTGACTTGAGCTTTCTTATTTTTAACTCACCAACAGTATTTCTCTCTCGTATAAATCAGTCAACGATATTTTCAACCGCTTATTTTCAGCTCAACCGAACAAGCTAAGCTATGAGTGAACCGTATGGCGCCCGGGTGTGGACGGTCCACACACAATTTTTTTCCGTTCTGCTTGTGCCATGTCATTAGATTCCCATTCCACTAACACAGGAAATTAGCGGCTTTGAATGAAGCATTGTCGGCGCACAAGGTGAAGGACCCAAACATTCCCCTCTGCCCTGCAGTTTCGTCGCTTCTTCCTCTGTCGACGAGAAGGTGTCAGCGTAAGGTTGACGCTGCCTAATCCCTCTGTTCTCGAGAACGCCGTTTCCACCACTCCCGCAACTGTTGTAACAGGTATATATACAAGGGCGCCACATCAAATCAACCCCTTCCCTTGTCCTACACGGTTTCACTCTCACGGTCCTGCTCCTTCCTGTCCCTCTGTTTGGATTCATGGCGAGGGAGCAGGAGGTAATCCGCTCGGCTGTGCCTGTGCTCCGCCTCCTCGGGGTTCTCTTCCTGCTCTCCGGTGCTTGTTCCACGTCGTCTGCCTCCCCGGCCCGGGTGTGCGCGGGCTCACGTGAGTAGCTGCTGCCTGTGACTGTGATTCACTGTGTATATGTGCATGCTTCTTGCTCCCTGGTGGGCGTCGATCCGCCTTGCTTCGCTGTATGTGTTGCCCTGTCCTCTGCAGGGGAGCCGGTGGTGCTGGGAGAGGCGCTCGGATTCTGCGGCGGCGACGCCGGCCTGAGCTGCTGCGACGCCGCCGACGACGCGGGGCTCAGGGCGGAGCTCGACGGCCTGCGCATCTCCGACGGCGCGTGCGCCGCCATCGTCAAGGCCGTCCTCTGCGCGGTAATATATCCTCCTCGATGGCGACTCCGCCGTCGTTTCTTGTCCTCTGCGCGGTAATATATCCTCCTCGCGGCATCAGCGCCGCTTGCCTTGGATGGATCCACCGTCCCCCGCCGTTCCGTGCTCATATCCAGCTTCTGTGACTCCGCTCTATCCCCTCTCCCTCCACGCGCCTCAGCTGTGGGTGCGTGGGTCGATCGGAATGGCTCGCGAGTCGCGACTCCAGTCGGGGAGCCAACGAATCCACCACATCCCCGTCCAAGGCATCCTTCTTATCATAATGTATTATGGTGACTCCTGTTGTTCATCTGGATCTTCATTCGCTGGTACTGTGATTGGACTGACACTAGGTTCGAAACAACTGTTCGGTACAGCTACAGCCCAGCTGAAAAGAATTTCGGCATCCTTTATCGACTAATCTAGTCCAAGTACAAATGATTGATTCGCAAGCACCACATGTCAGAGCAGTTGGTATGCGCACGTTTTTAGTCAATTATTTTCTGATCTTTTAGTCCATATATCTATGAATGATGGCTGCAACAAATTCTACTTAAATAAATATATCTGTATATAAGCTTACTAAATGTCCGCGACTGAATTGGTTTCCATTCGGTCAATGCACATCTGCAGAGATTGTGTTCAATTCCTACTATGCGTGTTCGTATACTATTTAGTGTTTGTAAAAGGTTTGAGGTGTGTTTCTGAAGAAAAACAAAATGCATTCTACGAGATTTGAAATAAAAACGAAGCATATTTTTTTGATGATCTGCAATTAGCCGATCAGGACTGCCTGGACATATACTGTGTTTTGAAATTTCCCAACTGCTAATGCAGAGATGCGTGCCATCCCTCTCGGCCATGCTGTTCAACTCGGTTGACTCGGTGACGACCATGAAGCTCGCCGTTCCTCTCCTCTGCGAGTCTACTCAGTCGTCGACCTCTGCCCAGCACCAGCCTGGCCCCCCTGCTACCCGGTTGCCATGGGAGCAGGACACGTTTTGCCTTGAGCGTATCAGCACAGGATCCTTTGTCACCATGACCGCTCACCCAGATGGCTCAGGCCGAGTCTTCTTGTCCAGCCAGGACGGAAAGATCTGGCTGGTCTCAATGCCTCATCAGGGATCTGGAGTGACCCTGCATTCTGACAGTCCTTTCCTTGACATCTCGGATCGAGTGCACCATGATGCGGTGCTCGGACTGGTGGGCGTGGCGTTTCACCCAGAGTTCACGACCAATGGCCGCTTCTTCGTCTCCTACAACTGTGACAGCAGCACCTCACCGGTCTGTGGTGCCGGCACGTGCTGGGGTTCTGCTGCCGGAAATGGCTCCCAGCTGTGCCGGTATCAGCTTGTCGTCTCCGAGTTCTCTGCTAAAGGTGGCACTGACTATTCGAAGGTAACAGATTTCCCTTTCTATTTCTATGAGTCCTATTCACATAAAATGGAATTAGATTTTTGAGTAGTACAAAGTACATAGATGTTGTAGGAACCTGAAGATTCAAGGATTGCCTATTGCTTTGCTCTAGTTAATTTTCTGCTCGTTCATCTGCATATTATAATTTCAATTTGCTAGGCAACTCGCACTTCATCAGAAGTGAGGAGGATCTTCACCATGGGTTTGCCCTACCCGCACACATCATATTCCTACCAGCATCATGGTGGACAGATCCTGTTCCGGCCAAGTGACAGCGATGGATACCTCTACCTCATTACTGGCAATGGTGATTTCTCAAAGAACGGGAGGTCATTTTATGGCAAAATCCTAAGGTTCTATGTTGGAGGTATGGCAGGTATGCAAACGCTTCAACATATCCTTATCTACCAGCATGTGTCATTATTGCTCTGTGGTTTCAGGTTCATTTGTCTACCTGTGATTTCCAGGAGAAAACAGATGGACAAGTGACCGTGCCACTCCAAAGATGGAGAAGCCAGAGATCTTTGCTGCGGGTCTGAACAACCCAAGCGGATGCAGTTTCGACTCCAACAGGCCTTCCTACTTGTACTGTGCGAACGTCAATGAGGCACAGATATACTACATGCTTATCTTTCTCATTGAGCATTCATTCTGGACAGCTATTGATTCGAATCTGAATTTGCCTGAAAATTGATATGCAGAAACGACATGAGCTAGTGCATCTTATCATGAGGGGTAGAAACTACAGTGGCTCCTCAATGAAGGTGACTGTTTCCAGCATCATCAACCACGGCCGTCCCGCTGATGGCAGGATGCCATCGATCGTCGGTGGTCTCATGTACAGAGGGTCCGCAGATCCCTTGCTGAAAGGAAGGTACAGAGATGATAAACATATCACTTTGCTGTGTAATTGGTTCGTACAAGGTAC
Source organism: Saccharum hybrid cultivar R570 (assembly GCA_038087645.1). NCBI lineage: Eukaryota > Viridiplantae > Streptophyta > Magnoliopsida > Poales > Poaceae > Saccharum > Saccharum hybrid cultivar. The sequence continues at coordinate 3,071,560 of JAQSUU010000687.1, read as the reverse complement.
ACTGTACTCACATGTCTGATCATGTTACATTACATGCTTGGATGTAGGTATCTGTATGTTTATGCCTCTAGTGTGTGGGCTGGCGTGGATGCCCTTGAGAGCAGGAGCAATGGGCGCAGCGCCTCTGCTCAGGTCCCCATCGTCAGGTGCTCCAGGAGCAGCCCCGTGCCCTGCAATGGCATTGGCATCGGCATCACTGGGCGTGTGCTGTCCTTGGGCGAGGACAGCAGCAAAGATGCTTTCGTCCTCGCCACCGGAGGCGTGTTCCGACTTGTTCCACCCAGCCTATGCGTCGTCACTCAGCCACTGCCGCAGCCTGCACGTGGTGCAGGCTGGGTGCTGTCCGTGTTGGGATTTGCGCTGTTGTTTGCGCTCTACCTGGTCTGGACGACAGTATTTGGCGGCGGAGGACAGATTAAGGGAAGCTGTAACGAGTGCTTCCGCGAGATCAGTTGCTGCAACTTTTATTTCTGGGGAACCCGCAAGAGATCTGCTCGTATTACTAATAGAAAGAGGGTGAGGTGGACAATGAACAAGTGAGCTTGCTCCATGAGGGCGAGTGGACAATGGAGAACTGACCTTGCTGCATGCCCAGACTTGCCAGGCATACAAGGGCTGTTTGGTTTGCAGCGTGGTCTAGGCAGGTCCAACCGACCACCGGGCGCCCAAAATCGACGGCCTGGGAAGGTGCCTGGCCTAGGCACCTTTGCCAGGGTTAGTGGTTTGCTCCTGGCCAGAGCTGCCTGGCCAAGGTAGAGCTCCCCGGCGTCCGATTTTGGATGCCTGGCAGGCATAAGGCACCAACCAAACAGGCCTTAGCTCTGGTGCCCAGCAGGGAAGGGAAGGTCGTATGAACTAGCAGGATTGCCTGCGCAAATAGCGCGGCACCCGCTAATTTACTTAGTGTAGTACTAGTGTGCATGGAGCCACCGGTGCCTATATCTCTTACTGAATGTGTTCAATTCAGTAGAATATTTGCTATGATCAACATGTTTGTCATGTGCGTTCTTGCTACTGTTGTTAGTAATAATATGTCACTGCTGTTGTTGTTAGTAGTAATATGCCACACTTGCATATATTTATCATCACAAATTTGCTATGAATTTTTTTGGATTACATAGAAATGCCTAAATTCCTAACAGGATCAATACTAACTTCATGCTACCTTGTAACTCTGCTCCCATTAGTTACAGAACCCATATATAGCAGGACTCAATTGTAACTGAAAATTAATATCGAAACGCTATGAACTGGCAAGAACGAAGTGCGTGTTTAAGTTTTCTCTGTTTTACAATCCCCCAAAGAAAATAGTGCTTAGTTAACGTAATAGTTTTGATTGATTAGCGAGCCAATGTTTGCTAGTCTTAAATGTAAATGCTTTCACATAAAAATAGTTGGCTAGTTTATATGAAGAGAGAAACATATGCACTGCTAACTTTCTTATCGGGTTTAAAATTTTGGCACGTCAATAAATATAATTTTATACTATCGGAAACACAAGAGTACATCAGAATAATGATCCCACTTGTAGATTCTTAAATTCTTAAAATACATACGACAATTTCCGTGAATCATGCTCTCACTGTCTTTTTTGGCACTTAATTGCAGCCTTTGCTAGCTTCATGACTTTGGGCTGAGCATTCTTTTGGCATGATATTATTTGCAATGATTGCAGTCAAATGAAAAAGAGAAGAGGAAATAAGTAATTTATTCCACTTACCATGATCCATCGTGTAGCGGAGTTTGTATCTAAGTATCTTGCCTTCATCATCCACACTGTTTATAGGCAAGACGACCTACAGCAACATCAGTCTTCACGTGACAGGAGTACTGGCTTGTTGACTCTTCTGGGCATTTTGTCGAACGCATGTATTGCACGGGACATGACATGAGGCCAGAACTTCGGCGTCGGGAGTGTACTCGAGGTCGAGATGCAGGGAGGCAAGGCGAAATGTCAGAGCGCGCCGAGGAAGGCAACGAGCGGGTGCTCGGCCACAGCCTCTTGCAAAGTCTAAACATCTCAAGTTTAACTAACTTTATATAATAAAATAATAACATTTATGATAAAAAATAAGTACTAGATTATTTGTTAATTATATTTTTATAGTAATATATATTTGATATCATACATCTTTGTGATTTTTTCTATAATTTTAGTTAAACTTGAGACTTTTTTTATTCTCTAAGAAAGTTGGAACAACTTATGATTTATAACAGGCAGCAAAGTAAACATGCAGTAATAATTCTATTGTCAAAAGAGACTGGACAGCAGCGTGACATAAGTACCTGGCCACCTCGGGGGCTGTTTGATGGATATCCTGCTGGCTAGAAAAAAAATTTTGGTACGGGATTCCACACGCGGCACCATACGGCTGCCCACTCAGATGACGACGCGTGGCGGGAGAGGGACGGGAAAGAGGGAGGCTCGCAACTAAAGATCCATGTATCGCTGGTTCATTGGACAGCCGCACAGTGCCACGTGCGGGGACCGTACGGCTGCCCACTCATATGAAAAAAAAAAAACTCGACCGGGGCGGTTAAGACTGCCGCCGCAGCTTTTAAAGGAGAAGAAGTCGCCTTCTCACCCGGCGAGAAAACCCCCGAACCCTCACCCCATCCAGACACAGGGAGACGTTACCCGTGAGATGGGCCGATCACCACACATGTGCTTTGGCACCTGGGGCGAGCGAGGGAATTTTTTTAACCACAGCCTGAAATTCGCTCCCACGGGGAGTCAAACTCAGGACCTGTGGAGTGCCGCTCGAGTGACTTAGCCATCTGGACTAAGCACCCTTTGGCGGCTGCCCACTCATATGACGACGCGTGGCGGGAGAGGGACGGGAAAGAGAGAGGCTCGCAACTAAAGATCCATGTGTCGCTGGTTCATTGGACAGCCGTACAGTGCCACATGCGGGAGTCCCGTACCCAATTTTTCTTCCCTGCTGGCCAGGCCTAATTTCGGCTGTTGACGAGGTCGGCTCCGCGGCATTTGGACGTGTGTCGTTTTTTGGCTTGGATGGGTGGTGTAAGTAATCTCAAATCAATTCGATGCCTAGGACTGGATAACGAGCAAACTCGGCTTGGCTAGGCTCGTTAGCGAGCTCGAGCTAGCTCATTAGTCTCACAAACCAGATATAAAAAAATACACAAAATATAATATTTGCATTTATTTAAAGCTTGAGAATAGTAATAATACAAAATTAACACATCTAACAGCCTTAAATTGAATAAAAAATTAATATATATGTGCTGACATATATACAAGTATAACAATATACTATAATATTACACCATACATCCATGGTTCATACTCGTTATCATACATAATGTGATCATAACTATCCATACATTCATTAAAAACAAAATGATGAAGTCATAATAATCCTAAGTTTATAGAGTCCAGACCATTCATCGACCAATTGTAAAGTGCAGGACATGAAATAATAGAAAAACCAATATAAGTTTTGCTACTTTTTTTTTCCTTGAAAGCATGGCTCGTTTGGCTCACGAGCTGGCTCGAGTTGGCTTATTATTATAGCTAACAAGCTCAAATCTTTGCTCAGCTCGGCTCACTACCATAACAAGCCAAGCCGAGCCAAGCCGGCCGAGCTAACAAGCTTCGAATTTTCCGTCTCCAGTCATATTGACGCCCCTGTCTGACCAATTTGGGGTGGCCGAAACACCACTTTGACCAGCAAAAGATTTGGCACGGCCAACAACATTACTGCAGAACACATATTCTCGACTGGACAATCACTTTAACATTAATCTGACTTCATTGCTGGGTCAAAAGCCTCGAAGACCCTTCAATTAATCAGACTAAATTGATCTGCCATCCCTTGGCCAACACTAACTTAACACGGGCATCTCCAGTAGCACCATTCATGCTAACCAACTAAGTAGCTTCATCTAGGATCACCATATTACGAAACACACACATAACTCGCACCACTTCAATTTAACATAGAAAGCATAGTTTAAGTTTACAACCGAAGTTTGGTCATCACATTAGTTCATACATAATAAAAAAAATCAAAGCCTACAGCAAAAGTTCATAACATTTACATATATGATCTCTGACTCATGCCACACTTAGGCCCTGTTTGGTTAAGCTGTTAAAAGATCCTAGTTTTCTTTTGGTAATTGAGTGACAACCTAGGTGGACTAATATATGTTTTGCAACTGCAAGCCTTCTCTGTAAACCCTGAAGAATGATATGGGCATCCAGTTGGGAAAAAAAAGCAGTGAAATGTCATCTTCTAATGTGTTCCCACACAGCAAAGGAACCATCAACAACAGCAAAGGACCGTGGACCATCAACAACAGCAAAGGACCGTGGACCGTTAGCTATGAGTGCCTGGATCAGTTAATTGGAAGCCATGGACCGTTAGCTTTCACTGGACAATTGATTTGCTCAAGTCCAGTCCCAACTTGAATCCATCATGGTTTTATAGCATAAAACAAGTATCGAGGAGCCTACAGCTTAATTTCCTGCAAATGTGCAGGATATGACAATAGGCAAGTTTAAATGGCACTGCAGATGAAACAATTTGACATGTATGTCGTGTAAGCATATGAAACCCCTGGTGCAGGCACACTAACCTTTTCCAATGATAAAATTCCTTGGGTTGGGTGCTTTACTGAGAATTCAATTTTTCATTCACTTTTCATGCTTAAATCCTTATACAACAAAAGTTATTATTATGCATAAATGATACTGCATACTCAGTTACTGACCAATAAAAGTTGCAGAAAGTACACAATAAACCAGTAAATTACAACTTGAGATATAGTTGAAGTACAGGATCTAAAGTTTCTACGTAGCACGGTAGCAGAACACAAGGTAAAGGAACCAATGGGCCATGTAAAGCGTCAAAACTGAACATTTTATAGGCCTAAGTGCTAGAGTACAGCCCCAACACTAGTGTCATCATCATTATTGAAGGCGAAAAGAAAGTTGATAACTCGATTCCAGAAAATTGTACAAACCTCACCCAAATCCTTTTTAGCTTGTAATGTTGCAACAATATCCAAGCGCTTCTCTATATCAGGAATCTTTGCCTGTCAACAGAATAGAGGCTAATATGTTTGTTACATCTGATTGCCACCATAAGTACTCCCTCTGTTCCAAATTATAAGTCGCTTTGACTTTTTTGGTACATCCATTTTACTACTTATAATTTGGAACGGAGGGAGTACTATTTATCACAGTGGTTGACAGTAAGTCTGTTCCATGAACAGCAATTCAAATTTTTACCACTAATCCAATACTCCATTCTAAAATGTAGCTCATTTTAGTTTTGTCCTAGATAAAAGTTTTCTAACGTTGAACAAGTTTTTAGAAAAATACACCAACATGTAGAACATCGAGTAAGTTTAATTAAACCCAACATGAAATATGTGTTGATAGTTCATTCATTTGATACTCCCTCTGTCCAGTACTCCAGTTTTGTTTGTTGCCTCAGGTCCAGAAAAGTTCCCAAGTCTGATCAGTGTATTTCTATCAACCGCTGCTTTACCAAGTGTGTATGCGGGTGTTGCCTTGTTTTGCACATGCAGTCATGCAGCATCTCCGCTGAAGCCACATTAGGTTTCCATATCCGATGGGCAGCGCATGCAGCAAAAGCTGGGGGTCTCCGTATTCAATGGGCAGCGCATGCAGCAAAGTGCGCCTTGCAACATTAATGGACAGAGAGCAACATTCATTGGGTGCATGTGCATTGCTGCATTAATGGGGCAGATAGCAGCAGCCGATCACACGGGGAGTTAGTTTTTTCTTGCTCTCTGTGCTTTTTGCTTAGACGCAGGTTAAATATAGATGGAAGAAGTATTATACTCCCTCCGTTCCAAATTTTAAGTCGTTCTGGCTTTTCTTGGTACATGATTTTCGCTATGCACCTAGATACTATGTATCTAGAAAAGAGTAGATGCTAGTATATTTTTCTATAAACCTGGTCAATGTTAGAGTGATTTGAATTAGTACAAGACTAAATTAACTTAAATTTTAGAAAAGAGGGAGTAACTTACTTTAATCAATACTAGATTGAGAACAGGTGTGCTAAGGAATAACAGGGCTTGTGTTGGAATAATGAAGAAATTATGAACTTCTGGGAGCTATCACCTATGTCTAAGAGGTTCATGATGAAAGCCTTAGATGTAAACCAAATCTTCACACTTTCACCCATAAGTTCACTTTGGCTTCATTAGGCAACATTAAGTTTGCCAATCATGTGAATATCATACATCACATAGGCAAGCCTACAAAAATCTGAAGGAAAATAATATGAGCACCTGAGGATCCCTTTGTCGTGCCAGAAGCTTCATCTCCACTATTTTGTACTGCTGCAACCTAAACAAAAAGGAAAGCACATGTTATGTTTCTCCTCAAAATAAGCGCGACAGATGGAAATATGAACATTAACAGAGAGACTATTTAGCTACAATCTGACAGAAATTCCTTTGAAAAGAAATTAGAATGAACTAATCTCAACCATGTCTGCCCTGATTGCATCTAAAATTCCTCCGAAAGAGCACACTAGTTCTACAAGTAGTGTTGTTATTAGTTTAAATTTCAGGATCCCAAGACAAACAGAATTTCATTTTTCGAGCGCGTTAGTGCAATAAAGATTCAGATTCAAAATACTATGACGGTATGACCATTCTGAACCCTGAAATGGCTGTGTAATTAAATCTTATTTTGGTATGCTGTACGCATGGCATGGAGATCTCCCAAAATATAAAAGCTGGTCCCTAGGCTATGTTTTCTTCCTCCCCTATGTGGGTGATAATCTCTAGGCTGCCAGAGCCACACAACCATAATAAAGTTCAGTTGGACACAGGCACACAGGAATTCTGTCATGTTTGATGCCTATTAATGGTCTTCCGCTAGTAGGAATGAAAACGATTGGAAACAGTCAGGAACTGTACTGTAGTACAAAAAACAGGAAAATGGTCAGTACAGGATTTTCCCATATTTATGAATTTAATTAATAAGAAAACAGTTATGCTAAAATAAGAAAATGACAAACTTTTATGTTTGCTAAAAACAGCAACGTCAAAAACGTTATCATAATACAGAAAAAGAAATCGGACGGTATGGGAATTTCCCATACTGCTTTCACCCCTATCTTCCACTAAACAGTAGCTACAAATACACAGCATGCATAGATTCACACATTATGGAAAGCATGAGCCATGAGCGCTTCCCCTCATGTCCCAGCACTCAGTCTTGTCGGGTCTGGCATCAGACGATGCCCACAAGTTTAGCACCCAGACAATGGAATTAAAAAGGTATCGCTGGATACATATGGGCTGCTACACTGGGCAATGATATATGCTGAACCTTGACTCTTTCAAAGCAAGTAACATCTTACACAAAGTTTTAATGGAAAAAACATTGAAGCCCCCTGCGTCCTTTCCGTCACATGTATCATAAAAGAACAGCAAATGCCCGCAAGATCACACAAACAGATGTCACGACAGTTTTCACATACAAACACTTGACAAAGTAGGAATAAACCAATAGGGTGCCAATTCAGAATGGTATGATTGAATATCATGGGTGGGACAGAAAATTAAAATGTATTTGCAGACAGTGTAAATTGACCAATAGATAGGGACTAGTGGACATATGTTGCAGCTAGGGCAATTGACATTTCAGTGCAAACATGAAAAGTGTGATCATAAGCATTCAACCAAATGGAACGAACTTTGCCTAATGATTGAACAGAAATAGCCCTTCCTGGACAGCTCACGGACAGTATTTCATTCATAACTAAGAAGAAAATAAATATGCCCCATTTTACACGGACACTGCTTAAAGCTACTGCTATATTAAAAGAAGATATTACAAAGGCAATGTCCACCTCAGAGTAAACAACAATACAATCAGAATTCCATGTTTTTTCAAGAAGAAATGTTGAATGGATGGAAAGGTAACGCTTTATTAAAGATGCGAAAAAATAGACCACTTTTCCCAAATGAAGCACAATCCAAGGAGGTAATGAATGCGGGGCAAGCTATATTTATAAACCCACAAGGCAGTAAGTTACAAAAAAAGAGTCACAGGGAATAAATCCAGATTCCCACCACAACCAGCTAGAATCTTCTTTTTCCTTTTCTTATGTTTTGTGCAAATATAATGTCAAGGGCGTAGCGATCTAGGGTAGCTGGCCCTCGACTACGCAGTTCGTAGTCTCGTGCCGTGTCTTCCAGAGCGGAGGTTATGCCCCTCACGGCTCCTGGGCTTGAGAACGAGAGAGAGAGAGATTAGATAACTGATTTCTTGCTTCTCCAATTCTGGTTTACAGAGTATATATGGCCATCGGCCCTAACCAAACGGGAGCAACAAACTCCTAGAATCAAGGTGCTAAATAAAGGAAGTAACTAATCATAATTGATAACTATCTTTAGGAAAATCAGCCACCAATCGCGCCGTGGCCCTGATGCCTGTCCGTGGCCACCGCGGCGCCTTCTGTTTCCGCTGTCTCCGCGCGTGCCGCAGCCCTGCGGACGTCTCTGGCCCGACGCGTGCGCGTGTACGGTCTCCCGTACATGACATCTCTCCCCCCCTCGAGAGACAGCTCGTCCTCGAGCTGGAAGTGAGGAAAGCGCGCGCTGAAGGAGTCTAAGTCCTCCCATGTTGCCGATGCCGCGGACTCGTTCTTCCAATGCACGAGTACCTGACGCACGCCGCGTGCGAGGCGAGCCTTGACGGCGCGCTCAGGCTCCGGCACCGTGGCCCCGTTGTGGACGGCCGGTAGAGGCGGAGGCGTAGTCGGAGGAGCTCCCACCCATGGCTTAAGGAGGCCAACATGGAACACGTCATGAAGACGGGCGCGCGGGGGCAGCTCCAGGCGAACTGCGACGTCGTTGATCACTTCCACGATGCGGTAGGGGCTGAAATAGCGCGGCTTCAGCTTCCCGGTGGCGATGACGTCAAGCGAGGCGACCGGGCGGTGGCGGAGGCGGAGTAGAACCCAGTCGCCGAGCTTGTAGGAGACGGCACGATGTTGCTTGTCATAGTGGCGTTTCTGAGTGGTCTGCGCCTGCTGGAGCCTGTAGCGCACGTCATGTAGGAACTCGTCACGTTCCGCCATGGTCTTGGCGACAGCAGCGACACGCGTCTCCCCAGGTTCATAGGAGCGGATGCTGGGGGGTTCGCGGCCATAGACCACGCGAAACAGCGTGTCGCGTAAGGAGGACTGGTAGGCCGTATTGTAGATGAACTCCGCCCACGGGAGCCACCTGAGCCACTGCCTTGGACGATCCCCTGTAAAACAGCGCAAATACATGGTGATGACGCGGTTAGCAGCTTCCGTTTGGCCATCCGACTGCGGGTGGAAAGCCGTCGTCATATGAAGCTTGGCCCCCATGAGCCGCATCATCTCTTGCCAGAACTTGGAGGTGAAAACGGGATCGCGATCCGACACCATGGACTGAGGCATGCCATGAAGACGAACGATCTCGGCGAAGAACGCCTGAGCCACGGACTCCGCGGAGTAGGGGTGGGCAAGCGGGATGAAGTGGGCGTATTTGCTGAAACGGTCCACCACCGTGAGGATGACCGACTTGCCTTGCACCTTGGGAAGAGCTTCCACGAAGTCGAGGCCAATGTCACTCCACACCGCCGAGGGCACCGGGAGGGGTAGCAGCAGCCCGGCGGGATGGAGGTGCTCCGCCTTATTGCGTTGGCACGTGGCGCAGGAGCGGATGAAGTCCTGGACAATGGTCCGCATGCCGGGGAAGTGAAAATCCCGACGCAGCCGATGTATAGTGCGTTGGACGCCTTCGTGACCGTCGTTGTGCACGGCAGCGAGGAGCTCCTGCAGCAACGGCGAGTCCGAGCCGATGTAGATGCGGCCGCCGTAGGTGAGGAGGCCGTCGCGTACCGCCCACGGCGCCGCCCGCGTGCCCGTCGTGACCTCGTCGTGGAGCGCCAGGAGCGCCGGTTCGGTCTGCTGGGCGAGGCGGAGCCTATCGAAGAAGGCGAACCGCGGCGCGGACAGAGAGAGCACCGCGGCCGTCTCGACGTCGCAGTCGGTGTCCCGGCGGGAGAGGGCATCGGCGACGGTGTTCTGGGCGCCCGGCTTGTACTCGACCGTGAAGTCAAAGCCGAGGAGCTTCCCCACCCAGTGGTGTTGCGAAATCGTGGCCAACCGCTGGTCGAGCAGGTACTTGAGGCTGTAGTGGTCGGTCTTTACGGTGAATCGCCGGCCCCAGAAGTACGGTCTCCAGTGGCGGACGGCGTGCACCAGGCCAATCAATTCCCGCTCGTACGCGGCGAGGGCGCGGTGTCGGGGTGCAATGGGCTTGCTGAAGTACGCCAGGGGATGCTTGTCTTGGAGCAGCAAGGCGCCAAACCCATGGATCGACGCGTCGCACTCAACGATGAAGGGGCGGTTGAAATCCGGCAACGCGAGCACCGGCGCCGAGGTCACGGCGGCTTTGAGGGCCGCGAACGCCGCAGCTGCCTCCTCCGACCAGGAGAAACCATCTTTCTTGAGCAGCGCTGTGATTGGAGCAGCGATGGTGCCGTAGTTGAGGACGAAACGACGATAGTATCCCGCCAGGCCGAGGAAGCCGCGGACCGCGCGCGCCGACCGGGGCACCGGCCAGTCAAGGACGGCCTGCACCTTGGCCGGGTCCATGGCCACGCCGCGCTCGGAGATGATGTGGCCTAGGTAGGAGACCGAGGCGACGCCGAACGCGCACTTGGAGCGTTTGACGAAGAGGTGGTGGCGGCGAAGCTCGGACAGCACGGCGCGGAGGTGTCGGAGATGATCCGCCCAGGAGCTGCTGTAGATAAGAATATCATCGAAGAAAACGAGGACAAACCGGCGAAGGAAGGGACGCAGCACGTCGTTCATCAACGACTGGAATGTCGCCGGTGCGTTGCACAAGCCGAACGGCATCACCAAGAACTCATATAAGCCGTCGTGCGTGCGGAACGCCGTCTTGTGAACATCCTCCGGCTTCATGCGAACTTGGTGGTAGCCAGAACGGAGATCGAGCTTGGTGAAAAAGCGCGCGCCCTTGAGCTCGTCGAGCAGCTCCTCCACCACAGGGATCGGGAAAGCATCTTTAATGGTGAGCGCGTTCAATGCTCGGTAGTCGATGCAGAATCGCCATGTGCCGTCCGCTTTCTTGACAAGGAGGGCCGGCGAGGAGAAAGCGGAGGTGCTGCGGCGAACAATGCCCTGCTCGATCATGGCGGTGCACTGGCGCTCGAGTTCGTCCTTGTGGGCCGCCGGGTAGCGATAGGGCCGAACTGCCACTGGGGCCGCGCCGGCCTTGAGAACAATGGGGTGGTCGCGGCTGCGCGGTGGGGGCAGACCCGACGGCTCCGCGAACACATCTTCAAAGGAGTCGAGGAGATGGTCCAGGAGCGAGCCGTCCGTGGTCACGGTGTGGGCTGACGGTGGCGCGGTAGGGACCACGCCGGTCCAGCAGATGGAGCGCCCGGCATGCTCGAAAGACAGAGTGTGGGTGGCGACGTCCCAAGCAATCCGACCCAAGGTCGCCATCCACTGGGTGCCCAGCACCATGTTGTAGCCGGCGAGGGGCATGACGTATAGGTCGACGTCGAACGTCATGCCCTCGATGGAGATCGCTGCCTGCCGGAGAACGCCGGGGCAAGCCACCTTCTCGCCATTGGCGACTGTGGCAGTGAGCCGCGGCCGTGGAAGGAGCGGTAGCCCGGTGCGGTGTGCGGCCGCCTCACCGATGAAGTTGTGCGTGGACCCCGTATCCACCAGGGCGACGAGCGTCGTGGTGCCGAGGGTGACGGGAAGCAGGATGGGGGCACCCACGGTCACGCCCGCCACGGCATGAAGGGAGAAAACGGGGGTCTCCAGTGCCCCGTCGTCTGTCGCCGCAGCAGCGTCGCCGTCGGTGTTGTCGATCTCCACGCCATCGAGGAAGAAAATGCGGCGACAGAACCTGTTATGACCCCGTGAGTACTTCTCATTACAATTGAAGCACAAACCTTGGCGGCGTCGTTCCGCCATCTCATCCGGGGAGAGGCGACGTTGATTGGCGTCGCCGCGGCCTTGCGGTCCCATGCCCGGGGGAGCCGGCAACGCCAGTTGCTGTGATGGCGCTGGCAAGACGGGCATCGCGGGGCGCGGTGCAGGTACCGGCACGACGGGCGGTGCAGGGCGCATTGCCGGGGCCAGCAGAACACCGCGCTAGAGGGCGCGCGGCCCGGCGGTTTGGGGCAGGCGATCAAGTTCCATCAGCTCGACCTGCCTCGCCAGGCTCATCGCGACCGCGAGGGAGTCGGGGTTGTGGACCTGCACGGCGTGACTGAGAGGAGGTAGGAGGCCGCCGGTGAAGAGTTGGACGCGCTGGGCTTCGTCGAGGCGACCGACACGGGGAAGAAGGGCCTGGAAACGGTTGGCGTACTCCTCCACCGTCCCGGTCCGCTTGCACTGGGAAAGCTCGAACAATGGCGCGGAGCGTAGGGGTGGCCCGAACCGCAAGTGAAGGAGGTCCTTGAACCTACCCCACGGCGGCGCGCCATCATCCTCCAGGAGTTGATTGAACCACAGCTGGGCGACGTCGTCCAAGTGATACCCCGCCTGCGCCACGCGCTCCTCGGGCATGGTACGGTACTGGCGGAAGTACGCGTCACATTTGTTAGTGAAGAGGAGAGGATCCGTCGTGCCATCATAGCGGGGGAAATCCCAACGCTTGTGCTTGAACGGAAAGTCCCTGTCGCGCACGTCCTCATGGCGGTGGTTGTCGCTGAACGCCGACGTAGATGCGGACTTGTCCTTCAGGGCCGCGACGTCCGATTCCATGGTGGTGATCTTCGTGTTGAGGGCCTTCAGGGCGTCCAAGACATCGGCAAGGGATGGCTCGGTCATGGTGGTGGCAGGGTGCAGCGGCGGATTAGGGTGGTGATGGGAGTCGGCCGTGGACGGGTTGGCGGCGCGGGTGGGAGACGATTGGGTGGATCGTGACCGTGACCGCGATACCAGGTTGTCAAGGGCGTAGCGATCTAGGGTAGCTGGCCCTCGACTACGCAGTTCGTAGTCTCGTGCCGTGTCTTCCAGAGCGGAGGTTATGCCCCTCACGGCTCCTGGGCTTGAGAACGAGAGAGAGAGAGATTAGATAACTGATTTCTTGCTTCTCCAATTCTGGTTTACAGAGTATATATGGCCATCGGCCCTAACCAAACGGGAGCAACACTCCTAGAATCAAGGTGCTAAATAAAGGAAGTAACTAATCATAATTGATAACTATCTTTAGGAAAATCAGCCACCAATCGCGCCGTGGCCCTGATGCCTGTCCGTGGCCACCGCGGCGCCTTCTGTTTCCGCTGTCTCCGCGCGTGCCGCAGCCCTGCGGACGTCTCTGGCCCAATGCGTGCGCGTGTACGGTCTCCCGTACATGACATATAAGCACCAAATGCTCCTACTATCGAACTGCATAATCAGCAAGCATGTATAACCAACACAAAAGGATGGACCTTTGCAAATTGCAAAACAGCAATGTCCAAACCATAAATGGTATCTTAACCAGGGACCAAGTAACCACAGCATATTCAGCAAACAGATAGTAGAACAAGGGACCAAGTAACTACAGCATCTTCAGCAAACAGATAGCAGAACAAAAGGTACTCCAAAGTCCAAAACCAGGAGGCGGCCGATGGCTTGAATGAAGTTGGGACCCTGTAAAGGGGGTATCGATATTCACAACTCGCAGCAATCCGAACCAAGGATCAAGCTATGAATGAAGTATGAAACCAGTAGAATGTCTAAACCCTCGCAGAAACCCTGAATCAGTCACAATTCAATTGCTCCCATTCAGTCAATTCGATTGCTCCCATTCAGTCAATTCGATTGCTCCAAGTTCGTAACTCGTAAGCTCAACTAACAAGCGGAGGGGTGGGGGATCAATAACTACCACTATCACAAGACACAAACGCGCAGCTAGGATCCGAACAAAGCAGCCGCGTCTCCTCTCCAAAAGCTACGCGTCGGAGCTCGCACAGTGGATCCAGGTCATATCCGATACTGCGGCCACCGGGCCAGCGTCACCGATACGCGATTCCCGAATCAAGCCCGCGCGCACCAGAGCCTAGCGAGATCCCTAAGCTACTACTGCACCCAAAGTTTCTGAGGTTTCGTTCACCTTTCCTGGAGGAAGGCGAGGGCGGAGTTGACGTCGAGCCCGGCCTGGCGGAGGTAGGCCTCGACGTCCTCAACGAAGGCCGCCGCCGGAATGCCCCGCCGCTCCGCCACCCCCTGCGGCGTCGACGCCGCCGCCGCCGCCGCCGCCATATGAGAGAGAGAGGGCCCAAGTGGAGATTGAGAGAGAGAAGGAGGCAGGCAGAGTCAAAGCCCAAAGAGCAAGGTTTGAAGCAAGGGTTCTCTAGATCGGTACCATTACAATTTTTACGCTTTTGATATATGATATTACTATTTATCTATTTAGAAAATTGCCATAACAATTATTCTCATAGCAGATCCATACCATTTGGAAAAAGTCTATATAATTTAGGGTGGACTGCTTCACCCCAAAACTATAAAACCGGATATTCTACCCCTAAACTTTTTAAAACTGGTCAAATAACACCCCAGACGATTTTGGACGGTGATTTTGCTACATTAATGGTGGTTTTGCCTTTTTATTTATTTATTTCTGCTGAATCTTTGAAAAATCATAGTAAATCAAAGAAAAATCATACAAATGGAAAATTCAATTTTGTTGATCTTCACATGAGTAGATCTACACAGTGAACATATAATATGGTATGTTTTAGTACAAAGTTTTTGCTGTAACTTTATATCTATGATTTTCTGTAATTAATTGGAATAATTCATAGCTGCAGCTTCTATGGTCTAATTATGGTGAAATTTTTATGATGAACTAATTATTATATGCTTGAACTGTAGTAAAAATTTCATACTCATTGAATCATGTATAACTTAGTTATAGATTTATTTAGGTTTATGCTTGTTAAATCTATGCTTTATCTATAACTAAGTTATACATTATATTATCCAATGGGTATGGAATTTTTACTATAATTTAAGCATACAATAATTAGTCCACCATAATAATTTCATCACAATTGGACCATAGATCTAAAGCTACAGCGAAAACTTGTACTACAAAATATTATATTATATATTCACTATATAGACCTACTCACGTGGAGTCCAACGAAATTGAATTTTCTATTTTATGATTTTTCTGTGATTTACTGTGATTTTTCAAAGATTCAGCTAAAATAAATAAAAAGACAAAACCATCGTCATCGTAGTAAAACCACTGTCTAAAATAGTCTGGGTTTATTTGACCAGTTTTAAAAAGTTTAGGAGGGTAGAAAATCCGGTTTTACAGTTTATAGGATGAAGCAGTTCACTCCGAACAGTTGAGGGTTACGTAGACTTTTTTTCCATATCATTTTGTACGCAGAAAATGACATCGAGCCCATCTACATGTCATCGCATTTTCCTATCTCCCAAAATACCCCTCTGACTACCGGTGCTGCCGTCTCCGACTACCAGTGCATCCACGACGCCATCGGCCTGCCAACGAACGGCGTCTTTGTGCCCACGGTGTCTCCTCTGTGATGTGCCTTCTACTTTGGAATCTTCCCCGCCGACTGGATGATGTCGTGGCATGCCCCCACTTCTACTGCGCCACATGCTGGCTCGGGTCGATCCGTGCGGTGGTGGATGATGGCCCGCGGTGCCCAAACCCATCCTGCTCGGCGGCTGTCGTGCCGGAGCTGGTTGAATCAGCCGAGGACAGGCTCGGTACGCGTCGTGCCTCCCGTGCCGCACGATGGTGTTCAATCCGGCCGCGTCGCCGAACAGGAGCGAGACAGCGAGCATGCACTCCCTCGCCTACTCTCGTGCCGCATGACAGCCTCGTGCTTCGTGCCCGCGCCGCGGCCGCTGCAAGGCTCGCCGGCCCCTGGCGACTCCCACGCCTCGCTGCTCGGTGGCGAAGGCGCCACGCCCCCGCGAGGGCCGTCGAATCACCGCCCACCTCGTTGTGTCACCGAGTTCAAGCACCACCAGTTGCGCCACCGTAGCCGCTGGTCCCCTTGCGCCCATTCTGCCGCGAGAGCCTCCGGGAGCAGCCACTGACTCGCCAGCTTGTCGCTCAGCTGGATAAAAGATGGAGAAGAAAGGAGGAAGAAGATGACAGGGAGGGTCCACACATCAGTGATATGGAGAAAGAGGAGGATGGAGGGGTACTATGGACAATACGAAAATATGTTGGCCTGCAAATGGGCCCAACTGCAACTAAAACGTATATAATGGCATATTTCAAAGAGCTGAAGAATTATAATGGCTCATATCCAAACACGTGAATAGTAGTGGTAGTTCTCAAAACCTTAAAAAATTTTAGGGAATTTTTGCTGTGGGACATCGCGAAAACAACAAATTGGCTGCAACACACCGCCAACGCTTGCTTTTGCCGAGTACCATTATGAAATCGCGAATGTTTGTCAGTGGACACCGCCTCCATTATAATAAAGAAAAACATCAATGGGGAGAGAGAAACATTCCAAAATGACCAGCGTTGCCCCTTGGCCGAACCAGACCCTGTTGGTCGAGCCGGACCACTATTTGGTCGAACCAGACCCTGTGCTCTATTTAGAAAATTGCCATAACAATTATTCTCATAGCAGATCCATACCATTTGGAAAAAGTCTATATAATTTAGGGTGGACTGCTTCACCCCAAACTATAAAACCGGATATTCTACCCCTAAACTTTTTAAAACTGGTCAAATAACACCCCAGACGATTTTGGACGGTGATTTTGCTACATTAATGGTGGTTTTGCCTTTTTATTTATTTATTTCTGCTGAATCTTTGAAAAATCATAGTAAATCAAAGAAAAATCATACAAATGGAAAATTCAATTTTGTTGAACTCCACATGAGTAGATCTACACAGTGAACATATAATATGGTATGTTTTAGTACAAAGTTTTTGCTATAACTTTATATCTATGATTTTCTGTAATTAATTGGAATAATTCATAGCTGCAGCTTCTATGGTCTAATTATGGTGAAATTTTTATGATGAACTAATTATTATATGCTTGAACTGTAGTAAAAATTTCATACTCATTGAATCATGTATAACTTAGTTATAGATTTATTTAGGTTTATGCTTGTTAAATCTATGCTTTATCTATAACTAAGTTATACATTATATTATCCAATGAGTATGGAATTTTTATTATAATTTAAGCATACAATAATTAGTCCACCATAATAATTTCATCACAATTGGACCATAGATCTAAAGCTACAGCGAAAACTTGTACTACAAAATATTATATTATATATTCACTATATAGACCTACTCACGTGGAGTCCAACGAAATTGAATTTTCTATTTTATGATTTTTCTGTGATTTACTGTGATTTTTCAAAGATTCAGCTAAAATAAATAAAAAGACAAAACCATCGTCATCGTAGTAAAACCACTGTCTAAAATAGTCTGGGTTTATTTGACCAGTTTTAAAAAGTTTAGGAGGGTAGAAAATCCGGTTTTACAGTTTATAGGATGAAGCAGTTCACTCCGAACAGTTGAGGGTTACGTAGACTTTTTTCCATATCATTTTGTACGCAGAAAATGACATCGAGCCCATCTACATGTCATCGCATTTTCCTATCTCCCAAAATACCCCTCTGACTACCGGTGCTGCCGTCTCCGACTACCAGTGCATCCACGACGCCATCGGCCTGCCAACGAACGGCGTCTTTGTGCCCACGGTGTCTCCTCTGTGATGTGCCTTCTACTTTGGAATCTTCCCCGCCGACTGGATGATGTCGTGGCATGCCCCCACTTCTACTGCGCCACATGCTGGCTCGGGTCGATCCGTGCGGTGGTGGATGATGGCCCGCGGTGCCCAAACCCATCCTGCTCGGCGGCTGTCGTGCCGGAGCTGGTTGAATCAGCCGAGGACAGGCTCGGTACGCGTCGTGCCTCCCGTGCCGCACGATGGTGTTCAATCCGGCCGCGTCGCCGAACAGGAGCGAGACAGCGAGCATGCACTCCCTCGCCTACTCTCGTGCCGCATGACAGCCTCGTGCTTCGTGCCCGCGCCGCGGCCGCTGCAAGGCTCGCCGGCCCCTGGCGACTCCCACGCCTCGCTGCTCGGTGGCGAAGGCGCCACGCCCCCGCGAGGGCCGTCGAATCACCGCCCACCTCGTTGTGTCACCGAGTTCAAGCACCACCAGTTGCGCCACCGTAGCCGCTGGTCCCCTTGCGCCCATTCTGCCGCGAGAGCCTCCGGGAGCAGCCACTGACTCGCCAGCTTGTCGCTCAGCTGGATAAAAGATGGAGAAGAAAGGAGGAAGAAGATGACAGGGAGGGTCCACACATCAGTGATATGGAGAAAGAGGAGGATGGAGGGGTACTATGGACAATACGAAAATATGTTGGCCTGCAAATGGGCCCAACTGCAACTAAAACGTATATAATGGCATATTTCAAAGAGCTGAAGAATTATAATGGCTCATATCCAAACACGTGAATAGTAGTGGTAGTTCTCAAAACCTTAAAAAATTTTAGGGAATTTTTGCTGTGGGACATCGCGAAAACAACAAATTGGCTGCAACACACCGCCAACGCTTGCTTTTGTCGAGTACCATTATGAAATCGCGAATGTTTGTCAGTGGACACCGCCTCCATTATAATAAAGAAAAACATCAATGGGGAGAGAGAAACATTCCAAAATGACCAGCGTTGCCCCTTGGCCGAACCAGACCCTGTTGGTCGAGCCGGACCACTATTTGGTCGAACCAGACCCTGTGCTCTATTTAGAAAATTGCCATAACAATTATTCTCATAGCAGATCCATACCATTTGGAAAAAGTCTATATAATTTAGGGTGGACTGCTTCACCCCAAACTATAAAACCGGATATTCTACCCCTAAACTTTTTAAAACTGGTCAAATAACACTCCAGACGATTTTGGACGGTGATTTTGCTACATTAATGGTGGTTTTGCCTTTTTATTTATTTATTTCTGCTGAATCTTTGAAAAATCATAGTAAATCAAAGAAAAATCATACAAATGGAAAATTCAATTTTGTTGAACTCCACATGAGTAGATCTACACAGTGAACATATAATATGATATGTTTTAGTACAAAGTTTTTGCTGTAACTTTATATCTATGATTTTCTGTAATTAATTGGAATAATTCATAGCTGCAGCTTCTATGGTCTAATTATGGTGAAATTTTTATGATGAACTAATTATTATATGCTTGAACTGTAGTAAAAATTTCATACTCATTGAATCATGTATAACTTAGTTATAGATTTATTTAGGTTTATGCTTGTTAAATCTATGTTTTATCTATAACTAAGTTATACATTATATTATCCAATGGGTATGGAATTTTTACTATAATTTAAGCATACAATAATTAGTCCACCATAATAATTTCATCACAATTGGACCATAGATCTAAAGCTACAGCGAAAACTTGTACTACAAAATATTATATTATATATTCACTATATAGACCTACTCACGTGGAGTCCAACGAAATTGAATTTTCTATTTTATGATTTTTCTGTGATTTACTGTGATTTTTCAAAGATTCAGCTAAAATAAATAAAAAGACAAAACCATCGTCATCGTAGTAAAACCACTGTCTAAAATAGTCTGGGTTTATTTGACCAGTTTTAAAAAGTTTAGGAGGGTAGAAAATCCGGTTTTACAGTTTATAGGATGAAGCAGTTCACTCCGAACAGTTGAGGGTTACGTAGACTTTTTTTCCATATCATTTTGTACGCAGAAAATGACATCGAGCCCATCTACATGTCATCGCATTTTCCTATCTCCCAAAATACCCCTCTGACTACCGGTGCTGCCGTCTCCGACTACCAGTGCATCCACGACGCCATCGGCCTGCCAACGAACGGCGTCTTTGTGCCCACGGTGTCTCCTCTGTGATGTGCCTTCTACTTTGGAATCTTCCCCGCCGACTGGATGATGTCGTGGCATGCCCCCACTTCTACTGCACCACATGCTGGCTCGGGTCGATCCGTGCGGTGGTGGATGATGGCCCGCGGTGCCCAAACCCATCCTGCTCGGCGGCTGTCGTGCCGGAGCTGGTTGAATCAGCCGAGGACAGGCTCGGTACGCGTCGTGCCTCCCGTGCCGCACGATGGTGTTCAATCCGGCCGCGCCGCCGAACAGGAGCGAGACAGCGAGCATGCACTCCCTCGCCTACTCTCGTGCCGCATGACAGCCTCGTGCTTCGTGCCCGCGCCGCGGCCGCTGCAAGGCTCGCCGGCCCCTGGCGACTCCCACGCCTTGCTGCTCGGTGGCGAAGGCGCCACGCCCCCGCGAGGGCCGTCGAATCACCGCCCACCTCGTTGTGTCACCGAGTTCAAGCACCACCAGTTGCGCCACCGTAGCCGCTGGTCCCCTTGCGCCCATTCTGCCGCGAGAGCCTCCGGGAGCAGCCACTGACTCGCCAGCTTGTCGCTCAGCTGGATAAAAGATGGAGAAGAAAGGAGGAAGAAGATGACAGGGAGGGTCCACACATCAGTGATATGGAGAAAGAGGAGGATGGAGGGGTACTATGGACAATACGAAAATATGTTGGCCTGCAAATGGGCCCAACTGCAACTAAAACGTATATAATGGCATATTTCAAAGAGCTGAAGAATTATAATGGCTCATATCCAAACACGTGAATAGTAGTGGTAGTTCTCAAAACCTTAAAAAATTTTAGGGAATTTTTGCTGTGGGACATCGCGAAAACAACAAATTGGCTGCAACACACCGCCAACGCTTGCTTTTGCCGAGTACCATTATGAAATCGCGAATGTTTGTCAGTGGACACCGCCTCCATTATAATAAAGAAAAACATCAATGGGGAGAGAGAAACATTCCAAAATGACCAGCGTTGCCCCTTGGCCGAACCAGACCCTGTTGGTCGAGCCGGACCACTATTTGGTCGAACCAGACCCTGTGCTCTATTTAGAAAATTGCCATAACAATTATTCTCATAGCAGATCCATACCATTTGGAAAAAGTCTATATAATTTAGGGTGGACTGCTTCACCCCAAACTATAAAACCGGATATTCTACCCCTAAACTTTTTAAAACTGGTCAAATAACACCCCAGACGATTTTGGACGGTGATTTTGCTACATTAATGGTGGTTTTGCCTTTTTATTTATTTATTTCTGCTGAATCTTTGAAAAATCATAGTAAATCAAAGAAAAATCATACAAATGGAAAATTCAATTTTGTTGAACTCCACATGAGTAGATCTACACAGTGAACATATAATATGGTATGTTTTAGTACAAAGTTTTTGCTGTAACTTTATATCTATGATTTTCTGTAATTAATTGGAATAATTCATAGCTGCAGCTTCTATGGTCTAATTATGGTGAAATTTTTATGATGAACTAATTATTATATGCTTGAACTGTAGTAAAAATTTCATACTCATTGAATCATGTATAACTTAGTTATAGATTTATTTAGGTTTATGCTTGTTAAATCTATGCTTTATCTATAACTAAGTTATACATTATATTATCCAATGGGTATGGAATTTTTACTATAATTTAAGCATACAATAATTAGTCCACCATAATAATTTTATCACAATTGGACCATAGATCTAAAGCTACAGCGAAAACTTGTACTACAAAATATTATATTATATATTCACTATATAGACCTACTCACGTGGAGTCCAACGAAATTGAATTTTCTATTTTATGATTTTTCTGTGATTTACTGTGATTTTTCAAAGATTCAGCTAAAATAAATAAAAAGACAAAACCATCGTCATCGTAGTAAAACCACTGTCTAAAATAGTCTGGGTTTATTTGACCAGTTTTAAAAAGTTTAGGAGGGTAGAAAATCCGGTTTTACAGTTTATAGGATGAAGCAGTTCACTCCGAACAGTTGAGGGTTACGTAGACTTTTTTCCATATCATTTTGTACGCAGAAAATGACATCGAGCCCATCTACATGTCATCGCATTTTCCTATCTCCCAAAATACCCCTCTGACTACCGGTGCTGCCGTCTCCGACTACCAGTGCATCCACGACGCCATCGGCCTGCCAACGAACGGCGTCTTTGTGCCCACGGTGTCTCCTCTGTGATGTGCCTTCTACTTTGGAATCTTCCCCGCCGACTGGATGATGTCGTGGCATGCCCCCACTTCTACTGCGCCACATGCTGGCTCGGGTCGATCCGTGCGGTGGTGGATGATGGCCCGCGGTGCCCAAACCCATCCTGCTCGGCGGCTGTCGTGCCGGAGCTGGTTGAATCAGCCGAGGACAGGCTCGGTACGCGTCGTGCCTCCCGTGCCGCACGATGGTGTTCAATCCGGCCGCGCCGCCGAACAGGAGCGAGACAGCGAGCATGCACTCCCTCGCCTACTCTCGTGCCGCATGACAGCCTCGTGCTTCGTGCCCGCGCCGCGGCCGCTGCAAGGCTCGCCGGCCCCTAGCGACTCCCACGCCTCGCTGCTCGGTGGCGAAGGCGCCACGCCCCCGCGAGGGCCGTCGAATCACCGCCCACCTCGTTGTGTCACCGAGTTCAAGCACCACCAGTTGCGCCACCGTAGCCGCTGGTCCCCTTGCGCCCATTCTGCCGCGAGAGCCTCCGGGAGCAGCCACTGACTCGCCAGCTTGTCGCTCAGCTGGATAAAAGATGGAGAAGAAAGGAGGAAGAAGATGACAGGGAGGGTCCACACATCAGTGATATGGAGAAAGAGGAGGATGGAGGGGTACTATGGACAATACGAAAATATGTTGGCCTGCAAATGGGCCCAACTGCAACTAAAACGTATATAATGGCATATTTCAAAGAGCTGAAGAATTATAATGGCTCATATCCAAACACGTGAATAGTAGTGGTAGTTCTCAAAACCTTAAAAAATTTTAGGGAATTTTTGCTGTGGGACATCGCGAAAACAACAAATTGGCTGTAACACACCGCCAACGCTTGCTTTTGCCGAGTACCATTATGAAATCGCGAATGTTTGTCAGTGGACACCGCCTCCATTATAATAAAGAAAAACATCAATGGGGAGAGAGAAACATTCCAAAATGACCAGCGTTGCCCCTTGGCCGAACCAGACCCTGTTGGTCGAGCCGGACCACTATTTGGTCGAACCAAACCCTGTGCTCTATTTAGAAAATTGCCATAACAATTATTCTCATAGCAGATCCATACCATTTGGAAAAAGTCTATATAATTTAGGGTGGACTGCTTCACCCCAAACTATAAAACCGGATATTCTACCCCTAAACTTTTTAAAACTGGTCAAATAACACTCCAGACGATTTTGGACGGTGATTTTGCTACATTAATGGTGGTTTTGCCTTTTTATTTATTTATTTCTGCTGAATCTTTGAAAAATCATAGTAAATCAAAGAAAAATCATACAAATGGAAAATTCAATTTTGTTGAACTCCACATGAGTAGATCTACACAGTGAACATATAATATGGTATGTTTTAGTACAAAGTTTTTGCTGTAACTTTATATCTATGATTTTCTGTAATTAATTGGAATAATTCATAGCTGCAGCTTCTATGGTCTAATTATGGTGAAATTTTTATGATGAACTAATTATTATATGCTTGAACTGTAGTAAAAATTTCATACTCATTGAATCATGTATAACTTAGTTATAGATTTATTTAGGTTTATGCTTGTTAAATCTATGCTTTATCTATAAATAAGTTATACATTATATTATCCAATGGGTATGGAATTTTTACTATAATTTAAGCATACAATAATTAGTCCACCATAATAATTTCATCACAATTGGACCATAGATCTAAAGCTACAGCGAAAACTTGTACTACAAAATATTATATTATATATTCACTATATAGACCTACTCACGTGGAGTCCAACGAAATTGAATTTTCTATTTTATGATTTTTCTGTGATTTACTGTGATTTTTTAAAGATTCAGCTAAAATAAATAAAAAGACAAAACCATCGTCATCGTAGTAAAACCACTGTCTAAAATAGTCTGGGTTTATTTGACCAGTTTTAAAAAGTTTAGGAGGGTAGAAAATCTGGTTTTACAGTTTATAGGATGAAGCAGTTCACTCCGAACAGTTGAGGGTTACGTAGACTTTTTTCCATATCATTTTGTACGCAGAAAATGACATCGAGCCCATCTACATGTCATCGCATTTTCCTATCTCCCAAAATACCCCTCTGACTACCGGTGCTGCCGTCTCCGACTACCAGTGCATCCACGACGCCATCGGCCTGCCAACGAACGGCGTCTTTGTGCCCACGGTGTCTCCTCTGTGATGTGCCTTCTACTTTGGAATCTTCCCCGCCGACTGGATGATGTCGTGGCATGCCCCCACTTCTACTGCGCCACATGCTGGCTCGGGTCGATCCGTGCGGTGGTGGATGATGGCCCGCGGTGCCCAAACCCATCCTGCTCGGCGGCTGTCGTGCCGGAGCTGGTTGAATCAGCCGAGGACAGGCTCGGTACGCGTCGTGCCTCCCGTGCCGCACGATGGTGTTCAATCCGGCCGCGCCACCGAACAGGAGCGAGACAGCGAGCATGCACTCCCTCGCCTACTCTCGTGCCGCATGACAGCCTCGTGCTTCATGCCCGCGCCGCGGCCGCTGCAAGGCTCGCCGGCCCCTGGCGACTCCCACGCCTCGCTGCTCGGTGGCGAAGGCGCCACGCCCCCGTGAGGGCCGTCGAATCACCGCCCACCTCGTTGTGTCACCGAGTTCAAGCACCACCAGTTGCGCCACCGTAGCCGCTGGTCCCCTTGCGCCCATTCTGCCGCGAGAGCCTCCGGGAGCAGCCACTGACTCGCCAGCTTGTCGCTCAGCTGGATAAAAGATGGAGAAGAAAGGAGGAAGAAGATGACAGGGAGGGTCCACACATCAGTGATATGGAGAAAGAGGAGGATGGAGGGGTACTATGGACAATACGAAAATATGTTGGCCTGCAAATGGGCCCAACTGCAACTAAAACGTATATAATGGCATATTTCAAAGAGCTGAAGAATTATAATGGCTCATATCCAAACATGTGAATAGTAGTGGTAGTTCTCAAAACCTTAAAAAATTTTAGGGAATTTTTGCTGTGGGACATCGCGAAAACAACAAATTGGCTGCAACACACCGCCAACGCTTGCTTTTGCCGAGTACCATTATGAAATCGCGAATGTTTGTCAGCGGACACCGCCTCCATTATAATAAAGAAAAACATCAATGGGGAGAGAGAAACATTCCAAAATGACCAGCGTTGCCCCTTGGCCGAACCAGACCCTGTTGGTCGAGCCGGACCACTATTTGGTCGAACCAGACCCTGTGCTCTATTTAGAAAATTGCCATAACAATTATTCTCATAGCAGATCCATACCATTTGGAAAAAGTCTATATAATTTAGGGTGGACTGCTTCACCCCAAACTATAAAACCGGATATTCTACCCCTAAACTTTTTAAAACTGGTCAAATAACACCCCAGACGATTTTGGACGGTGATTTTGCTACATTAATGGTGGTTTTGCCTTTTTATTTATTTATTTCTGCTGAATCTTTGAAAAATCATAGTAAATCAAAGAAAAATCATACAAATGGAAAATTCAATTTTGTTGAACTCCACATGAGTAGATCTACACAGTGAACATATAATATGGTATGTTTTAGTACAAAGTTTTTGCTGTAACTTTATATCTATGATTTTTTGTAATTAATTGGAATAATTCATAGCTGCAGCTTCTATGGTCTAATTATGGCGAAATTTTTATGATGAACTAATTATTATATGCTTGAACTGTAGTAAAAATTTCATACTCATTGAATCATGTATAACTTAGTTATAGATTTATTTAGGTTTATGCTTGTTAAATCTATGCTTTATCTATAACTAAGTTATACATTATATTATCCAATGGGTATGGAATTTTTACTATAATTTAAGCATACAATAATTAGTCCACCATAATAATTTCATCACAATTGGACCATAGATCTAAAGCTACAGCGAAAACTTGTACTACAAAATATTATATTATATATTCATTATATAGACCTACTCACGTGGAGTCCAACGAAATTGAATTTTCTATTTTATGATTTTTCTGTAATTTACTGTGATTTTTCAAAGATTCAGCTAAAATAAATAAAAAGACAAAACCATCGTCATCGTAGTAAAACCACTGTCTAAAATAGTCTGGGTTTATTTGACCAGTTTTAAAAAGTTTAGGAGGGTAGAAAATCCGGTTTTACAGTTTATAGGATGAAGCAGTTCACTCCGAACAGTTGAGGGTTACGTAGACTTTTTTCCATATCATTTTGTACGCAGAAAATGACATCGAGCCCATCTACATGTCATCGCATTTTCCTATCTCCCAAAATACCCCTCTGACTACCGGTGCTGCCGTCTCCGACTACCAGTGCATCCACGACGCCATCGGCCTGCCAACGAACGGCGTCTTTGTGCCCACGGTGTCTCCTCTGTGATGTGCCTTCTACTTTGGAATCTTCCCCGCCGACTGGATGATGTCGTGGCATGCCCCCACTTCTACTGCGCCACATGCTGGCTCGGGTCGATCCGTGCGGTGGTGGATGATGGCCCGCGGTGCCCAAACCCATCCTGCTCGGCGGCTGTCGTGCCGGAGCTGGTTGAATCAGCCGAGGACAGGCTCGGTACGCGTCGTGCCTCCCGTGCCGCACGATGGTGTTCAATCCGGCCGCGCCGCCGAACAGGAGCGAGACAGCGAGCATGCACTCCCTCGCCTACTCTCGTGCCGCATGACAGCCTCGTGCTTCGTGCCCGCGCCGCGGCCGCTGCAAGGCTCGCCGGCCCCTGGCGACTCCCACGCCTCGCTGCTCGGTGGCGAAGGCGCCACGCCCCCGCGAGGGCCGTCGAATCACCGCCCACCTCGTTGTGTCACCGAGTTCAAGCACCACCAGTTGCGCCACCGTAGCCGCTGGTCCCCTTGCGCCCATTCTGCCGCGAGAGCCTCCGGGAGCAGCCACTGACTCGCCAGCTTGTCGCTCAGCTGGATAAAAGATGGAGAAGAAAGGAGGAAGAAGATGACAGGGAGGGTCCACACATCAGTGATATGGAGAAAGAGGAGGATGGAGGGGTACTATGGACAATACGAAAATATGTTGGCCTGCAAATGGGCCCAACTGCAACTAAAACGTATATAATGGCATATTTCAAAGAGCTGAAGAATTATAATGGCTCATATCCAAACATGTGAATAGTAGTGGTAGTTCTCAAAACCTTAAAAAATTTTAGGGAATTTTTGCTGTGGGACATCGCGAAAACAACAAATTGGCTGCAACACACCGCCAACGCTTGCTTTTGCCGAGTACCATTATGAAATCGCGAATGTTTGTCAGTGGACACCGCCTCCATTATAATAAAGAAAAACATCAATGGGGAGAGAGAAACATTCCAAAATGACCAGCGTTGCCCCTTGGCCGAACCAGACCCTGTTGGTCGAGCCGGACCACTATTTGGTCGAACCAGACCCTGTGCTCTATTTAGAAAATTGCCATAACAATTATTCTCATAGCAGATCCATACCATTTGGAAAAAGTCTATATAATTTAGGGTGGACTGCTTCTCCCCAAACTATAAAACCGGATATTCTACCCCTAAACTTTTTAAAACTGGTCAAATAACACCCCAGACGATTTTGGACGGTGATTTTGCTACATTAATGGTGGTTTTGCCTTTTTATTTATTTATTTCTGCTGAATCTTTGAAAAATCATAGTAAATCAAAGAAAAATCATACAAATGGAAAATTCAATTTTGTTGAACTCCACATGAGTAGATCTACACAGTGAACATATAATATGGTATGTTTTAGTACAAAGTTTTTGCTGTAACTTTATATCTATGATTTTCTGTAATTAATTGGAATAATTCATAGCTTCAGCTTCTATGGTCTAATTATGGTGAAATTTTTATGATGAACTAATTATTATATGCTTGAACTGTAGTAAAAATTTCATACTCATTGAATCATGTATAACTTAGTTATAGATTTATTTAGGTTTATGCTTGTTAAATCTATGCTTTATCTATAACTAAGTTATACATTATATTATCCAATGGGTATGGAATTTTTACTATAATTTAAGCATACAATAATTAGTCCACCATAATAATTTCATCACAATTGGACCATAGATCTAAAGCTACAGCGAAAACTTGTACTACAAAATATTATATTATATATTCACTATATAGACCTACTCACGTAGAGTCCAACGAAATTGAATTTTCTATTTTATGATTTTTCTGTGATTTACTGTGATTTTTCAAAGATTCAGCTAAAATAAATAAAAAGACAAAACCATCGTCATCGTAGTAAAACCACTGTCTAAAATAGTCTGGGTTTATTTGACCAGTTTTAAAAAGTTTAGGAGGGTAGAAAATCCGGTTTTACAGTTTATAGGATGAAGCAGTTCACTCCGAACAGTTGAGGGTTACGTAGACTTTTTTCCATATCATTTTGTACGCAGAAAATGACATCGAGCCCATCTACATGTCATCGCATTTTCCTATCTCCCAAAATACCCCTCTGACTACCGGTGGTGCCGTCTCCGACTACCAGTTCATCCACGACGCCATCGGCCTGCCAACGAACGGCGTCTTTGTGCCCACGGTGTCTCCTCTGTGATGTGCCTTCTACTTTGGAATCTTCCCCGCCGACTGGATGATGTCGTGGCATGCCCCCACTTCTACTGCGCCACATGCTGGCTCGGGTCGATCCGTGCGGTGGTGGATGATGGCCCGCGGTGCCCAAACCCATCCTGCTCGGTGGCTGTCGTGCCGGAGCTGGTTGAATCAGCCGAGGACAGGCTCGGTACGCGTCGTGCCTCCCGTGCCGCACGATGGTGTTCAATCCGGCCGCGCCGCCGAACAGGAGCGAGACAGCGAGCATGCACTCCCTCGCCTACTCTCGTGCCGCATGACAGCCTCGTGCTTCATGCCCGCGCCGCGGCCGCTGCAAGGCTCGCCGGCCCCTGGCGACTCCCACGCCTCGCTGCTCGGTGGCGAAGGCGCCACGCCCCCGCGAGGGCCGTCGAATCACCGCCCACCTCGTTGTGTCACCGAGTTCAAGCACCACCAGTTGCGCCACCGTAGCCGCTGGTCCCCTTGCGCCCATTCTGCCGCGAGAGCCTCCGGGAGCAGCCACTGACTCGCCAGCTTGTCGCTCAGCTGGATAAAAGATGGAGAAGAAAGGAGGAAGAAGATGACAGGGAGGGTCCACACATCAGTGATATGGAGAAAGAGGAGGATGGAGGGGTACTATGGACAATACGAAAATATGTTGGCCTGCAAATGGGCCCAACTGCAACTAAAACGTATATAATGGCATATTTCAAAGAGCTGAAGAATTATAATGGCTCATATCCAAACACGTGAATAGTAGTGGTAGTTCTCAAAACCTTAAAAAATTTTAGGGAATTTTTGCTGTGGGACATCGCGAAAACAACAAATTGGCTGCAACACACCGCCAACGCTTGCTTTTGCCGAGTACCATTATGAAATCGCGAATGTTTGTCAGTGGACACCGCCTCCATTATAATAAAGAAAAACATCAATGGGGAGAGAGAAACATTCCAAAATGACCAGCGTTGCCCCTTGGCCGAACCAGACCCTGTTGGTCGAGCCGGACCACTATTTGGTCGAACCAGACCCTGTGCTCTATTTAGAAAATTGCCATAACAATTATTCTCATAGCAGATCCATACCATTTGGAAAAAGTCTATATAATTTAGGGTGGACTGCTTCACCCCAAACTATAAAACCGGATATTCTACCCCTAAACTTTTTAAAACTGGTCAAATAACACCCCAGACGATTTTGGACGGTGATTTTGCTACATTAATGGTGGTTTTGCCTTTTTATTTATTTATTTCTGCTGAATCTTTGAAAAATCATAGTAAATCAAAGAAAAATCATACAAATGGAAAATTCAATTTTGTTGAACTCCACATGAGTAGATCTACACAGTGAACATATAATATGGTATGTTTTAGTACAAAGTTTTTGCTGTAACTTTATATCTATGATTTTCTGTAATTAATTGAAATAATTCATAGCTGCAGCTTCTATGGTCTAATTATGGTGAAATTTTTATGATGAACTAATTATTATATGCTTGAACTGTAGTAAAAATTTCATACTCATTGAATCATGTATAACTTAGTTATAGATTTATTTAGGTTTATGCTTGTTAAATCTATGCTTTATCTATAACTAAGTTATACATTATATTATCCAATGGGTATGGAATTTTTACTATAATTTAAGCATACAATAATTAGTCCACCATAATAATTTTATCACAATTGGACCATAGATCTAAAGCTACAGCGAAAACTTGTACTACAAAATATTATATTATATATTCACTATATAGACCTACTCACGTGGAGTCCAACGAAATTGAATTTTCTATTTTATGATTTTTCTGTGATTTACTGTGATTTTTCAAAGATTCAGCTAAAATAAATAAAAAGACAAAACCATCGTCATCGTAGTAAAACCACTGTCTAAAATAGTCTGGGTTTATTTGACCAGTTTTAAAAAGTTTAGGAGGGTAGAAAATCCGGTTTTACAGTTTATAGGATGAAGCAGTTCACTCCGAACAGTTGAGGGTTACGTAGACTTTTTTCCATATCATTTTGTACGCAGAAAATGACATCGAGCCCATCTACATGTCATCGCATTTTCCTATCTCCCAAAATACCCCTCTGACTACCGGTGCTGCCGTCTCCGACTACCAGTGCATCCACGACGCCATCGGCCTGCCAACGAACGGCGTCTTTGTGCCCACGGTGTCTCCTCTGTGATGTGCCTTCTACTTTGGAATCTTCCCCGCCGACTGGATGATGTCGTGGCATGCCCCCACTTCTACTGCGCCACATGCTGGCTCGGGTCGATCCGTGCGGTGGTGGATGATGGCCCGCAGTGCCCAAACCCATCCTGCTCGGCGGCTGTTGTGCCGGAGCTGGTTGAATCAGCCGAGGACAGGCTCGGTACGCGTCGTGCCTCCCGTGCCGCACGATGGTGTTCAATCCGGCCGCGCCGTCGAACAGGAGCGAGACAGCGAGCATGCACTCCCTCGCCTACTCTCGTGCCGCATGACAGCCTCGTGCTTCGTGCCCGCGCCGCGGCCGCTGCAAGGCTCGCCGGCCCCTGGCGACTCCCACGCCTCGCTGCTCGGTGGCGAAGGCGCCACGCCCCCGTGAGGGCCGTCGAATCACCGCCCACCTCGTTGTGTCACCGAGTTCAAGCACCACCAGTTGCGCCACCGTAGCCGCTGGTCCCCTTGCGCCCATTCTGCCGCGAGAGCCTCCGGGAGCAGCCACTGACTCGCCAACTTGTCGCTCAGCTGGATAAAAGATGGAGAAGAAAGGAGGAAGAAGATGACAGGGAGGGTCCACACATCAGTGATATGGAGAAAGAGGAGGATGGAGGGGTACTATGGACAATACGAAAATATGTTGGCCTGCAAATGGGCCCAACTGCAACTAAAACGTATATAATGGCATATTTCAAAGAGCTGAAGAATTATAATGGCTCATATCCAAACACGTGAATAGTAGTGGTAGTTCTCAAAACCTTAAAAAATTTTAGGGAATTTTTGCTGTGGGACATCGCGAAAACAACAAATTGGCTGCAACACACCGCCAACGCTTGCTTTTGCCGAGTACCATTATGAAATCGCGAATGTTTGTCAGTGGACACCGCCTCCATTATAATAAAGAAAAACATCAATGGGGAGAGAGAAACATTCCAAAATGACCAGCGTTGCCCCTTGGCCGAACCAGACCCTGTTGGTCGAGCCGGACCACTATTTGGTCGAACCAGACCCTGTGCTCTATTTAGAAAATTGCCATAACAATTATTCTCATAGCAGATCCATACCATTTGGAAAAAGTCTATATAATTTAGGGTGGACTGCTTCACCCCAAACTATAAAACCGGATATTCTACCCCTAAACTTTTTAAAACTGGTCAAATAACACCCCAGACGATTTTGGACGGTGATTTTGCTACATTAATGGTGGTTTTGCCTTTTTATTTATTTATTTCTGCTGAATCTTTGAAAAATCATAGTAAATCAAAGAAAAATCATACAAATGGAAAATTCAATTTTGTTGAACTCCACATGAGTAGATCTACACAGTGAACATATAATATGGTATGTTTTAGTACAAAGTTTTTGCTGTAACTTTATATCTATGATTTTCTGTAATTAATTGGAATAATTCATAGCTGCAGCTTCTATGGTCTAATTATGGTGAAATTTTTATGATGAACTAATTATTATATGCTTGAACTGTAGTAAAAATTTCATACTCATTGAATCATGTATAACTTAGTTATAGATTTATTTAGGTTTATGCTTGTTAAATCTATGCTTTATCTATAACTAAGTTATACATTATATTATCCAATGGGTATGGAATTTTTACTATAATTTAAGCATACAATAATTAGTCCACCATAATAATTTCATCACAATTGGACCATAGATCTAAAGCTACAGCGAAAACTTGTACTACAAAATATTATATTATATATTCACTATATAGACCTACTCACGTGAAGTCCAACGAAATTGAATTTTCTATTTTATGATTTTTCTATGATTTACTGTGATTTTTCAAAGATTCAGCTAAAATAAATAAAAAGACAAAACCATCGTCATCGTAGTAAAACCACTGTCTAAAATAGTCTGGGTTTATTTGACCAGTTTTAAAAAGTTTAGGAGGGTAGAAAATCCGGTTTTACAGTTTATAGGATGAAGCAGTTCACTCCGAACAGTTGAGGGTTACGTAGACTTTTTTCCATATCATTTTGTACGCAGAAAATGACATCGAGCCCATCTACATGTCATCGCATTTTCCTATCTCCCAAAATACCCCTCTGACTACCGGTGCTGCCGTCTCCGACTACCAGTGCATCCACGACGCCATCGGCCTGCCAACGAACGGCGTCTTTGTGCCCACGGTGTCTCCTCTGTGATGTGCCTTCTACTTTGGAATCTTCCCCGCCGACTGGATGATGTCGTGGCATGCCCCCACTTCTACTGCGCCACATGCTGGCTCGGGTCGATCCGTGCGGTGGTGGATGATGGCCCGCGGTGCCCAAACCCATCCTGCTCGGCGGCTGTCGTGCCGGAGCTGGTTGAATCAGCCGAGGACAGGCTCGGTACGCGTCGTGCCTCCCGTGCCGCACGATGGTGTTCAATCCGGCCGCGCCGCCGAACAGGAGCGAGACAGCGAGCATGCACTCCCTCGCCTACTCTCGTGCCGCATGACAGCCTCGTGCTTCGTGCCCGCGCCGTGGCCGCTACAAGGCTCGCCGGCCCCTGGCGACTCCCACGCCTCGCTGCTCGGTGGCGAAGGCGCCACGCCCCCGTGAGGGCCGTCGAATCACCGCCCACCTCGTTGTGTCACCGAGTTCAAGCACCACCAGTTGCGCCACCGTAGCCGCTGGTCCCCTTGCGCCCATTCTGCCGCGAGAGCCTCCGGGAGCAGCCACTGACTCGCCAGCTTGTCGCTCAGCTGGATAAAAGATGGAGAAGAAAGGAGGAAGAAGATGACAGGGAGGGTCCACACATCAGTGATATGGAGAAAGAGGAGGATGGAGGGGTACTATGGACAATACGAAAATATGTTGGCCTGCAAATGGGCCCAACTGCAACTAAAACGTATATAATGGCATATTTCAAAGAGCTGAAGAATTATAATGGCTCATATCCAAACACGTGAATAGTAGTGGTAGTTCTCAAAACCTTAAAAAATTTTAGGGAATTTTTGCTGTGGGACATCGCGAAAACAACAAATTGGCTGCAACACACCGCCAACGCTTGCTTTTGTCGAGTACCATTATGAAATCGCGAATGTTTGTCAGTGGACACCGCCTCCATTATAATAAAGAAAAACATCAATGGGGAGAGAGAAACATTCCAAAATGACCAGCGTTGCCCCTTGGCCGAACCAGACCCTGTTGGTCGAGCCGGACCACTATTTGGTCGAACCAGACCCTGTGCTCTATTTAGAAAATTGCCATAACAATTATTCTCATAGCAGATCCATACCATTTGGAAAAAGTCTATATAATTTAGGGTGGACTGCTTCACCCCAAACTATAAAACCGGATATTCTACCCCTAAACTTTTTAAAACTGGTCAAATAACACCCCAGACGATTTTGGACGGTGATTTTGCTACATTAATGGTGGTTTTGCCTTTTTATTTATTTATTTCTGCTGAATCTTTGAAAAATCATAGTAAATCAAAGAAAAATCATACAAATGGAAAATTCAATTTTGTTGAACTCCACATGAGTAGATCTACACAGTGAACATATAATATGGTATGTTTTAGTACAAAGTTTTTGCTGTAACTTTATATCTATGATTTTCTGTAATTAATTGGAATAATTCATAGCTGCAGCTTCTATGGTCTAATTATGGTGAAATTTTTATGATGAACTAATTATTATATGCTTGAACTGTAGTAAAAATTTCATACTCATTGAATCATGTATAACTTAGTTATAGATTTATTTAGGTTTATGCTTGTTAAATCTATGCTTTATCTATAACTAAGTTATACATTATATTATCCAATGGGTATGGAATTTTTACTATAATTTAAGCATACAATAATTAGTCCACCATAATAATTTCATCACAATTGGACCATAGATCTAAAGCTACAGCGAAAACTTGTACTACAAAATATTATATTATATATTCACTATATAGACCTACTCACGTGGAGTCCAACGAAATTGAATTTTTTATTTTATGATTTTTCTGTGATTTACTGTGATTTTTCAAAGATTCAGCTAAAATAAATAAAAAGACAAAACCATCGTCATCGTAGTAAAACCACTGTCTAAAATAGTCTGGGTTTATTTGACCAGTTTTAAAAAGTTTAGGAGGGTAGAAAATCCGGTTTTACAGTTTATAGGATGAAGCAGTTCACTCCGAACAGTTGAGGGTTACGTAGACTTTTTTCCATATCATTTTGTACGCAGAAAATGACATCGAGCCCATCTACATGTCATCGCATTTTCCTATCTCCCAAAATACCCCTCTGACTACCGGTGCTGCCGTCTCCGACTACCAGTGCATCCACGACGCCATCGGCCTGCCAACGAACGGCGTCTTTGTGCCCACGGTGTCTCCTCTGTGATGTGCCTTCTACTTTGGAATCTTCCCCGCCGACTGGATGATGTCGTGGCATGCCCCCACTTCTACTGCGCCACATGCTGGCTCGGGTCGATCCGTGCGGTGGTGGATGATGGCCCGCGGTGCCCAAACCCATCCTGCTCGGCGGCTGTCGTGCCGGAGCTGGTTGAATCAGCCGAGGACAGGCTCGGTACGCGTCGTGCCTCCCGTGCCGCACGATGGTGTTCAATCCGGCCGCGCCGCCGAACAGGAGCGAGACAGCGAGCATGCACTCCCTCGCCTACTCTCGTGCCGCATGATAGCCTCGTGCTTCGTGCCCGCGCCGCGGCCGCTGCAAGGCTCGCCGGCCCCTGGCGACTCCCACGCCTCGCTGCTCGGTGGCGAAGGCGCCACGCCCCCGCGAGGGCCGTCGAATCACCGCCCACCTCGTTGTGTCACCGAGTTCAAGCACCACCAGTTGCGCCACCGTAGCCGCTGGTCCCCTTGCGCCCATTCTGCCGCGAGAGCCTCCGGGAGCAGCCACTGACTCGCCAGCTTGTCGCTCAGCTGGATAAAAGATGGAGAAGAAAGGAGGAAGAAGATGACAGGGAGGGTCCACACATCAGTGATATGGAGAAAGAGGAGGATGGAGGGGTACTATGGACAATACGAAAATATGTTGGCCTGCAAATGGGCCCAACTGCAACTAAAACGTATATAATGGCATATTTCAAAGAGCTGAAGAATTATAATGGCTCATATCCAAACACGTGAATAGTAGTGGTAGTTCTCAAAACCTTAAAAAATTTTAGGGAATTTTTGCTGTGGGACATCGCGAAAACAACAAATTGGCTGCAACACACCGCCAACGCTTGCTTTTGCCGAGTACCATTATGAAATCGCGAATGTTTGTCAGTGGACACCGCCTCCATTATAATAAAGAAAAACATCAATGGGGAGAGAGAAACATTCCAAAATGACCAGCGTTGCCCCTTGGCCGAACCAGACCCTGTTGGTCGAGCCGGACCACTATTTGGTCGAACCAGACCCTGTGCTCTATCCAACCCTAGCCGGCGCGTCTCTAGTCTCCCGCAGCGCCGGCGTCTCCAGTCTCCCGCGGCGCCACCGTCTCCAGCCACCCACGCCGCCGTCTCCAGTCTCCCGCAGTGCCGCCGTCTCCAGCCAACCACGCCGCCGTATCTAGTCTCCCGCAGCGCCGCCATCTCCAGCCCTGCCGCCCACGCCGCGGTCTCTTCCCCACAGTCAGCGTGCTATGGATGCATGAAGATGGCTTCGCCGGCGAAATTGAAGCGGCTCCGCCCGAGCATAGATTCACCATCCAAGGGACTGAATCTGTCATGGGTTCCTGAGGGGTATGCACTCTTATCCTCTTCCACTTTTCGATCTGGGGTTGGTTAACAGGGTTGCAGTGAACTTGGGGGTCGATTTGCGCATCCGAAGCTAGGGTTTTCATGATTTCTTGTTCTTGTCCATTTTTTAGGATGGACAGTAGTTCTGCATTACGCATAGCAGTGCGTGTCCCAGGTTACTATGAGGCTTGCGATGACGGTAGAAATGTGGCTCACAATGCAGCAGATTTTCAGCTCATTGTTGATAGGGACACTCTGAATCTGATTGATTTAAGTAAGGATGTAGCTGCCAAAGTGTCTATTGGGAAGAATCAGGGCTTCAATTTGACATATTTCGACAAGAACACCCAACGCTATACCAATCTGACCTCAGATGCAGCTTTGATGGATTGTATTAACAATTATTGGGACCTAAGGCAGCTACCTTTGTTTGTGAATTTTTTTGACATGATTCCTATTGCATATAGTCAGAGTGTGTCTTTGGATAATGAGGCCAATGTGGAGTCACTTAGTGGGGGAGAAAGTGATGATGACAGTGTTCACTCTTCTAACTCTGATGACTCAGCTGAGAAATCCACACCTGCTCAAGGAAGAAGCAAGAAGAAGCATGCTGATGATGATGTTTCATGGGAAGAAGATGTTGAGGAGTATGTTGGGGTCAATGATGAGGGCCATTATATGCCAGAACAGCAAGATCAACCAGCATCAGAGGGGGATACTGACTCTGACTCTCTTATTCATGATGATTTGTATGTTGATGATGATGCTGGTTGTGAGATCAATGAGCATGTTACTAACTTAGAGAACCCAACTATAGAATGTGGTGTCACATTTGAGGATGGGGACACCTTTAAGAGGGCTATTAGACAATATGTTGTGCTAAAAGAGTTTGAAATTGCAGCTCCTTACAGTGAATCCAAAAGGTATATAGGACACTGCAAAGGATTCAAGAGCAAGAAGAAGAGGTGCAAGTGGAGGATACATGCTTCTCAATTGCAAGATGGCAAGACTTGGCAGGTCAGTTTATTTCTTTTTCAAATTTCCTTATATTTTGGTTCTTATTTTTCCCAACATGTGTTTGATGCTTTGCCTTCCTTTTATTTGTCAGATAAAGAAGTTGGGAAAACATACTTGTGCCAGAACATCCCAACTGGAGAAGAACTGCATGGCTAACAATGGCTGGGTGAGGGACAGGGCCATTACCATCCTGAAGGATGAACCAACAATTCAAGCTGGTAAACTGAGGAAGGATTTGCAGAACAAGTACAACATCCAACTTTCATACTATGTTGTCTGGGATGGACTGCAAATGGCTCTAG
Organism: Saccharum hybrid cultivar R570; assembly: GCA_038087645.1. Lineage (NCBI taxonomy): Eukaryota > Viridiplantae > Streptophyta > Magnoliopsida > Poales > Poaceae > Saccharum > Saccharum hybrid cultivar. The sequence continues at coordinate 3,033,670 of JAQSUU010000687.1, read as the reverse complement.
AGCAAATTCAAGGAAAATGGGATGACAGCTTTGAAGATGTTTTTAGATTCAAGGCTGAGGTGGACAGGACAAATCCTGGTAGCATTGTGGACATTGAGTGGATACTGGCTGGTAATAAGAGGAGGTTCACAAGGATGTTTGTTGCATTTAAAAGTTGTGTTCAAGGTTTTTTGAATGGATGCAGACCCTTCTTAGGTGTTGACTCAACAGTTTTGACTGGGAGGTGGAGAGGGCAGTTAGCCTCTGCTTCAGCTATGGATGGACACAACTGGCTTTTTCCAGTGGCATATGGTGTCTTTGAGTCTGAAACTGCTGAAAACTGGAAATGGTTTTTTGAGAAACTTAAAGTGGCAATTAGGACTCCTCTAGGCCTGGTCATATGCACAGATGCAGGCAAAGGAATAGATAAGGGAGTTACATATGTTTTCCCAAATGGAGTAGAGCATATAGAGTGCATGAGGCATCTAGTGAAGAATTTTAACAAGAGGTATAGAGGAGTAGTGTTCAAGAAACATTTGTGGCCAGCAAGCAAAGCTTACAACCAGAGGCACTTTGATCACCATTACAACATCATGAAGCAAGCTTCACCAAGGGCAATGAACTGGATAGAGGACAACCACAAGCACATATGGAGTAGATGGAAGTTCTCTCATGCAAGCAAATGTGACTATGTTACTAACAACATAGCAGAGACCTTCAACAGTTGGATTAGGAATGAGAAGTCCTTGGCTTTAATTCCTCTGTTGGATAGGATCAGGCAAATGATCATGGAGAAACAAGACCTTAGGAGGTCACTGTCACTTAAGCTAAGAGACAAGATCTTGCCTCATGTCACCAAAGAGCTACATGCCATGAGTAGGAATTTACAGTATGCCATACATAGGGGGCCCAACAATACTGCTGAGATTGAAGGCACTACAAAGGAACTGAAAACCTGGAGGCATACTGTCGACCTTGACAATAGATCATGCAGCTGTCAAAGGTGGCAGATTACTGGATTGCCATGTACTCATGCTCTCTGCTTCATCCATTCCATGCGCAACAGAAGTGTGGAAGACTACATAGATGACTATTATTCGGTTGAGAAGTTCAAGAAAGCATATGAACATGTGATAAGTCCCATGACAGATAGGAACCAGTGGCCTGATGTGGACTTGGGTTTCAAACTTTGGCCTCCAAGGTTGAAGAGAGCTGCAGGTCGGCCCAGATCAAGAAGGATAAAAGGTTCTGAAGAAGGTGGCAAGCAAAAAAGCCAGCGCCAGTGCAAGAGGTGTGGAGGGTTTGGTCACATGATGAAGACATGTAATGAAACTGTTTATGACTCTGATGCACCACCACCAACACCACCAAAGCCCAAGAGAGCAAAGAAAAAGAAAAGCACTGCCACAACAACTGTCTCTACCCAGCAATCACAGATTGAAGCTGCTCAAGAAACAACTGTCAGTCCTGCTCTGACAAACAACCCACCAAACATTGCACCACCAGCTGTAACAAACAGCCCCGCAGCAAACACTAGGAGGTAAGTGTAAAGACTTGATGCCTGTTATCTATGACAACATACTGTTATTTATCTTTCTAATGTTGGGTATGACTGCAGCCGCAAGAGGGCATTGGAGCTAGGTGGTGAAACTTCCTCCCCAATAGTAGAAGTGCAGCATCAAAAGAAGAAGAAGAAAAAGGTGGTGACCACCAAGGCTACTGGAGAAGAAATGCAGGCTGGGGAAAAGGAGGCAAGCAAGGCCGGCAAGAGGATCAGCAAGAAGAAGCTCATCCTGGACCTGTGATGCATGTCTTATGTAATGGATCTATTTTGTGGTGAACCTGTTATGTAGTGTGATGACCCTATTATGTAGTGAACTTATTTGGTGGTGATGATGGACCTATGAACTTGTTATGTAGTGTGATGAACCTGTGAACTCAGTTATGCAATCTCAATCATGAACTCAGTTGGCAGACTGTGTTGTGTGAAGTGATCAAATTAAACCTGGATGCATGTTTTTCAACAATTTGGCACACCATTTTCTTGCCCCATCATTCATGAACTCAGATACAATTTGGCAGACCATTTTCTTGCAACATAGTTAAGATGCATCATTGATTTCAAACAAGGTACAAATAAGCTAGATACTTGTTCATGACCATCAACACTAATTGGATACATGTTCATGACCATGACCAACAACACTAACTGGATACATGATAACCAGGATACATGACAACCTACTGTTCTGCTTCACTTGACCAACAACACTAACAGAACTAACACCAAAATGAAAACTATTACACCACCAACTACAAGCAGCCGCTCTCCAATTTTATTCATGTTGGTCAACAATTTCTTGTTGCTCTCAAGTACTGACTTCAGTAGTGCCTCTGAACCTTGGAGATGAATCACTGCAGTCTCCAACAGATCTTGGCAGCCATCAAATCCTTGGCAGGCCTTCTCCTTGTCATTGCCTTCCCTCATCACCTCGAGCGCCATGGCACCCTGAACTCGAACCTGACTACAAGCGCGAGGAAGAACGCCTTTGGCGACCAAGTAATTGATATACTATTCCTCAAAGTAGTACACTCCACACGCAAAGTCGGTCTGGCAAACAAGAGATAAAAATCAAAAAAATGCGCATCTCCTCAAAACCAGATCAGAAGTCAACGACCACTTACATGCTCAAGCAGTGGACACTTGTAAAACCTCTTCCCCTTGCTGCCAGGCTTCTGCGACACGCGCCCAATGAAAATGGTTCCGCACTTGTGGCAAGGAACCAAGGGCAAGAATCCAGCCTGGTCTCTATAGGGGTCGACCGACGGCGAAGCTGGATGCGGCGCGTCGAACGGTGTGGATTGCGAGCTCGATGCCATGGCTCGAAGCTAGGGTTCGTCGAGATGGGGAATGAGGATGGGGAGAGAGTGGCGAGAACGAGAACGGGGAAGGAAGAAGACGACCGGGGCCGAGCCGAGCTGGTCCAACCGGACCACCTAAATGATAGGACTTAGGCCGGCAGGGGTAAAAACGTCTCTTTACTGCGGTTTCTCTCTCCCGATTGCTGTTTTTCTTTATTATAATGGAGGCGGTGTCCACTGACAAACATTCACGATTTCATAATGGTACTCGGCAAAAGCAAGTGTTGGCGGTGTGTTGCAGCCAATTTGTTGTTTTCGCGATGTCCCACAGCAAAAATTGCCAAAATTTTAATGGTACCAATCCAAATAACCCTTCCCGCAAAAGAGCGATTGGGTTCCGCGACTAGACACACATATCAAGGCCGAGCACAGACAGTGGGTGATGGATAAGGCCCATGAAACCCACGGGCTAGGAATGGTTGATGGGCCGCTCGGCTCAATCTCCTGGATGAATCCAAAGCATCCCGCCCATCCCCTCGTTATTTTCTTCTAGGAAAAAGTCAATTTCAATTTGCTCAAAAAATGGAAAAGTCAATTTCAAGCAACTCCAGCAGTACTACCCAAAACACACTATCTAAGGGCCTGTTTGGCTAGATGTGTTAAATTTTAACAAACACTGTAGTACTTTCGTCTTATTTGACAAAAACTTTCCAATTTTGGACTAATTAGGCTTAATAGATTCGTCTCGTAAATTACTCCCAATCTGTGCCGACATGCATACAATTAGTCTACATTTAGTACTCCATGCATTTGCCGTAACATTGATGTGATGAGAGTTAAACTTTAACATTCATGAACCAAACAGGGCCTAAATGTGTATTTGAGTAGCCACCTATTTTTTATACTATTTATTTTTTTCCTTCAACTCCAGCAACACTATCTAAAACAGACTACCTAAATTTATTTGCGGAGTGAATGACATCTAGGGCCGTGATGTCATCCTCTCTCTATTGTTCTCTTCACCGGCAAGGAGATGCCGCCCCTGGTGCCCGTCTGCTGGTACACCGGCGCAGGGAGGATGCAAGGTGGCGGGGAGAAGGCCGTGCGCCAGTGGGGTAGGAGCACCCTCTTGTAACATATCATACAAAGCCATCCAACGCAAGGTAACATACCACATAGGACGTAAGGTATTACGCTATTCAGCGACCTAAACCTGTATAAATCGTTGTCTTGCGTTAACTATCGAGTTCAGTTTATACCAAAGCCCGATGAATCCTCACTCCGGGTAACCCTATAGCAAGGTTGCCAGCCATGAGACATCGATAGCTGGCGTGCCAGGTAGGGGCTTTCGGCAAAAAGACGATCGAAAGCTCAATGGACCTCAAGATCAAGACCATGTTCTCGGCGGTATCGACTTTCACCTTCAGTTCCTGGACCTTCACGGTGGACGACTCCGGCATGCTCCAACATCACCTCGTCAAAACGCGTTGGAGGATCTCGTCGGGAAGTTTGGTGAATTTTCAATTTCCAGTCCTACCTGAACATGGAAGCAACTTAAGACGTTCGAGTCCAACTCAGACACAACCAAGTTTTCCGAGTCGCTTCTAAGCCATTGGGCAACCGCGGTCCAATCCCAATCCGACTACTACTCGGGCTCAAGAACTCCGCCTCTGCCTACCAGACGACGATCTCATGTCTTATGTCATCCACTCCAATCACGGAGGAGAGGAAGAAGTCCGTCTGACAACAAAGCTTAGTCCTTATTGCCACATTAGAAGGGGGGATCATACACTGGCCAGGTGACCGGCTACTCGGGAACTCTTTTGGTTCTTCTCGCGTAGTCGCCGTGATGGGGCTATTGTCATATCAAGCTGGAGTTACCCTTTCTTCCATAGCGGAGGCATCGACCACCAAGATGTGCACCGACAACAGCACGAGCAGCTGTGATCACAGCTGGGAGGTCTTCCACATCCCTAACATTAATAAAGATGATGAGGATGAAGCTGACATCTCCAACGACAAGGCCAACGTAGCTGGAGAGATAGAGGCCTAGAAGGCTAGTCGGCGGAAGAAAAACATGCAATGTGGGCAGCGATGTTTCCGTTCCCAACATCACCATGAGGCACGAGAATGATACGAAACCGAACGACAGCGCTACGAGGAGAGGAGAGACCGGGGCCGCTGTCGCCGTGAAGTTATGAACAGCTCCGTGCGCAACCTCGAATCAGACTTCTAGGAAGTTGCAGGGCACAAGGTCTACAACACTCCTAAAGCTATCATGTATGTAGCGAAGGCACTATGTCGAAACCCAAATCTTACCCCCGAGCAAGAGCCTTTCAAAGTCATGCTGGAGACTACAACAGTCATGATGTGCGGATGACCAGCATCATCCCAAGCAGCTTCTACCGGAGGAAGACCAGTAGACAACAACCTAAACAGGGGAGGCACAAGCCACCATGAATCAGTCGATATTAAGGCGATCTGCGCGACATCATCAAAAGCTAGCCGCAATCTTCGTGAGCGACTAAATGACAGATGCCAGGATTCTAACTACGCAGAGTCTTCCAAACCAGTGGATGGCTTTCCCACTTTTCCAGCAGACTAAATGTCGTTGCGTACTTGTAGAGGTTCAAACCCGTCAGCATAGACAAGTATGACAGCAAGAAGGTCGACCCAACTCAGTGTCTCCTTGGGAGCTTTCAGGGCTCCTGACTTCTTGTGAGGGATATCCAGATCGTCTTGCTGTAAGTGCTTGGAGAGCTCGAATACTTCTTGCACCTAGCTAGACAATTGAGCCTTAGCCGCAAGCTGAACAGCCTCGGGTGTCGCAGTTGTAGGAGCGCTTTCAGGTCGCCTCTGAGGGAGAGTAGTAGCTGTTGGGACCTGACATCTTCAATAGCAAGTATGCGTAGTGCGGGATCGCCATCAACTTGGCGAGAGCTGGTCGCCCAAAGATGGCGTACGAAGAATCAAAGTCAGCCACCTCGAACATGATGTACTATGTTCTGTAGTTCGCCTCCGTGCCAAATGTGACAGGTAGAGTGACTTGTCCGATGGGTACTGCCATCTTTCCCGGTACAATGTCATAAAATGGCGCATCAGTTAGTGTGAGGAGATTAGTAATGCCGAGGCCCATCTTCTTCCGCGTGCTAGCAAAGGTTAGCCTGTGTAGTTTTTCTGGTGAGTAGAGCTAGTGTAGTGCTTATGGTGCTTATGCTTTGTGCGCTTTACAGTATGTGTAGGATCTCCTGGTGTGCTTAGTTGACTAGTTTGCATAAGTTTTTGTAACCTTGCTAACTAGACTTGTTAGGTGAGCTCTCTCTAACTTAGCACCTTAGTTGCTTAATTAGAATCTTCGTAAGGTGCTCGTGAACGTACATAGAGCTAGAGGTGTAGTCGAAGCTAGATCGATTAGTTTAATTCTGAAAACCATCGGGTCCGAACATTCAAACCCGATGGCTCCGCCGAACTCGCGCGGGAACAGCCGGGATAGCAGCGCGGGAGCGCGCGCAGGAAAGCAGCGTGGGAGCGGGAGCATGTACGTTAGTTTTTTTCTTCTTATTTCCTTCTTTTTCTTTTCTTTTCTTTTCTTTTCTTTTTTCTTTTTCTTTTTCTTTTCTTATCATGATTCATTTTTTTATTTTTATTTATTTTATATTTTATGCAATTTATTATTATTCTTTCATTTTTTATTTCTTACGTTTCTTTTATTTCTTTTTTCTTTTATTTTCATTTTCTTTTCTTTTTCTTTTTTATTTTTGTACTTCATTTATTTTTATTCTATTTTTCTTTTTTGTTTTATGTGATTTTTTATTTTTCTTTTCATTTTTATATTTTTATCTTTCTTTAATTTCTTATTTCTTTTTTGTTTATTTCTTTTTTCTTTTCTTTTCTTTCCTTTTCCTTTCCTTTCCTTATTGTTTTTCCTTTCCTTACTTCAATTTAGTTTTTAGATTTGTTTATTTCATGTGATTTTTCATTATTCTTTTCTTTTCTTTTCTTTACTATTATTTTTTCTTATCCATTTTCTTTTTTTCTTCAATTTATTTTTTTTATTTTCATTTTTGTTTTATGTTAATTATTATTCTTATTTTATTTTTTATATTTTTTATTCTTCTTTTATTTATTTTTAACTTTACTGTAATTAATTATTTTGTTTGTTTTACTTTATTTTTGTTTTTATGTTTTATTCTTTTTTGTTTTCTTTCTTTGTTATTTTTTCCGTATAGAACTTCACATTATGTACATATGATGTTCTATAGTGTACTCTATTATGTTCACGTAGTATAATGTGATATTGTATGATATATTTTTGTGATGTTCACGTGTGTTATATATGTGATGTTCTATATTTTTTTATGTTCACGTGGTATACATGTAATGTTCTATGATGTATTTAGTGGTGTTCGCGTAATATACATGTAATGTTCTCGCAGTTTACATGTGATGTTCAATGTTGTTTTTTTGTGATGTTTACTTAGTATACATGTGATGTTATATGATGTATTTAGTGATGTTCGCGTAATATGTATGTGATGTTCTATAGTGTATTTTAGTGATGTTCTATGATGTATTTAGTGATGTTCACTTAATACACATGTGATGGTCTAATCTATGATGTTTGAAAAGTATCTATGTGATGTTTTTTTTCTATTACAAGTTTTTTTTTCTTATGCTCTACTCTAGATATTGTTTTTTATTTGTGTTATGTATTTATTTTTATGTATATTATAATGCCAATTTCATGAACCTAAAACTATAATATTGTTCTTCTATATAGAGAATATTTTTCTTACAAAGACGGAACATTGTTCTCTTAACCTAAAACATCGTCACTGGTCAATAAAAGAAAATGTTCTATCTTCATAAATAAATGTTTGTTAATAAAATTTTATCTAAATATATCCATGTGGGGTTTTGTTTTAAAGGATTTATTGCAAGGAACCCGATGATGTAATCAGAATTTAATTTGAATCTTTTTGGTTTAACAGTTATTACTTTTTTAAGTACGTTGAAAGTTATTTGCATGCGTGATCTGGACTGATGAGTGACGTGAGCCGTGCGCCAGAGGGCAGCATCCAGGTGGGGCCAGCATCTCTCGGGAGCGGGGAATTTGGCGCACGTTGCGGTCGACGCGGTGCTACTGTCCGCACTTGTTTCGGTTAGCCAGTGCGATTAATTTTTTTAGATTCAACTGTTCACCTCTCTAGTTGACTTCTTGTTCTCACACCCTCTTTTACTTTGAGCTTTGAGCAGTTACTTTCATGCACTTTACATTCATAGACTTCTCAACCGTCACCTCCCATACCATCATCCATCGTGACAAGATTGAAATTGTAGAAATCATCTTCAACCTCATTAGTGAAACAAATGTAAAGGTAGAGTCTGAAAAGACTTTAGGAATAACATAAACTTACCTCTTAAACCCAACTCCTTCAAATATTCAAAGGACAAAACCTCCCTCCTGCTTCCTCTATTTTTTTTTGTAAATGTCTAGCCTCTAAGTGATGTCAACAATGACATGAGCAACTACAGTCGCGCATGCCCTGCTGCAATCGCAAGGAGGAAGAATGGTATTTGCAGGGAGTTCTTTTTAGGGACAGTTGACTAAGAGAACTGTCCTTGTTAATCATTTCCAGATACTATTCTCTCAACAACAACACCCCAAAAAATCTAGTTTTTTTTTCTAGAGGCGGCTCGATTAAGACGACCGTCGCTAGAAATCATATTTGCAGGGATGGTTCTCTTATGAAAACCGCCCCTAAAAATGAGGATGTCTCTAGGGGTGGTTTTCTTAACAAAAAGCTCCTAAAAATTGATTTTCAAAGGCGATTTACGAGGTACAATGCTCCTCGTCCTAGTTAAAGCTAAGGTGGTTTCTTACATCATCCCCCTCTGTTACAAATGGGGGCCGTCTATAAAAGGATGTCTATTTCTATAAATAAGAGTGTAGAACTCGTTGGAGCATAGATTGATGGGCTCTGTAGCCAGTTTCCTTCTTAATTTTGCTTGCTCGTGCCTGTGCATGCTACACCTGATTGATGGTTGTTGCTGGAAAATGGTCTGTACCTGTTAGTAATGCTTTGTAGACTGTTAGCTGGGCCTCAGTGGCGGAGGCAGGATAGAGGACAAGGGGGGCTAAAACAATATAGATATTGATTTGCATGAAGATTTAATGGTGAAATCAAGCTTTTGCTACAGTGATTAGTGGTGAAATCAAGCTATTAGGGGGGGCTGCAGCCCCCCTGGTGGATCCGCCACTGCTGGGCCTAACTAACATAACTGAAGGAGGGTGTATATTATTCGGCCGAGGCAAGTTTGAATAGAAGAAGAAAAAACAATAACATATGTTTTTTGGATGTAGAACTTATGGAATATGGAGTTTTTTTTTAGTTTTTTGGAAAAGCTAGCGTTATCGGTTGAACTACTGTCCAAATTAAAATACACTGATCATATTGAAAACTTGAACCAATTCAACAAATTGCACATGTATATCGGTTTCATCCTTACAACTTACAGATGCAACAAATTGTAACAAAACGAATGGAGATACAACAACAAATATACTCAACGGTTGTCACCGGGCCAACAAGAAACTCGGCGATGAACTACTGTCCAAATTAAAATACACAGATCATATTGAAAACTTGAACCAATTCAACAAATTGCACACGTATATCGGCCTCATCCTTTACAACTTACAGATGCAACAAATTGTAACAAAATGAATGGAGATACAACAAGAAGTATACTCAACGCTGTCACCGGCCCAACAAGAAACTCGGCGATGAAGTGCTCCGTCACTACATATACGTCAGTCCTCTCCCAAACTTGCCATATAGTTTAGTAGCTGTTGTTTGTCACATCCGAGCAGCAATTGACATTGCCGCAGCACCGAAAGCACTCCCAGTTGTGCGTTGCCGTCTGCCCTCCGCAGGGGTTCATTTTCTTGATCATCATATATAAGTGATATAACACCAAGAAGGAGGTAAAGGGCAAGACGATGAACCACAGCAAGGTGTAATCAGCCGCCGGTTGTACCGGCTGATAAACGGCACCGTCGAAGCCACCACAGAGCCCGGGCCATACGACGCGGTACACGCCTCCAGTGGCGAGGACGAACGCGTCCTTGCTGTTATCCTCGCCGAAGGAGACGACGCGACCACCGATGCCGCCGCTGGCGAGGCAGGGCACCGGGGTGCTCAGGGAGCACCTGATGTTGGGAACAGAAACGGAGGTGTAGTGTCCGCTGCTCACCGGGGACTCCACGGCAGTCCACGGCGCAAAGGCGTACATATATAGGTACCTATGCACAAGTGATCATGTGTCAAATCGACACAAATAAATAGATTGCAGACCTAGTTAGAAGCAGCTGCGTATGTACGTAGTACCGTACCTTCCTCTTAACGCGGGGTCGGCAGAACCTTGGTAGACGACACCGCCGGCGATCGATAGGGTACTTCTCGCTTTGGCGGGGCCATGGTCGATGATGAGGGAAGCTGTGTTGATGACCGATGACGAGGAGTAGTTGCTGTAGTTTCCACTCCTTGAGATCAAAAGCACCTCCTCGTGTTGTTGCTGCATGTTTGTGTCATTGAGTGCAAGCTCGATCAGATTAACACACAGGGCCACATATATACCATCCATGCTTACTGTTGACAATTAACAACATACGCGCAAACATTCAGTCAAAAAACACATACACGCAACAAGCAAGCTAGCTACTAGCATATGCATATTTATATACCCCGTTGACATTGGCGCAATAGAAGTAGGAAGGCTTCGCGGAGTCGAAGTTGCAGCCCATGGGATTGCTGAGACCCGTAGGTGTGGTTCCTCCGCTTTGCACTTATATAAATCACAGTGTTAGAAAAATGAGGGGTTTTTTCATGGTCCTTGGGAAGGTACCAAGACATACCAGTATTCCACGGTTTTAAACTGGGAAATGCCAATTTTTATACGGAGTATTTACTAGTACGGTTGTACGACCTGTACACTCAAGGATGGTGTGTGACAAAGCTCTCTAGAAAAAAAAAACTACTTCAGTAGTTCAGAGATCAAAGAGGTAGCAAAGCTTTGCGGCGGCAGCTCCTTTAAATTTTTTCGATCGACCAGATCGAGATGATCGAAGAGAAGTCAACAAGTTTATATGATATGCTGATATGCATCATGCATGTATATATATATAAATCCAGTTGTGGTCCAGGCGTTTACCAGGCACACGGTCGACATCGAACCGGATAACTTTGCCGAGAAATGACCTCTTGTTCTTGGAAGAATCAAGCTGGTGGCCGCGTGCTCTCTGTCCCCCGTTGCCTTACGAGGTAGAGACGCCCATCGCTCGGACGGAACAGGATCTGGCCGCCATGCTGCTGGTAGGAGTAGGATGCGTGCAGCCGGGGCAAACCCATGGTGAAGATCCTCCTCACTTCATATGGATCAGCTCGAGTCGCCTTGCAAAAGCGGATGATGAGCAGAATATCAATATAAGATCGGCAAGTGTACGTCCATACAATCTTTATCTTTGACAAAAGCACTATTCATGCATGTAATCCTTATACGTAGCTTGTATAGTCTTTAAATCACAAATAATATTAGGGGAGCTAATTAATAAAAATATATCGAGCTGCCCTACCCTACATAGAAAATTGAAAAGCAACGGATCGGAATTGAAGTTATACTTATACCTTGTACTTGGCAAAGAACTCGGCGACGACGAGCTGATACTGCCACGGCCTAGAAGCGTCCGTTGGTGGTGAACTCCGGGTGCAGCACGACGCACACCATGTGGAGCACCCGATCCGTGAGGTCCAGGAACGGGATTGCGTCGTCCTCGTCGTGGATTCGGAGGATGTCCCCTGATCCATGCGCTGGGACCGTGGCCAGCCAGATCTTGCCCTCCTGGGTGGAGAAGAAGGCTCGGGCGGATCCGTCTGGGTGAGCGGCCATGTTGAGGTAGGAGCCCTCGCCGATTCTCTCAAGGCACATGGTACGACGACGACCTTGCTGCTGCGGCCATCCCCATCCTGCCGCGGCGGACGTCGGCGAAGCCGGAGATAGAGAGGCGCACCGGGGAGGGATTTTTGACTTGGCGTTAGCGGTCGTCCAGGCAGCAGCAGCGGCCGTGTTGAACGAGTCGTGAACGGAGCCAGAGGGGATGCACCTCTGCAAAGTGGTAAGTAATTAATTAAAAACAGCACGATGCCCTCACTCAATAGCGTGTACATACATACACTAACACAATCCTACTGTGCAATAATACAAATCGCTACCTCTTCATCGTATCGTTAGGCCTGCGATGGAGCTACATATATATTTTGGATAACCACACACAAATAAATCCGATCCACGCGGGGCAAATAAACATAGCATCAGCTATAAGAAAATTGGCGGAGGAGTACCTCGCAGAGGATGGCCTTGACGATGTCGGTGCAGCCGGCATCGTGGGAGACGTTCAAGCCCTTGAACTCCTCCATCAGCATGGCGTCGTCCATGGCGCTACAACAGCTGCTGCCGCTGTGTCCGCAGAAGGCCAGCGTCTCTGGCAAAACCACCGGCGCCCCTGAAACGACCAGGATCGGAGCCACGTCATTTCGAAGGCAAAGCACAGCCGCAGAAGGCAGCAGAGCAAGATCTTAAGGAGGATCAAGAAGAAGAGGAGGAGCTACTCACGCGAACCGGGGCCGGGGCACAACTTCGGAAATGCCCTGGATGAGGAGGCACAGGGGAAGCAGCAGGAGGAGGAGGTGACGGCGGTCAGGACTAGTCCTAGCGAGGCCCACTGGATCGGCATCCTCGGCCGAGGTAGGATCAAGCAGCTACTCCTAGCTAGCTAGGGTTTGTGATCCTGGACTGCAAGTAAGCGAGGGCTCGCTGTTCGTGGCTGTGCCGCTGTGGTGGCTTTATCACCTCGTGCTACCGCTGGGCGGGGTTGTCAGACAGATGTAGAAGACTCCAGAACACTCGCAGGGTTGGGCCCGGCGGGGTTGTCACTTGTCAGACAGATGTAGAAGACTCCAGAACACTCGCGATGGAAAATGTGGAAGGCCGAGTTGGAAACCGACGACACAAGCAAGCCGCGGCCCACACGGTTTGACTGACGTAGAGGGCCACGTCGTTATTACCACGTAAGCACAGGTATAGACCACCTCCTAACGGCTTGTTCGCTGCAGCAGGTCTTTAGCTGCATACGGAGTAGAGAAGTAATCACGCGTGCTTGACATTCCGGATTCCAATGCCAGATTTTTCCAAAGTACCTCAAGGTACAATCTCTGATTAGCAAGGTCATCCCTCAGGTCCTCCATCAACAGCTCACGTTGCACCGCCTTAGCATTTTTACATTTGAAGAAGAGGTGTGATCTCCATCTTCATCAAGCCGCTGGCATGCATAGTAAGCATTTTGTGTCGACATCCATTCCTCGACGTTTCAACTTCATACACATAGGTAAACTGTCATGCGCCAGCCGCCAAACGAAGTGCTTGACTTTATTTGGACATTTAAGACCCTAAATCTTCCTCCAAGGAAAAAACGGCTGATATTACAGGATTATGAACAATTCCACCAATACTCGGACCGTGTTCAGATTTTGTATTATCAATATAAACATTGTAGGCTGATTTGACACTAAACTGTCCTTTGGAGTCAAAGTGTCAGGCACTGTCATCCTCATGTTTTTGCTAGTGAATGAATACTCCATGAAAATACACGGGATTAATAAAAAGACTGCATACAAAACATAACTGAAATCCATGAAAATGCTGAACAATAATATTGAACACAATGAGATACTGAATTCATCATAACAACTAATAATTAAATATACTGAAGAAATGACTACCACCGAATACTTACATATCGAGATATGCATGCTACGAACAACTACTGACCAATGATAACAAATACAACTACCACCCAGTTTGTAGTAGTTTCTCACCATTGATATAATTTTCAAGAATCCAAATCATACAAAAATATAGCACTCTGATGGTTCTGTAAACTTACAATTAGAGCAACATCGGGGGAAGGAGAAGAGAACTGCAGCAGTCATTTACTATAGAACTAGAAGAATTCCCCTCACGTTGCCGCGGAAATTGTGATGTGATTTAAGATGATTGGTGATCAAAGATCTAAAGTTGGTAGGAGTGGAATAGTGGATAAAGATTCAAATAGCATTCTTGAATGATCTAGAGGAGCATGCAACCATTTAGTAGAATAAAATGATCGATATGATGGCTCGCTGATGTGCATCTAGACTGTAGGTATTGGTAGCGTTGAAAACGGACAGAATTTTTCTCGGTCCGAACCATCCGTTTTTCTACATTTGACCCGTCTGTTTTCGCATTTTCGGAAAAATCCGGAATCGGTTCGGAATTCGGGGCGGAGGTTGTCGGAATGCGGACGGAAGTAGAAACGGAGTTTTTCCGTACGTATTTGCGGAATTCCGTATTTGGTCGGAATTTTTCCGTATTTTTTCTGGATTTTACCCGGATTGGGATGGGAGTGGAGACGTGTTGCCTTTGCCATTGTGCGCCTATGCGCCAGTTGATTGGGCCAATGGGCCTTGTGCTGTGGACGCAATCAAGCGGCGGTGAATGGAAGCTACGCCGTTCCATTTACTTGCGTGTTTGTTTCTTTTTCCATTTTCTTTTTCTTTTTTTTTTAAATACTCAGCATGTATATATATATATATATATATATGAATGCAGAGTAATAATAGTGATATTACATAAGTATATGTGTGTATAAGCACATACTTGTGCATATACATATGGAACACACACCTTGTGCAGTAAAGATGTGCGGTATTCCGGCTTAAGTTCCCGGCTTCCGACCGTTTCCGCTGAATTTCCGACTATATTGGTTCGTTTCCGTACATCCATATATTCTGGTTCCGTTTCCGAACCCGCATTTTTCGAACCCGATCTCGTTTCCGCCAAAAAAATATGGAAACGGAAGTAGAAATGGGGGTTTTCCGTCCGTTTTCATCTGTTTTCATCGCTTGGTATTGGAGATAAGAGTAGTATACAAATAAAATATTAACCAATGCTACAAACCAAGTTCCAAAGATAGAAGTAATGTATATATGGGAAATAATAATATGTGTACAGAAACATTGTAGACTCTAAGAAGCATATGACACTGTGCCAGCTAGCTTCAGAGCCTATAGTAGAAACCTCTCGGGCAGGAAGAAAGTGCGAATATAAGGTTGATATGTGCCCTTGTAGTTCGTTTTGTGATGAGTGATTGTCAACGTGATCCACGACCTAGGTTGAGTTGGTGACTAACCATGACGTGAATTGGGTTATGCGACATGTCTCTTGGCTCGTAGTGTGCAGGTGTGGAGCTCGGATGCGGTGGTCGACGGCGAGGTGAAGGTCAAGTAGAGACGTGCCGTGCCGATGGACCGGGAGCGGTGAAGGACAGACGTGAGGCTTGGACCGAGGGACCAGGAGGCCAGGTGACCAGCCGCGGTGGGCGACATCTGGGACATCAATAAGCGCAAGTGTACATGGGAGTGACCGTGTTGACCAAGTCAAGACGACGGACGTGCGAGTCGAGCGGGGCTCAGGAGGACTTGGCAGACGGCCGGTCGAGGATGGCGGAGACACACGTCGAGTTGCGGGGGACGCGTATGGAGTACGCTACTCGCGAGAGGTTTGGTGGTTTGGGCCTCAAAACCATCGGGTGGACGAGTTTACGGGTTTGGGCCTCAAAACCCGAGCAGAGATTCCGAGGAGGAACGGACGGCACGTGGCGGCATCGAGGAGTTCGCGTCAAGACGAAGCTATCTCATGAAAGGCGCGGTTGCCGTCGGATGAAGATTACATCGGGTTGGACTATAACGCCCTTGGGTTATGTGGTTCGATTCAAAATATTTAAGGGCAAAACTGGGATTGTGTAATAGCCCTGTTAAATAGGATGAGGGAGCCTCATCTCCCTCACCTCTTTCATTTTCTTTCATTCCACTCTAGGTTTTCCCCTTCCCTTAGGGTTCTTGTGAGAGAGGTCCACAAATTGAGAGATTTGTGTAAGGATTCAAGAATTCGCTGCGGGAATGGTGACCCTTACCACGTCGTGTCCTCCGGGATTCGATTTGTGATGAGCTTTTGGTGATTCGCGTTTTGTTCTTCGCGTTCTTATTCTTCCCTCTCTTGTTCTTGCCTTGATTCGTCGTTTTGAGACCGTTTTGATTCGTTCTGCGTTGGAGTGAGCTATGACATGAGTTGAACCTTTCCACCGAAGGAAATCACCTAATTCCTCACGAGTTCATAGATCGGGACAAATCAAGCTCTAGAGTTTCTTTTTCATGTTCTTCGGAGTTTCTTGATTTCCCGTTGATTGGCTTCAAATTGGTGATGATCTCTTAGGGGTAGCTCACCTATTGCCTTGTGACCATGTGGTTAAATTTTGGTGGCAATTGGTTTTGATTTGGTCGCAAATCGGAAGTTTTTTGGTTGGATGCGATTTTTTGGGCGCTGTGTTCTTGCTAATTCGCAACCCGGCTAGGCCATCTTTGCATCCTAGCTAGGCCGGGATTCCATCCCGGCTAGGTTGGGTTTCCATCCCGGCTAGGCCAGGTTTGGGCATAGTAGAGAGGCAACCCAGCCAGGCCGGCCCTCCGTCCCGGCTAGGCTAGTTTTGCCCAAGCAGTGCACGTTTGTTTCCTATTTCTTATCTTTTTTTAGTTCCGTTGCTCTGTTTTGAGATCCACTTGTTTCTATGGGTTCGTTATCACCTTAGGAACTTTTCCAAAACATACAATCACAACTTGGTTGTGGTGATTTGGTTTTGGGTTCTTTCTTCACTTGGAGTTAAGAGCTCAATTTTTGGATTTTAGGTGTTTCGGAGTTGTGCTCAGTTTCTTGCCGGTTTTAGTGCTCTGCTGTGTTTGTCGGTCATCACCGAGAACATCCAGCCGCTGCTTGGCTCGTGGGCATCTCATTTGCCAGTTTTGCTGTTTTGAGGGCTTGGATGTGATTTTGGGATAGTGGCTAAGTATTTCAAAAGAAATTTAAGGCTCCCATTCACCCCCTCTGATCACCGTTTTCGGTCCTTCAGAAAGTAGCACTCTGGGACGGCGATGATGATGGTGGAAGCAGAGCAAGGTTTGTTGCAACGTGTGGTGACCGGTGGGGACACTCTAGATCGGCACCTAATAGAATGCTCACGCTAAAAAAAATGCTTTTACTAACTTGGCTAATTTGGCCGGATTAAGAAGCTTCCATGGATGAGGATTCATTCATGAGGAGGCGCCAGCTGCAGCTCCTATTATATTCTAAATTGTCACGATACAGGAAACGTGTGGAGCAAGGAGAGCAATCGGAAGAGGAATAATGTGCGGTGGCATTAATAAAAGCTGCTGATGGCCTAGTGGTTGCCGCATTTTTAATTTGCAGCAACGACTATGATCGGTTACCATTTTACCAATGGCTTGGAAGTTGGAAGCTAAAGAGAAAGCCATATAAGCGGGATTTTGGCTGAAACAATCAATGGCCAGGATGGAGATGACTACGTGAGATCAGCGGATGAACCATTTGTGATGACGTGGCACAATGTGGAAGCAGAGAAATAGCATTAGTGGGGTTTTGGTTTATAAGAAATATAGATATAGATATAGATTCGTCAATGATACAATGCCAAATTGTCACAAATCCTTGATGGGAACACCTATATGCACCAATTTCATATTGCCCTTAGACAAGTTGTCTTGCAACTAGATCAACTGAGATGCTTCAAGTGGAGGCTACGAGGTCAACGCTGCGCTTGTGCACAGAGAGAGAGAGATCACCAGTGCCTGCACTGCACTGCACTGCACTTGCTGCCGTGTCGCGGCCGATCGTCACGAGGCGTCACGTCCGGAGCACGACGATGCATGGGGCGCGCGCCTGTCAACTCGCACCACCAACCGAGCTTGGGCTCGTAGCGGCGGTGGCCGGACGGGATCATGTCTCCCCGGGGTCAACGGCGACTCGCTCTCCAATCTCCATGCCCAAAAGCAATCCGTGCCCTGCCGCGCAATCTAGGGGCAGGGGGCAAAAGAAATCTGGCCAGCTGCCGCCAGGTCGCAGTCGCAGAAAGCTGGGGGAGGAGCAAAAGTCGTGCCTTGGCGTCGTGCGTCCGGCCGGAGTGGAGACGCTGACCAGCCGGCCACCAGAGAGAGTGGCCGGGAACCGAGTGCACGCAGCACAGCGGGAGCACAGGAGTACCGATGGTGAGAGGTGGGACGAGGCTGGACTGGACAGGACGTGACCCGAGCGTCCGCCACCGGCGCCGCGCCACCGCCCCAGGATAAAAAGAGGTCAACGTCGACGACGTCGACACAGGAATCGCGATTGTGCGGCGCGCGAGAGGTCAACGGCCGGCGGCTAGGCTGCAATGCACCTGGCACCTGGGCTAGAGGTGATGCACGTCCGAACATGAGCGGGCCCGCCAGTAGCTCTCACATGTGTGCCGTTTTTTTTTCCCCGGATGTATATAGATGTATGGACCCGATTAGGATGCTATCAACTTTGATATTCCCCTCAAAAAAAAATCAACATTGATATGACGAGGCTACAAATGTGAGTACAGACTGAACCCCTACAATTCTACATCTACAAACAGGAACACCAAACAACGCCGAAGTTTTTTCTGTTCTTTTTGTTTTTGCGAGAAAAAACAGTGATGAACACATCACAACTCACCACCTACTGTCAAAACCGGCGCGTAGCTTCGACGGCTTCGCTGAGAAGCGTCTTCCGCTTCAAAATATGATCTCTCACGGTCGATTACTCCCTATACCAAAGCCAATGTTATACGTCTAGTGCAGCGATCGACGATGAGTGACACATTAAATTAAACATGCGTAAATCACTTACCTTTAGAATCAAAATTGCCGCCTCCTTGTCCAAAACTTCATTATATGTGCTGCACGTTATATATATATATATATATATATATATATATATATATATATATATATATATATATATATATATATATATATATATATATATATATATATATATCCAATACTCAATCGTCAAAATCAATCTACAAACTCCCTTTTATCCTCTTTTCCAACCCCATGATGTTCATCCCTTAATCCAACCATCAAGGATGGCGTCCTAGGCTTGCTGACCGACCTAGGGCAACCTGACGATGTCCTTGCCCTGACGGGTCCCTCCCAGGTGAGAGTTTCGACGGTTCCTTTGCTAATTTGCTTAGAAACTAGCCGGTTCTTCGTCACGCAAGCACGTTGGTTATCCTTTGGTGATTTGCTCGTAAAGCTATCCGTTTGTCATCATGAAAGAGTGACATCCTTGCTACGTTTTTTGGTCTATGGTGGCACAGGCGTCCAAAGCCCTATTGGTGTATGATTCAGACCACATCCAACGTCAACGCCCACGAGTATATGGGCCAGAGAATGGGTCATCAAAGATAGAGAGTGTACGCGCTAACCTACAGGATATGGTTGTATCATCGACTACTTCCATTCCAATCCTAAATCAAATTTATCTGCTAATAAGTTTACATCAAGAAATGCACCAACATATAATGTATATTATTTTAATTGTATCAAACCATGTAACATATCTTGATCAGAATTTTTTTTTGTGAAACCCAGTTATTCGATGGGCATATCGTTTACCACTGAAAGAATAGTGCTATTAAATCTAGAATAAATTTAGGAAAATATAGCACCCGTGTCAAGTTGGGGACTTAAATCTCCACCGGAAGGAACCCAACCAGCTGAGCTACGCTCGGTTCGCGATTAGAATACATTTATTATTTGTTTAAAAAACTTACTCAAAGTTAGAGAGGATTGCTTTAGGACAAAGATACAGTACGTGGAGTATAATTTTTTTGAAACAGATGGAGTATACATGATGAGTGAGAGGAAACTCGTGAAGCGTAGAGGCATGTGAAGTTGTGACGTATGACAACAGTTTACTCTTGTGTGAGTGTCCTCCCCCTGCCAATTAATTCTCTTCTCCCAATAATCCAATTCAATTCTCCATTGCTTACTTGTCGAGATATATACCCCTTTCGTTCGCTCCACGGGATCAGATCGCTAGCATCCTACCGATCGATCGATCGATTCATGCGTGGAAATAAAAGGTCGACGCTGAAAACACAGCACGATCGACGTACAAATCGTAGTGGTATACGCGCGGTTTTAATTTATTTTTATCATTATTATTTTCTGGAGACATACAGAAGTATATAAACCTCGGTACAGTACATTATTCATGGTACGGCTGGCTGCTGAAGTTGAACACGTCGATCGTGTGTGCTATAGTAGGTAACAACTGATAAGAAGCTGCATGCAGCCAAAGATGACGGCAGCACACCTGGTCGGCGGCGGTGAGTACTGTCGTCAATAAACAAACAAAATCAGCGTCCAAACCAAAAGAAAATGCATGGTGAAAAACACCCGACTACATACTGTTTTTCAATGTAGTAATAATTCTTTACCTGGCTAGCAAAACGAGCAGGTCGGTCCGTTGTTTGTAATGAAAAAGCTAATTAATTAATTATCGTTCGCTATCACAAAACAGAATAGCCTTGAGGGTCGAAAACCCTCGAGGAAAGCAGAAAAACCGCCAAGAAAATAGCTCCTGACGGCCAACACTCAAGGAAGGACTGCCAAATTCCATTCCTCAAATCATGAATGAGCATGGGATCTGGATTCAAGATCATGAGAGCAAGGCAGGCCTCCTTTGGAACTCATTCAGAAACCGTATGGGCACCACGTCCTCCCCTGCTATGCTTTTTGACCTTGATAGCATGATCACTCACATAAATGGCTTGGATACGCTGGCTAATTCACATGCTGAAGTCGACTCAGTAGTCAAGCACATGTCGAATGACAAAGCACCCGACCCTAATGGTTTCAACAGTCTGTTCCTCGAAAAATGTTGGCAGGTTATCAAGAAGGATTTCTACAAGCTATGCACTGATTTCTACTCAGGTCTGGTTAATTTAGAGTGTACCAACATGTCCTATATCACCTTAGTACCGAAGAAAAACAATCCTGAGACAGTGAACGACTTTCGGCCTATATCACTCATGAATATTTCCCTGAAGGTGATCACTAAAATCCTAGCAGAGAGATTGCACGAAGTTATCTTGAGAGTTGTTCACCCCAATCAATATGGTTTCATTCGATCCCGTACAATACAGGACTGCCTAGAATGGAGCTATGAATATATTCACCAATGTCACCAATCAAAGAGGGAGATTATTATACTAAAGCTGGATTTCGAGAAAGCGTTTGATACAGCTGAGCATTCAACCACCATTTCAGTTATGAGACACTTGGGTTTCCCAGAAAGATGGCTATCCTGGGTACATGCAATCCTTTCTTCAGGGTCTTCTGCCATCCTGTTGAATGGAGTCCTTGGGAAGTTTTTCAAATGCAAGAGAGGTGTTCGCCAAGGCGATCCACTGTCTCCACACCTGTTTGTGCTTGCGGCTGAGCTTTTGCAAATTCTAATCAACCGGCTGCATCCATGAATCTACTCACAGTCCCAATCCCCCAGCCTATGAGTGATTTTCCCATAGTGCAATACGCAGATGATACACTGTTGCTACTCCAAGCTGATGCCCATCAGCTCTTCTTCCTCAAGGCATTGTTCCACAGCTTTGCAAATTCAACAGGACTCCATGTTAACTACAGAAAGTCACACATGTACCCTATCAATGTTCCCCAGGAGAAGTTGTCCCTCCTTGCCAACACCTTTGGGTGCCATGTTGGCTCAATGTCGTTCACTTATTTGGGTTTACCCATGGGAACAACCAAGCCACGTATAGAAGACTTCACCCCCAATGATGGACATAGTGGAAAGAAGACTCTCAACATGCTCCACGTGGTTGTCTTACTCGGGAAGGCTTGAAATGGTAAACTATGTGATCACACCCATTACCACTTATGCAATGTGCACTGTCAAGCTGCCAAAAGGGGTCATTGATAATATTGATCAAGCAAGAAAGCAATGCCTATGGTGAGGCAATGATAGTGATAGAAAGAGAGGAGGTAATCTGGTTGCTTGGGGAAATAGTTCAGAAACCAAAAGAGAAAGGTGGGCTTGGTGTTTTGAACTTAAGACTGCAGAATAATGCCCTACCCATGAAGCATCTGAGCAAATTCTATAACAAGGCAGATATCCCCTGGATATACTTGGTCTGGAGCAAATACTACACTACCAAAGTGCCACATGCTGCCAGAGAATCAGGCTCCTTCTGGTGGAAGGATGTGCTTAGGCTCAATGTCATCTTCAGAGGTATCGCCAAATGTGAACTGGGTAATGGCTCATCTGTTTGCTTCTAGGATGACTTATGGACCGAATGAGTGCTATCACAAACATACCCAAGATTGGCCTCTTTTGCTAGGAATGTGGATGTTTCAGTGATGGAAGTCATGCAAGCAGATGACCTCGACAGTTTGTTCCTGTTACCCCTTTTACAGCAGGCTTTTGAAGAACTCGAGACTCTATAGCACTACTACAGATTGATCTATCAGTGTCGCCACTTTCACTGCCGTAGCGATAGAAGCGACCGTGTGATACTTCCACCGTTGGTGGGAACAATAGCGAGGCCTTCTGGGAATGAAACCGGTAGTTTAGACTTCTACCACCGATGGGTTAATGTTAGATGCGGCAATAGTATTGGGGTTACATTTGCTCCGTCGCATGAAAAGCCGGGCCAACTGGGATACGCATTTTGTCCGCTGGCCATAAACTAGCATTTGGTCAAGCAGTGGTAAATTCAGCGTGACTATTGAATTGCCTCAACTTCCAAGGCCATCAAATCACTATTACTTCTGCCGCCTGAAGCCTAAGAGTCATACCAACTACTCTACATACTACTTCAAGCCCGGTGCCCTCTGAAACCACCCCTCTTCTTCATCCATCATCCCCTTCTCTTTCAATCTGCAAAGAAAATGTCAGACGGCCCCATCAAGTTTCTAAGTAGCTCGTCGTCTAGCGAGGATGACTTGCCAGCCCACCAGTCCTCCGAGGAGGACGTCTCCTCCGACGACTAGAGGTCTTCTGATTATAGTCCTCCGTGGAGCTCTGAGAAGGAGGACCTAGAGGAGGAGGACGAGGACAATGTCGATGCCGACGATGATGACTCTGACGACTCTGACTCCGACTCTAACTTCGCCTCGCCTCCTCCAAAGTGAGCAAAGCGAGCAAATGTTTAGATTAAATAGTTTATAGTTAGTATAAGTAGTTTTAATAGTTTAGGTTAGTTATTATGCTTCCGAACGAGTACAATCATATACTCATCCAAATTGTATCTATATGTTATATATACATAATGAATCAATGAAAAAAATTCTATTCACGCAGATTTTATCTCTTCATTGCCACCTTTTTTATATGAAATGCAAAGCAAGTTCTTTCCAATACTACTTCCAAAAAGCCAGTGCACAGATTTGATCTCTCGATGAATGTTTTTTGTTTTTTAGTATATTTGTGAATGAAAAGGGAAAAAACTGTCATGTACAGTTACGGTTATTTCCAAGAGAATCTAAAAGCAGTTTAACCACTAACAATCACTGTATTATAGCGTTGGATTAGCGTGGCAATGGTCGGCTTAATACGGACACTGTTTAACTTATCATGTGCCGTCTGTTTTCGCTGTCGATCAATTTGGACCGTCCATTTGGCAACAAACCTAGAAGCGCCTGGCCCATTCCCAACTCCTCTTGGGTCCTGGCAATGGTTCGACCAACTAAAAAACCCCAATACGAATCCATTAGTTCTCCCCACCCATTGTTGCTTCATTCTCATTCTCTCCACCCGTTGCTTCATCTTCATTTTGACCCGTCGCCTGTACTTACCCTGCCTCGAGCACCTTGCATTGTCATAGTGGACAACGCCCCCTGAAGGTTAGATGGATTCGGTCACCCCCTGTTAGCATTTGGTTCCAATTGGTTTTGGGTTCGGTATCAGTTTTGTTCATATTAGGAATTTCTTCATTGCAATAGATGTCATACTTTGCACCCCATGAAGGTTAGATGGATTCAGTCACCCCCTTTTAGCATTTGGTTCCAATTGGTTTTGGGTTCTGTATCAGTTTTGCTCATATTAGGAATTCATTGCAATAGATGTCTTACTTCGGAAGAAGTCATTTCAATGAGAGCAACCTTATGTTTTGGCAGCTAGGGGTGGCACCAGGACCCTAGATGATGTTGTTTGCTACTTGGGGACGGAGTATACACCTGAACAGACTGATGATTGTTGAAGCCGATGTTCGTCACCTTCTCAGACCACAAAATTTGACAAGAATCGTTGAAGACTCTATTTATGGAGAGATTTTTGTGCTTTGCAGGACTGGACAGGAAGTAGACATACTTTATAGATATAATGTGTCCGTGGATAGAGATGCTATCATCTTCACTATAGTTCACTACCTCTAGCTTTTGAGACCGCATCAACTAATTGAGTACCTTAGCAACTGCCTACCCATCCGACATTAAGTCTTAGAATTTGTGAAACTTTTATGTTAATGAAGTTTATATGTACTGATGAAACCTCTGGATTAGTATGTATGAGTGTTGCATAATCGTTAAACTATTACTTTGATTGAACTGTTAATTGAATCAGTTGGTCTTGATTGTGGTCCACGTGTACACCTCTATGTAAGCACAGAGGATCCAAAACAGGCCTTCTTCTATAGGCGGATAGTACCCTGAACCGGTGGTGACATAGCATTTTATCTTGGCAGGAATGCGGGGGTTTTGAAGGACATTTTGGCACCTTGGCGAGAGGCAACACTTTGAACCCTGACTGCTCCATGGCTGCATCTAGCTCCAACTCCTCCTAATGGTCAGCACCATCCTAGGGCACCATTGTGAGAAGAACACCGGCTTCTAGCAAAGGAGGCTACAACAGGAGGGGGCTGCCCATCCCGTACCGTGTCGAGAACCACCCCTATGCATACCAACCATCACTTTTGTGTCGCTGCGGCTTGAAGACGTCTCGGTGGATTTCGTGGAGTGATGAAAACTCAAGATGTTAGTACCACAGATGATGCATGGAGAATGATTAATTATGCAACCAATGATGTACATATGGCCTTTTAACTTTTGCATAGTGTC
Source organism: Saccharum hybrid cultivar R570 (assembly GCA_038087645.1). Classification (NCBI taxonomy): domain Eukaryota; kingdom Viridiplantae; phylum Streptophyta; class Magnoliopsida; order Poales; family Poaceae; genus Saccharum; species Saccharum hybrid cultivar. The sequence continues at coordinate 3,008,738 of JAQSUU010000687.1, read as the reverse complement.
GGCCTAATTAGTATCTGCATTTTAGCTTTCGGCATGACTGTTAGCTTAGTAGTGTCCACCTACTTATTCGGTATGAATGTATGGAACTTAAGTTGGATTCCTTCAATCCGAGAGTACTGGCATTGCCCTTTCCTTGTGTTTTCTAAGTGTGTGTTTTGGTCGTCGCCTCAATGTAAATATGTGTGCTTTATTATTCGCCATTGAACTCAAGTTGGCTTCCTTTCAATCTAAGTACTAGAATTGTGCTTTTCTTAGTTTTCTAAGTGCGGGATTGTGTGCCTTAGTGTTCATCATCGTATCATATGGAGGTCTCCGGGTGGTAATAGAACCTAGCCGCCGGTGATGGTACTGTGCATCACTGCCACTTAGTTGCAAAATTTCTAATCCCGTGTTTGAGCCCTCCCTCGCAGAACTGATGAAAGTTTGATTCCCGCGTACCGTAAAAGTTATGCAGAGAGCAAGTAATCTACTCCAACATCCCCTCCTAACCCCCCCGGCACCCCCAACACGTCGCCACCCTCCCTTCCCCACACACACATAGCTTTTCTTTTCCTCATTGCTATTGTTCGTCATCGCCGCTCCTGCTCATCAACACTGCTCAGCCCATGCTCCGCATCGGTGCACATTGCCAGATTCCCCACATAGATCCATCAGCAAACGAGCTGCTACTATCACCGGTGTTGCCACTCATGCTTACCACCACCAGATCCAAAGGCAAGTGTAACAAGGCCTTACTTGCATCGTCGTCCCTTCTCCTCAAAACTCGTCTCCTTATTAATGTTTATTGATGCAATTCCATGGCAGGGTAGCCACATCTCTTCGGTTGGTGGTGTCCTTCTAGACGAAGGAGGCCCTCAACATGAGGAACGTAGTGGACAGCCTCTCAGACGATATGTTTGCCGACATCTTTCGCTACCTCCCCACTCAGTCCTTGTGCTGCTACAAGTGTGTATGTCACTCTTGGAGGCGCGTCATCTCTGACTCCTATCAACGTAAGAAGCTTTCATAGACTATCGTTGGCTTCTTCTATGGCAGCTGGTGGAAGGGCAATCACCATTTCACTAGCATCACCGGTGGACGACCCTCCTTGTCCTTCTTGCCCTTCCCCCTTAAAAAGTTCTAGTCTCAAATTATTGCAGCGGCCTCATCCTTTGCTGGTGTGCTGGGTCTGATGGATTACGTCGCTATGTTGTCTACAATTCGATGACCCACAAATGGCATGTACTGCCATGTAGCATCCGTTTTGTTGGTCAGGCTCACTTAGGTTTTGACCCAATGTACTCGCACTTCCATGTGATTGAATTTGTTGAGGTGGAGGGTGCGTGCGTAGGTGTGAAGATCTACTTATCTAAAACTGCAGCATGGATCTTTAAGGAATCTGATTAGGGCGAGGGTGGTATTGTTCTATGTTCAAAATCGAGAAGTATTTTTCTTAATGGTTTTATGCACATGCTTGAGTACTCTGCGATAGTTGTTGTGGATATGGAGGGAAAGACATAGAGGACAATTCATAAACCAGGTGGTTCTGAAATATCCATCCATCAAGCTCAGGGTCACCTGTGTGTGTGTTGTGCTTATTTTCGCAATAGGTCTTGGCTTTTAGTGTGGATACTTGAAGACTATGGTACTGATAACTGGAGTTTGAAGCATGTTGTGGACATGGAGGAACTGTTTAGACGCATGAATATTAAAGTTGGTTTTGAGCTTTGTGATGAAGAGTACAGAGTGATTACAGTTCACTCAGAATGGAATTTTATTTTTCTTATTGAGAAGGATAGAACATTGATTGCGTATGACATGAACCGCAGAAAGGTTCATGTCATCCATACCCGTGTCATCCGCTTTTGTAGATCAAGAGGGCATTTCCATATGAACAAGCCTTACTATCTTCCTTATGTTCCCTTGCTCATAGAGTCATTTAGCAGAGCAGTAAAGGTGCATTTTTTACATTTCGTCATCATGATAGTCTTTGTTTAGGTAAGCAGTTATTTTCTTTCTATGTATGTATAGGCCAATTTTGGCTTGTTAACTAAAGAAATGTTATGTTCAATATTATTAATTATGCTGCTTTGTTCAGGTTGTGGATCAAAGATGAAGAAGAGGGGTTCCATGGTGCATTGGCTATCAATCTGAAGGATGCACTAATTATATTTATTTTGCCTTGTAAGCAGAGTGCCACATAGAAGGAGCACAATTACGTCGTTTCGTTATGTTATGTGAGTCTGTATACATCAGTACCTTTAGTATGCTCTATGTATAGCTTGTGTTAGGATATCAGTTGAGAAAAATGTTATGGTAGCATCCATTGTTATTGTAAAAAGTATTCTTGTTTGTGAACATAATTTATGGATGTAATGCTTATATATCTGTATGTTTTGTGTTTACGAAGCTATTAAGGACCCAGATGAATTAGTAACTATTGTGAAATCGGATGAAATTTTGTCACCGTCGCTATACGTATGATGCAGCAAGGATCAAAAGTATATCACCGCCGAATCCTTTAGTAACCCAACACCGACTAAACGATCATTAAAGGCAGATCGTGGTGCAAGGCAATGGTGACCATGACCTTTGTACTGGCAGATCATACGATGAAGCGACGATGGTGTTAACCTCTACACAGACGTCTTGGCCGTCGAACCGACAGTGAACCTGCACACAAGGCGGCGGTGCTAGTGACCACTACACAGGCGGTTGATGTGTCCACATGATGGTTTTGATAGCCTCGACACAGTCGGATCATTTATCAATGCAGCGGTGTTAGTGTATATCCATAGCCGGATCGTGCTCCAATGTGACTGAAGTAAGGACCTAATCATGAACGGATCATAAGCCAATCAGTGGTGTTAGTGTACACCGTAATCGGTCCCAGATGCCGACGATGAAGGCTATGACCATCACTGTTGATAGCTTACTGTCGAGACCGAAATTGAATTGTGATGTGGGTTACGACACGGCTGTGAAAGGTGCGAGTGTAGTAGTGTAGGCTCAGTTGGAAGATTTACCATATGATGAGGATGCTGCAGATCGAAGGGTTCCTATTTGGGGTAACACATACACCTCGCGTCAGTTCTATTCCCATGTGTTCAAGAACATAGATGCCCCTGCTTTCAAGGTCATCTGGAAGTCTAGGTGCACTCCACATGTCAAATTTTTTGCTTGGCTGGTACTGGTTGATCGACTCAATACCAAAACTATGGTGCGAAGGAGACACCTCAACATCCAAGGTGATGCTATATGTGTTATGTGTGACAGTGGAGATGAGGAGACAATTGATCAAAAATTCTTCGAGTGTGCGTTTGCAAAGGAATGCTGGGCAACCATACATATTGATTGGGATGTGTCACTTCCTCTGCTGGACAGGTACACTCAAGCCCGTGGAGCTCATAACATCCCCTTCTTCACAGAAGCAACTTTGATAGCAGCATGGGAAAGTCTTCCAACGAAGAGACCCGAGTCCTAGTATTTGGTTGAATAATTTCAAGCACCAATGTATTCTTCAATCTATTCGGTTCAAAGATGATCTTAGGTCATCTTTTTGTGTATGGCTAGATGCTTTTAGTTAAGAAACTATTTACTCTTTCTTAAAATTAATCAAAAGTTGCAAACTGTGGGGATCTCCCCCACAGTATTTTTGGTCAAAAAAAGGTAGAGAGACAGGGAAATATTTATTACCTTGAGTCATATAGAATTGACTTGGCGGTTTGAGTCAGCACTGAAGAACATGTATTTCCTTGGAGGTTTGATAAGACTCCCAAAGAAATAATAATATATCATCCTTGGGGGTTCAATTTCACCCCTCAATGAAAGATATTCGGCTGGTTGTGGTTGTGGTGGAGCGCGGCCATGAAGAAGAGCATGATGAAGAGCACAAGGATCTCCCTCCTCGTCTTGGTGGCACTGGCAGTGGCGGCCATCACGGACGGAGCTACGTGGGGGTCAAACTGGGTCCTGGCCCCTCTTGCTCCGGCTGTATCACTCTGGAGGTTTGCATGTCGCTAATGTATGCAATTAATTCCTGCCTCTCTCGTACCATGCTTGCTATTGCTGATGAGTGGATCACAGCTTATGAGTATGTAAATCCGCACATTGTTCATTCTTCCTTGACAGAATTCCAATTGTTCATTGCAGTCTATATAGATAGAACTTAAAAAAACAAAGATTTTCCACAGAATTCCAATTGTCTATACTACTATTGGTAATACTGTAGCAGTGTAGCTTTGAATTGGGCCCCTACACATTCATGCAAGCTCCGCCACTGGCGGCCATGTCGGAGGTCGAGCTCCTCGTCTCCACGTGCACCTCAGAAATGGCAGGCGCTTGCTTGCTGCTGGAATTCCCTGGTATGGTATCCCTCTCGTGTGCATTTACATATTTATAGCATCAGTTTCACTTTCATACGTGCGGTGAAACTAATTAACTATACAGGTCGAAACAGGTTGCTACATATATGCAATTATGCATACATATGTATTTCCTTAGCATGATGGGCCAAATCCGGCCCCGATGGATGATTAAACCAATGACGCGCCGGCCAGACGTCGTTAATGATGGGCCAAATCCAATCGATGGCAGATAATAAACCTTCCTCGATACATCCCCGCTAGTGGCAGGCGCCAGGCAGTGTGGTAACTGGTAAATCGATTTCATTTTTTTAATGAAATCACCGGGAGGGGAGAGAGTCCCCCACCTGTATATATCGATGATTTGGCCCTTATGGCCTGATGCCAAGGTTACAATAACAGCACTTAAGTTTACATCAGCACTGAGAGCTTATAGAGCTAGCTCACATTTGAAAATCGATTTCATATTGGTTTTGTCAACAAGAGGCCGGCTTGATCGCCCGAGGCCACACATGGTTAAGACACGCAGTGAAGGAAGAAGGTCCAATCAGCGAGGCTGGCCAGAAAAGCTTGAGGTGTACCAAGGGGTTGCAAAAGCTGGCTCAAGAAACCAGCCCGGGCCAGTTAGTTTTGCCTGCAGTTGGCAGACGGTGAACAGCTAGCCCCAAACAAGCCTGAGACGGTACGGTGTTTCTGCAGGATTTGCCTAAATTGCTATTTCAAACCCAATTTGATCCTAATTTAGTTTCTTCGATCCAAGGGCTTTTTTGGTTGGTGCCGTAGTTTACCACGCCTCACCTTCAACAAAAATTGTGGCTGTCACAGAAAGTGTGGCGAGTAAAATCGAAGTCACACTTGTGGCAAAGTTAGGCACGAAAGATGAGTTTATGGCATGTGAGACAGGATGCTAAGAAAGTGGCGCACCATAGTTGTGGAAATGCACCAAACAAAATTGTGGCACGACTAACCTTTGTCTCGCCGATCATATTTTGCTATCAACAAGTATACAGGTGCAAAAGGAAAAAAATGTTTGGCAAATGGAGCGGTGATATCATCATGATGTTCGACATTTGCTATAGCAGAGTGAACTATTGGGAAATTATAATTTATTTGTTTCCGTAACGCTATGATCCTGGCCATTTTGTGGTCATGGTGCAGCGACGACCATAACTGCAAAGGTTGGAAAAACCGGAGCATATCTAGGGTGTTTGGTTTGAGGACCCACTCAATCCAAGATGAGGTAGTGCATCATGAGTTCATGGCTCAAATTTGGTGGAATAACTTCATTCCTCGTGCTAATACTAATTATTAGCTTGTGAGAAATAAGGTGATGATACATCAACATAGTCCCCCGAGCCTTCGGCGGCACAAGGGTACCACCCCCCTCGCGCCGTGCTCTCGGGCCATGGGCCCCTCGTCATCACGCCGCCATCCACGCCTCGCTGGCAATCCTTCCACTCTCGTGGGTGCGATCCACTTGGAGGGCGGCGTCACACTTCAATGCTACAGCCATGGGTGGGCAGAGACAGATCTGGAGGAAGACAGTTGCCGATGATGCTTTGTGGGAAAGCGTCGCGCCCCGAGGCTATTTATAGCCCACGACGAAGGAATACAAACAACGTCGACCCTCCAATTGGCAATGAACGGTGTCGTGGATGGGAGCCCAGGGGCTGACTTGACGCCTCTTGATCCCTAGGCCGCACGCCGAGCGGTTGCATGAAGGCAGGTTCAGATGGGGCATTGATAACCAGTCACGCCTCGTCCCATCTGCTCATGCCACTTCCCGACGGGATGCGCCACCCACTACATGCGCACACCTCGGCGCAAGATTCGAGGGGACCCGCCTCCCCTCAAGTCCACCCGGCTTCATTGATGGCCTAGATCTGCGTGCTCAAAGCATCGCGACCCTTCCTCCATCAGATCCATGCCACATGGCGTAGCAATTCACCCTTCACGAGGCACAGGACGGCGTAGACGCTGCACACCTTAACTCCACTAACCGGCACGGCAGCCGAAGCGCCATCAACCACCTACACAAGGTGTTAGAGGGAGGGACGTGTGGAGAAACCGCCCCACCCACTGGCAAGGAGGCCCCACGACGGCCTCAGGGGCTACGCTAGCCCCTTTGCCAGGGATCCCAGAGCCTGATCGACGGGCGCCCATGGATGCTCCTCTAGCGCGTCCAAGGGTCAGAGCAAAGGGCACTGAGCAGTGGGCCTAACTAGGGCTCCCCAAGCTCGGTGCGCAGGCCGTGCCAACCACCGCTAAGTGTGGCCGGAGCCAAGGAGGCCTGCTACCGAGCCATCCGAAGGGTGTGTGGGATGCCGAGCGATCGACTGACATAGAGCCTGGGCCTAGACACCCCCTATTGCTCGACCCATGGTAGGACGAGGTAAGGAGGCGCCTCATGCAAGCTCAGAGTCGATAGCCCCTTGACGGGCTTGCCGGGCCCTCGCTCGAGCTCCCCTCGCGTAGCACTCCGATCTACCGATGCTCGGCCTCGAAGCCAAGCACCCTGACCAAGAGCTCGGGTGCCCCTAGAAGGGCATCTGACCCTCTTCAGTAGAGGCTACCACTACGACAATCGGCCTAGTCACAGAAGATCGTGCTCAGCCCCTCATCGCCATCGCGGACTCGACCTAGAAGGCCACGAAGAGATCGAGGGCTCCTGACGAGAGTCAAACATAGGGATATATTAAGTCCCTGGGAGAGTGACTCCCGACCGGCAGACCCCCTTGACTGATCCCTCTAGGATCGCTTGGGGGCTATACCCATCGGGTATGCTCGCGCTTACCCTCTGGTATGAGTTAGGCAGAGCCCGAGCATGCCCATGGCATTTGCTCATGGCTTAAGAGGCTTGCCAAGGCCCCAAGCTCCTGACCGACGCCATCTCGAGCCTTACCCTAGCTCAATCCCACCCCGAGCTAGCGCTCGGGCCAACGACTGAGGTCCCGAGCATCAGCCAACCCGCCAGGCATCCAGGTCCCTAGCATGCTCAGGGCTCCACGGTGCTAGCATGATCAACAGGCGTGAGGCGCTGTCGGCCACTCCCTCGACAAGGTCACACAGATGGCATGACACAATAGGATAAACCACCTCACTGGCTCTAGGGGCGCTAGGCTCCCAGGCCCGCTCGTCAGCCGCCGAGCCAGAACGCCATCACCACCAAGAAAGCCTCGCGAGGTTCACCTGGTGGAGGCTGAACCGTAGCAGACAGCCCCTGACGGTCAAGCGTTAGGGCCTTAACAATGTCAGGCGGTGCCCACGGCTCCCCCGACTCCACAACAACACCAAGGTCCATCCATGATGCAGCAGCACCCTCCTAGACCCCGGCACACGAAGACCATAGACCGTAGCCCCAAACCGCCTTGTACCCACCTTCCTCAGGATACAAGGGGAAGGTCGGCACCCATAGGAGGGGGCTGAGCGATCCGAGTTCAGTCGAACACTGAGCAACTGAGAGGAACAATAGAGTGTGCCTCCCCTGGCAACACAGCAAGTGATGGGAGAGATTCCCTTGCTCGCTGGGGGAAGAAACCTCATCGCCGACGAGCCGTAGGATAGCACTGAGCGATCCCCTACCAAATCTCTTTCTCCTTCGTTGTAACACCCCACCCCTCCCCGATCTGGGTGCTCTTGAATACGAAGAACTACTCACTGGTGGACGTAGGGCCTCGATAGCCCGAACCAGGATACATCGTCGTGTCTTCTCTCGTGTTTTTGAGTCCACCCGAGCCACCGGAGGCCCACACTTCTAACATCCGACGAACAACGATGCTTGTCGCGGTGACGAACCCGCAACACCCGGCAAATCATATGGTGGTGTCTGTGTCTGTAGACTTTTTCCAACGGCTAGCATGGACTTCACACACCCTATATATGTTATTTCCATAGCTCATTTGGAGCTGCTCTTTCACCCTAGACGTCCAGCATATATTGAGATGGTTTGTGAAATGTGAGAGAGCCATCCAAGCCTATATTGCTTCTTGTGAGAGTGTACCTTGAGTGCATCTGGTGTTCTTGGCTTGGCTTTCATTTAGGTGCTGAGTGAAGACTTGTTACTCTTGCTGTTTGCTGGCACCCAGATGGCCCAGCGGAGGACTAGATGACCTTCTCTATAGATTTTCTTGTGGGGGAGGTTTCTATTGGTGTTCACTATTTGAAGCCTGCCATTCCGGAGTGGAAAATGGGAATTCACCGATGAAGACTTGAGACTTCGTGACTCAAGAGCAAAACCGAGTAAGTGGATGAAGTAGTTTTTGTATAGACTAAGATTATCGCGGTTTAATTTTTTGCGGTCCAATTCATTTTTCTCGTGGATCATTCGGTACTCACAGTTGTTAATAGTTTTTATATATATAAAAAAGAAACTAGTTGAAGGTAAAAGGTTTGATT